>JAUDYJ010000007.1:10943257-11380757 GCA_030761175.1 Masticophis lateralis | reverse complement strand
TGTTTGAGCCCAAAATTTCCATTGCTAAATGAGACATTTGTTAAGGGAGTTTTGCCCCATTTCACAACCGTCCTTGCCATGATTGTTAAGTGAATCACAATGAATCGGCTTTCCCCGTTGACTTTGCTTGTCAGAAGGTCGCAAAAGCTGATCACGTGACTTCAGGACACCACAGCCATCATAAATATAAGTCAGTTGCCAAGCATCCAAATAATAAATCACGGGACCATGGGGATGCGGTCTCCTTGCACCTGAACGGTCGGAAGTGTAAAAAATGCTCATAAATCCCTTTTTTCAGGGGCGCTGTAATTTCGAATGGTCACTAAATGAACTGTTGTAAGTCGAGGACTACCTATACCGAGATAGTGGTGTTAGGAAGGGGGGAAAAAAGCAAAAATTTTTTTCCCCAAGAATCAGTTGAATTCACACAAAAGAGTCTTGGATTAAACAAAGTTTAATAAAGTCTGAGTTGTAAGACTTTCAGACCAGAAATAGCCCAAAGATCTCAGTTGTCCACAATCTTTTCAACAATGAGAGAGAAATATGTGCATACATATTTCAAGTACAAAGTATATAGAGTACAAAGCTACAAGCTACAAGTACAAAGCTAACTACTCTGTTTCCTCCAAAATAAGGCATCCCCTGATAATAAGCCCAATTGGGCTTTTGAGTGCATGGCAATAAGACCAAGCGCTTATTTCAGGGTTCAAAAAATATAAGACAGGGTTTTATTTTTGGAGAAGCTCAATATTTTGTACCTGTATTTTGTCTAGTTTGCGGAAACCTGAAGCCAAATCCCATAGCTATAAAAATGACATCAATTTCAGCATTCCTGAAACCTTTGATAGCATCTTTCTTTTTTTTTTTCTCCCCTTAGAAAATTGATGCACAAGCTATTGAAGAATTCTATGGCCTGACATCCGATATATCAAAAAATTCAGAATCTGGATATATTTTATTTTACCAGTCAAGGGAATGATTGGGAAGACTTGTGACTTTCTCCGTACTAAGAGTCGATCCTGACCGACACTGTTAACTTGACTACTCTGTAGACCTGACCAATACAGCCCACGCAGGATCATTGCTTAATCGTTGACTAAAACTCCTAACTTATGTCTAGAAGATTCTCCCATCTTAAGTCATCAAGAAAAAGAACAAATATATAGAGACTCGCATTCATCAGGTGAATCCGCTGAATTGAGGTATAATGTTGGCTAGATGCTTACATCACCGTTAAAGACCATTTCTTCACCCATTCCTTTTCAGCAGTGACCTTAAGACTGTTCTATATGGAGTTGTTGAGTTTCTTAAACGATTCACAAGTGCTCCTCAATAATAAGACCATTCAAAATGAGAGCAATCTACAAGATACCTACTAGGGGGTCTACGACAATTTGCCACAGCCAGCTCGCCAAGGGACAAGAGGTACACTAATATCGAAGGAACAGAAATAAAATCATTAAAGGATGCTAAAGAAAGGACAAAATGAAATGGGAATGAACAATAACTACCGTATTTTTCAGAGTATAAGATGCACTTCCCCCTCCCCTAAAAGAGGGTGAAAATTTGGGTGCATCTTATACACCGAATGTAGCCAAACATGCGAGGCACGGAGGCTGCCATGGTCTGTGGCAATCCCTGCAGCCTGGAACAGCTGATTGGGGGTATTCCAGGAGGCCGATCCACCCGCCAATCAGATGCTCGTGTTGTATCAGGCTGCAATAATGTGCTGAAGCTCACCTGGCTGTTTGCTATTTGCTGCAAGGACTCAGAGTTTGCAGCAGCAATCACATCCAGAAAGCACAGACGAGTAATTGATTCAGCAGGATTCAATAAATTCTCTTTATATATAATATAATACATGAAGTAAAATATACAATATCAAAAGCAGGTTTTCCAAGCAAAACACAAGCAGAGGAGAGGAGTTTCAGTTTTAGTTTTGATCAGCAGACTAATTTGCAGCTTTAGCATAGACTCAGAGCTAAGCCAGACCCAGGCTCCTCGTTGTCTCCTTCCCTTGTTGCTCACACAGCAAATACCATTTCACGTTCCAAACTGCCCTCAACTCTCTCACACTGACAGGATGCTAGCTAGATGAATACCGATGCTGATAGGCAAAGGCACATTTTTTTTTCTTATTTTCCTCCCCAAAAACTAAGGTGTGCATCTTATACTCCGAAAAATATGGTAAATCGAATTGTTGAGTTGTTGCATGGTGAGTTGGCCATGTCAGATTGTCTTATGGTGAGTTGGCCATGGTGAATTGGCCACGGTGAGTTGGCTGTGGCAAGCAGTCCCATTCCATTACCAAGGTCCCTATCAGACCAGGTAGTTCATTGTTGATCCCCAGTGGGACAGAGAGAGGAAGGAAGGAAGCTGTCTTTGAAGAAGCAAGAATATATTCTCAGAAGGAATAGGATCAGTTGAAGATACTTCACTTAAGCCACTTCTCCCAAATCAGGAACCATAGTTGATACCAATTTCTAGATGCTTTAGGCTTTAACTTGCAATCTTGAGCTTTTCACATGCTGTTCAGGGATAGCGTAAGTTGTTGTCTAAAACATCTGGGTGGCATCCAGCTGATTGTTCTATCTGGGTGGCCCATAACCACAGTACAGGTAGTCCTCAGTTATGACTAATTGAGCTACACCCAATTTTATGATCTTTTTGGCAACAGTCATTGAGTTAAAGTGGTGGTTGTTAAACAAATCTGTTTTAGCCAATGGGCTAAATGGAAGTAAATGATAGTTTCCTGCAAAATAAATAAATAAATAAATTGCAGAAAATCACAGTCACCTGACCAGAGGATGCCACAAATGGCCAGTTGGCAAGCATCCAAAGTGTGATCGCATGACTGGCTGTCAGGATTTTGAAACTGGGTGGTGAATGAATTCGGGGGAAGTCCATTGTAATTTTGAACGGTTGCTAAGCAACCGGTCATAATCAAGGACTACCTGCAGTGATGTTAAGACTGAAGGTATAAAATGTGTTGTAAAGTGCGGACATGCATTTTTTTAATTGATGGATTCCAGGAAGCCTTGCCCTGCCCATTCTATGAAGTGAGTTTTTAAGGGGCCTTGGGATGACTGTTTCTGGAAAAAAAAAAAAACAGTAGAGGTAAAAATGGGTAGGAAATCTGAAATTATTGCTTTAAAGGTAATTGCTGGTCACAGAAAGGAAAGATAAATATTTTTTGGAACTGGGCTTGGGCTGTGGATTATTTCACATGGTGTTCTGTTCTCCCTTAGAGAGCCAAGCCTTCTGAGCTTCAGCGTGTTGAAAAAGAAATCAAATTGGCAACGCCAAGCCATACATTCCCTTAAAATGATTTTAGTCTCACTTAAATCATGCTGCAGATCCACATTCCCTATTTATTGTTCGGCAGCCATTCACTGTTATACACTGCACAGTCACGTTTTTGTGAGATATAAATTCCAGGTATATTAGTAAAAAAAGAAGCAGGCATACTGCGAACTCCGGAACCTAAGTTTTAAAATTTTAAAAGAATTAAAATTTGATTATACTAAACTTTCATCAGCCAGATAGATAGATAGATAGATAGATAGATAGATAGATAGATAGAATAGATCTATTTCAAGCTATTTAGCTCTCATCATGTAAATGAGAGCTAAATAGATCTCTCATCAAATAGATCTATACTAGTCTCTCTATTTCTTTACCAGCGAAATATAAATTTGGTATAAAATGGTTTGTCATGAATGCGACTGCTTGAGGGCTCCTGGATTGGAGCTGAAAGGCGAAAGGGAGCAGAATGCCCCCTCCCACATGTTGGAGTAAACCAGGTGCCTCGATAGAAAAACACTTAATCTCTCCCCTGGCTCAAGTTGATGAAGGGAGGAGAACTTGTGGCTCAAAGGTTAATACAACTGCCTAACATGCAGGCAGCCCAAGTTCGTATTCGGGTCTTCTCCCGTGTAAGATTGAGAGCACTTTGGCAACGTTTCGGCAGAATCTCATCTGCCATCATCAGGCTTGTGCAAGGGGTCTTTTGCAGCAACTTCATCTGCTCCTAGAAGCACGAAGTCGAAAACACCAGCCTGAAGATGACGAATGAGACTTCGTCGAAACATCGCCAAGACACCTCCAATTTTACACGGGAGAAAACCTATATACACACAACCATTGGCTCTTTGGATTCTAACAAAAGATTAAGGGATTTGGCACTGAAAAAGGGGGGGGGGGCTATTTCTCCGGGTTAGGTTCATTGCAAAAATTACCGTTTTGTTCTTCACCCGAAGAGATACCAAAAATTTGGCTGTTGCTTTTTCAGATCTGTTTTTGTATCAATGTCCCATGCATTATCCAAGAGTTACATATCCAGTTAAGCAAATCGGAAGCACAATCCAAAGTTCTATAAGGCTTAAACACATGAGGAGAATCCCATGCGAGCAGGGATTTTTAGTTCTTTTCCCTCTTGGAAGATTGAACAAGTGTGCTTACGAGATTCTGCACGCTGCTGGATTGAATAGTGGTGCTGAGGCCTACCGGTTGCCACGTTTCGGTAAACTTCGTGGACTGCAGAGAGAGCAAAACGGGATGGCGTTTCTGGAGTTTCCCAGGATCTGTTAACATATTTCTCATCTGCAGTAAGAAGAACCAATTATTGGGTTCTTCTATCTCTTAGCATTTAAGTACAACCAAGAAGTTGAATTTTGGATAAGTGGAAAAGATTGCAACTTCGAAGACTGCCAATGAGTTCAGTGTGATAAAATCAGTGGAAGATAATTGGCAAGATCAATAAGGGAGGCACAGAGTCACCGAGAGTTGAAGGTTTTCCAATGCTAAGAAGTAAAACCTAACATCTATTTTTGGGGTCCCTACAATCCTGCCTGAACTTTCTATCTTAAGAAATACAGATAGCCCTCGATTTACAGTAATTCACTTAGGGGCCATTCAAAGATACAACGGCACTGGGAAAAAAGTGACTTATGACGGTTTTTCACAGTTAACGATAATTCCAGCATCCCCGTGGACACGCAATTAAAATCCAGACGCTTGGGAACTGACTCACATCGATGACCGTCGCTGAATCCCAAGGTCATGTGATCCCTTTTTTCCAGCTTTCAAACAAGCAACGGGGAGGCCAGATTCACTTAACAACTGGGTTACTAACTTATCAGCTGCAGTGATTCGCTTAACGACCGAGGCAAGAAAAATGGTGAAATGGGGCAAAATTCTCACTCAGCAGATGTTTCACTTAAACAACAGAAATTTTGGGATTAATTGCGGTCGTAAGTCGAGGGCAACCTGTAAAAGCTCAATTTTCAGCAGTCCCCATCAAGTTTTATGTCGCAGAATAAATGGGCTGCAATTGACTACAATTCTCTACCAGTCATTTTACAACGGTTTATATAGAGTGACCTTACAACTCACAAAGCACTTCCGGTTATCATAAAACAGGGGTGTCAAGCAGGGGTGGGTTCTAAAAAATTTTACTACCAGTTCTATGGGTGTGGTCAACTGTCTTTTTTTTTTACTTTTAAAAGCATTTTTTCTACAACCTTAAGAGGTTGCAGAAAAAAATGCTTTTAGAAGCCTCTGACGATCAGGCAAGTCAGCTGGGATCGCCAAAGGCTTTTAAAGGCATTTTTTTTTCCTACAGCCTCTTCAGCTGAAGAGATTGCAGAAAAAAATGCTTTTAGAAGCCTCTGACGATCAGGCAAGTCAGCTGGGATCGCCAGACACTTTTAAAGGGATTTTTTTTCCTACAGCCTCTTCAGCTGAAGAGGTTGCAGAAAAAAATGCTTTTAGAAGCCTCTGAGATCCCAACTGAGCAATCATCAGAGGCTTTTTTAAAAAACTTTTAAAAGCATTTTTTCAGCCGAAGAGGTTGTAGAAAAAATGCTTTTAAAAGTAAAAAAACCCCCCTCTGATGATGTGGGTGAGGTAAGTGAGTGGCGACCAGGTCAGGGACCAATTTGAGGGCGTGGCCAGCCAACGTTATTACCGGTTCTCCGAACTACTAAAAATTTTTACTACTGGTTCTTGCAAACCGGTGCTAGCTTACTGCAAAAAATACGCATTCAGGAAAATGAGTTCCCTTAACAAGACACATCATTTGCCTAATGATGACTGGTGGGGTCATATTAGTGCCACGACTCGCGACCAGATTTCTAGTCTCAGTCGTCCTAGGATGAGGGCAAGTTGCATTGAGCTATACAATTTTTTAAAAACTCCTATCTTTCCTTCAAAAGTATACAGTCGCTACATATGCAGGACAATTCTGAACCCAAATATCTTCCTGAGTAAACCCCTTTTCGCTTTCCTGTCACAGAAGTGAGGAACTGGCAATCAGATCCAAAGAAAATAAAATAAAAATAAAATGCTGTACTTTTAACATGACAGCTAAATATTGCGGTACCTACTGTATATATCCATTCCCAGCAGAACCCATCATTTTTCTGATGTGACAATTTAAAAGATCCGTCCTCTTTGCAGGAATGAAGGATGAAGAGGATAGGACAGTGCTTCTAATTTGTTTTGGCTCTAAGAGCCGCTTGAAATGTAGGTGTCGAACAGGAAGATTTAAATCTTAGGTCCGTGATGGCGAATCTATGGCACGGTGCCACAGGTGGCACACGGAACCATATCGGTGGGCACGCGAGCTCAGCTCCAACACGCATGCGTGCGCCAGCCAGCTGATTTTCGGGCCTTCTGGGCTCACCAGAAGTCAGGAAACGCACTGTTTCCGGCCTCCGGAGGGCCTCGGGAAGGGGGGGGAGGCTGTTTTTGCCCTCCCCAGGCTCCTAGAAAGACTCTGGAGCCTGGGGAGAGCAAAAAAACAGGCCTATCGGGACCACTGTGCCATCATGTGCCAAAAGGGGGGGAGCACGGGGGGGCGGGGCGCACAGAATTATGCATGTGGGCACGCATGCATGTGACCCCCCCGTGCTCCCCCCGCTTTTGGCACGTGATGGCAAAAGGGTTAGCCATCACTGTCTTAGGAGGTGGTGTATGGCATGCTAGGAACCAATGTTCATTCAAGCCGGGAGGAATGTCAGTAAGCAATCCAAAAAAGTAAAAATGACAACCACATAAAAATCAGGCAGGTGGCTGCCACCTTGGCATTTTTGACCCCTGGATGTGTCTGCCAACAAAATAAAGGACGCAGGATGCAATCCACTGAACTCGGGGCAAAAGGTTGTTGAATTTGTGGATCTTCGTAGGGATCTATGTATCAATTCAAGAGGAAATCCTAAAAGAGACACCAGCTCCTGCATTTCTTTCCCATGGAAGACAATGCATGCAGCTATTAGCCCATTTAATGATTCCTGACTAGAGATCTAATACGACACTGCTGTGCTGCTTATCCCTTTGTTAACTACTGTTGGAGCTTTTATCTTGGCTTATCTTCTGAGAGTGAAAAATCTTCCTTTGGTGTATGCAACAGTTCTTTTTTTCACATAAGGTGGGTTTTATAGTATTAAGTCTTGCTAGATCTTCCATTTTGGACAGCAGAAGAATTCTGTGAAGCACTTTTCTTGGGTGAAGAACAAAATCAGATCGCTTTTTTATGTTTAAGAGAACCACCAAATGATTGTTTATCTTGTGAGCCAACAGAAAGTCGAGCTTTCATGGTTCATCCAGCTCTGATTAGAGACACTCCAATATACGGACTCTCAGCTCAATCCCAGGTCAATCATAGTCAGATTTTAGCAAAATATGGCACATACAGAGTATTTCCCAAAATGTTCACATTCAGAAAAAAAACTACCGTTTCCCCCCAAAATAAGACATCCCCTGATAATAAGCCCAATCAGGCTTTTGAGCTCATGCGCTAAAATAAGCCTCCCCCGAAAATAAATCCTCCCCCAAAATATTTAAACACAGAGGTGGAAATTAGGTAAGATGGCAAGAGAAGCCCCATCTTCCTCCATGCGCCCCAAAATAATAAGGCCAAGGGCTTATTTCGGGGTTCAAAAAAATATAAGACAGGGTCTTATTTTGGGGGAAACATGGTAGAACTATGGTTTTGTTTTGTTTTTTCTGTTTCCCGCAAAACAAATTTATACTTGAATAATCTTGGCAAAGATGCAAAGATACCGCAAAGCAAATGCAGAGGAACTTTAGTATAAAGCAGGAATAAAAAGATGTATTCATATCAAAAGTGCTCTCAGTTTTGATCTGTAGCTCATAAGACGCAAATAATCATCCATCCATGCAGATGCATCACTTGATTATTCGGTGTTCGATTCCTGGCAGCTGAGTTTGGGAATGGACGCGGGGGGGAGAAAAATGAGAAACTGGGACATAACTCTGGAACCCTACCGATTTCAAGCCTTACAAAGATTGCAGCCTTAGCCAGGGCCAAAAGGAAGAGGAAGAAGGGCCCCAATCCAATTTAAACAAATCAGTTCCCTGGGATATAAAGCTAAAGAGTTCTAGTTTTTTTTTAAAAAAAATTACAGTTGGGAACAAGCTAAGATGGTTTGATCCTGAGTTGAAGTAAACTACTGTGGTTTCAAAGAAATCACTTCCTGAATTTGAATATATTCAAATATATTTCTTTAAAACTGAGCATGGAGGTAGGTAAGTGAGTGTTGTGGTGGACGAGAGGTGGAGCTCTCGCCTCACAATCAGGTGGGCTGTGAGTTCGATCCTAGATAGAGGCAGATATTTTTCTCTCTGGGCACGATAAGAATATATCTGCTGAACAAAACTCCGCATTGGCATCAGGAAGGGCATCCGGCCATTAAAACACTCTGCTAGCTCCCTTCAGTTGCCCAGACTCCACCCCGCAAGGGATTACAGGGGTCATTAAACGAAGATGATGGAGGCATGTAAGTATGGGTATGAAAGAAACAGGGTGATCCTACAAATTGACCATGGCTCATTTAGTTGGCAGGAAACCACGATTTCCCATGTTACCTTACAGGCCTCTATAAGTATTGTATTGATTCAATGATGTGAAAACTGCCTCTGGGATCCATTCACAAAGATGCAGCAGTCATCAGGCGACCAGTAAGCATGTGTAAACCAGTTCACGGCTAGCCTTTTTCCGGTCCACTTCTTGCATCAAAGGACATGTGGTGGGATGCTACTTCTTACGAAGGTGCTGAAATGATAAATGATAATGACCTTGTTTGACTAGGAACTGGAATCAAGGAAGGTCTGGACACTAAAGGACATTTAAACAAACAGGCAGCCTAGCGGTGACTCCGGTGGGGATGGGAGTTGTCCTTTGGTGACTAAGGCCTTTCACTTGTGTTGCTATGTTGCACAGAATTTTTCCGAGCAGGAGAGGTCATCGCTTTTCTGACCGGCCAGCCTCTCTGATGGTGATGAGTAAATTGCACTTTCTAGTTTGGTGTTGATCAGTGTAATAGAGATGTTTTGTATGTTGCAAAGGTTGCTGCCAACCATTTTTAGAATATCCGTCCAACAGTTTTTTAAAATAAATAAATAAAAAGCTACCCTCGATGTATGACTTTGAATATTTGGAAGCGGATGTTTTAGGAAGAGAAGTTTTGCATTACCAGAGATTTAAAAAAAAGAAAAAGAAAAGAAAAGTTACTGAATATATTATTTTTGTGCTGTAAAAGAAAGAAGAACGAAATAACACTTAAATATACCGATTCCATGTTTGTCTCTTTTTTTAATTTCACTTTCACACAATTTGAGGATAATAAATTACAGCATTATGGTTATTAGCTACACAAAAATGTGAAGTCACAGCTGCCAGTTCTTTAGCTGGTGTTGCATTCGTATGCACTGGGTTTTTTCTAAGGACCTATGAGGCAGTGGTGGGTTTCAAATTTTTTTACTACCGGTTCTGTGGTGGGCATGGCATGGCTTGGTGGCTGTGGCAGGGGAAGGTTACTGCAAAATCCCCATTTCCTCCTGATCAGCTGGGACTTGGGAGGCAGAGAATAGATGGAGGCGGGGCCAGTCAGAATTTTTACTACCGGTTCTTCAAACTACTCAAAATTTCTGCTACTAATGTTTTATAGATGGCATTTAGATCCAAAAAAACTGTCATGTATGTATCCTAATGTACAAGCTAAATGCTGGCGGTGCGATTGTGAAGATGCAACGTACTTTCATATATGGTGGACTTGTAAGAAAATTAAAGCATTCTGGATAAAAATTTGGTGGGTAATGCAGAATATTTTGAAAAGGAGGTTGAAATTTACCCCACAATTGTTTTTATTGGGTATTACAAATGATTGTACAGTAGTAGAGATGAAATTGCTTTTAAATTTAATAACAGCAGCTGGATTGCTGGTTGTGCAATATTGGAAGAAAGACTCTTTACCCACTGTAGAAGAATGGACTTTAAAAGTAATGAATTTAGCCGAAATGGCAGCATATTTGAAAGACCATACGCAGGAAAAATACATTTCAGAGTGGAGGAAATGGATCAATTATATTCAGAACAAGTATCAAATAAGAAGACATCAAATTGCGTATGAATGAAAAAGAATTATAGAAATGTTGTGTTAATTATATTGGAGTTAAGATTCTGGGGGGGGGGTTGTTAACTGGAAGTTAGATAGATTAATTTAGATGGTCTTTGTTTTTTTTTTCTTTTCTTAATACCCTTTATTTTACTCTGGGAAGTTGGGGAAGGGAGGGGGAGGGAAGAAGAGGGGGGAGGTGTTGGGAGGGGGGAGGGAATGTCTTTTATTTTGTATTATAAAACTTTTCAATAAAAAAAAAATTCTGCTACCGGTTCTCCAGAACTGGTCAGAACCTGCTGCAACCCACCTCTGCTAGGAGAGCATAATATAGCAGTATAGTATAGGTACAGATTAATATGTGAAATCCAGCAGGTTCTGACCAGTTCTGGAGAACCGGTAGCAGAAATTTTGAGTAGTTCGGAGAACCAGCAAATACCACCAGTGGTCTCAGAGTGGTGTGGGAATGGGGATTTTGCAGAGTCCTTCCCCCAGGAGTGAGGAGGGAATAGGGATTTTGCAGTATCCTTCCCCTGCCACGCCCTCCAAGCCACACCCACAGAACCAGTAGTAAAAAAAAATGAATTCCACCACTGGTGCCGATCAAAACAATCTGGCCTTTTGCAATTGGCAGATGGAAATTCTGTCAATGCATGTCTTTTCTAAGTGCCATCCTGATTTTTGGGATATGGCACGCAGTGTGCCGATGACAACTGGGGTCAGTTTATACCATCTTTCAATTCAACCGTCTCCAGTTTTTCATCTACTTCACTATTTCCTGGTATTGTGACTTCAATTATCGACACCTCCTTTTCAGCCAAGAGTCAAATCTGGTATGTTATGAGCCCAAACAATATTTTAACCTGTTCGTTTTCAAGTACTTCGAATCTATGTTCCCACCAATTTTACGTTACAATAATATTGACTGGTTTTGAAGAGTAAATTTGCAACGCTTGGGGTTTTTTAAAAAAAATTCTCACAAAATCAGGATATAATCTTTCTAAATATGAACAATCTTCCTGGATCTATGCGCATGTGCTAAATTATGTCTTCCCTGTTTGGGTATGTCAGTAATATAAATAGATATGACAAGCGGATCGAGTGGAAAAATCCAGTCCCTTTCCATCTCAGATAGAATGCATGAGACCTGCTTCTACATAATTAATATGGCCGTTATAAGGAATATGGTGCCTCCTTAACTTCACCAGCCTGCATCCTTAAATATGGTTCTTCAAAAATTCACTCTATTCTCTCTGGTGAACTCACCCATCATTTTTGGTCACAAAGGAAAGTGCAACAAACACCCCGTGCTCCTTGTTCTGCCTTCCTACTTAGTTCAATTCTACACACCCCAGTTTAAAAAAGATCACGATACACCAGAGCAATTCCAGAGAAAGGTTACTAAGATGACAAAAGGATGGCAACAAAGTCCTACACAGAATGATTAAACGGTGTGGAAATGCTTGCAGAAGAGAAGGTTGGGAGCACATGATGGTTGTCTTCAGATATCAAGAGGGAAGTCACACTGTAGGCTTCCCCACCGTAGGTTAGGACTTAATTCTTGCTGGTTCCAGAGAATAAAATGAGAAGTAATGAGATGGAAGTTCAAGGATGGAAATACAGATTAGAAATTTAAGTAGAAATTTAAAGGTAACTACTCTCTTACCGCAAGGAGGTTTTCAGAGTCTTCAAACAATCCAGGATAGTGCAATGAATGATCCTACAATGTGCAAAAGTTGGACTTCTTAGCTCCTTCCAACTATGATTCTCTGCGTGACATGTTGAATAACCAATGTTATAGTATCGAGGAACTGATTAGCAATGAATTCTGAATGTAACAGCTGTTCTTGCAGTTTTCCTGCGATGACATGTCTCACCGCATGTTTAAGTCCATCACCAGCCCTTTTATTCGTAATTCTGCAACTTCATCTAAATTAGGCCTGTTTGACAATGCTGTATGGAGACCGACTGACTAGGTTCAGGGAGCAGTTTGGGTCTTCCGAACATAATTCAGTCCTGGGTTTTTCTGAAGGTGATCTGTTTTGATGCATGATCGCTGGGATGATTCAACAAGCAGTGATGATGATTGTACTCTGAGGTGAAAACAGGCCTCAGTTGCACTATTATCTAAATTTTGAACATTTGTGATCAAGCATTCTGGGCTTCGCTGTGAGATAAGACGTTCAATGAATGCACATTATTAATAGCCAGAATCCTAAGAGCCTGGATAGCTCATCAGACTAAAAGCATTGTGATTAACACCAGCTGTCTGCAATTACTGTAAGTTCAAATCTCCCCAGGTTGACTCAGCCTTCCATCCTTTCTAAGGTAGGTAAATTGAGGACCCAGTTTGTGGGGGCAATAAGCTGACTTTGTATAAATATACAAAAGTATGAAGGCTATTGCTTAACGCATTGTAAGCCACCCTGAGTCTCCGGAGAAGGGAAGCATATAAATCAATTTTTTTAAAAAAAATCTACATTCATTGAGGAGACATAAGGAAACATTTAACAAGAAAATGAAATTGCATAGATAGCCTGTTTCCCTGAAAATAAGACCCAACCGGAAAATAAACCCTAGCATGATTTTTCAGGATGCTTGTAATATAAGCCCTACCTCCCCAAAATAAGCCCCAGTTAAGATCGCCAACCAGACGGAGGCATTTAGTACTGTATTTCCCCTAAAATAAGACCTAACTGGAAAATAAGCCATAATGCATCTTTTGGACCAATTTTTTTGCTCCAATAGATGCATTATGGCTCATTTTCCAGTTATTTTGGGGGAAATACAGTACTAAACGCCTCTGTCCGGTTAATATAATTAATTTTGGGAGGGAAACACGGTAGATACTTCATTTCACAGGGGCTAGGAAGTTCAAGATGTTGATGGTATGTAAATTTTGCCACGTCTGCCCATTGACCAAGCTGGCTAGAAGTGATTAGAACCAGAATCCAAAAGCTTATAACAGATCTGTCCCTTGAGTTATGACTACTTATTTGGTGACCATTCAAAGTTAAGAACCAGGAGATTTACAACCAGTCTGCAAAATTGCCGTTTGTTGCAACATCCCCAAAATGTGATTGCAATTCAGGTACGTACCAACCAGCTGCAATTAACCACCGTGGCAGCATCCCGTGGTCATCTGACAGACAGTCTGCAAGTCCTGTTGAGCTTGGAGGTAAGAGGTGGACAAAATCAAAATATCATCGAGATAACATAATATGCGAATGGGAATCAACCGAATAGAATGCTACTGCAGCCAACAGTTTGGTGAAGACCCTCAGAGCAGAAGAATGGCCGAACGGCATTGCCCGATACTGGTAATGCTGGCCAGCATACACAAATCTGAGGTACTTGTGATGTTGAGGATGTATCGGGACATGGAGGTAAGCCTCCTGTAGATCGATAGAAGTCATCACGTCCCCTTTGCGAATACAACCCAGGATGGTCTTGAGGGATTGCATCTTGAACCTCTTGTAACGAATTAATTTGTTGAGGTGCTTGAGGTTCAAGGTGGCCCTCCAACACCCCCCCCCCCGAGGACTTGGCCACCAGAAAAAATATTGAGTAAACTCCCTTCCCTTCCTATGCCGTTGGTACCCTCTTGATCACCCCTATGGCCAGCAGGTGTTGTATCTCTACCCTGAGATTGTCCTGTATGTCCTTGTGACGGGACACTGGCGAACGAATGAAAAAATTCCTGGGGATAGTCTGAAATTCTAACATCAGTCCTTGTTCCACCCTCCGATGAACCCAGGCGTCGGGTGTGGTGGATTCCCACTGGGAAAGAAAATGAAGGAGTCGCTCCCCCCCCAATGGGAATGTGGGAGAGGGAGTCATTTGCCCCGCTTGGCGGTGCTGAATCCTGTGCCCCTACCCTCCTTGACAGCTTCCCACGTGCAAAATCAATGGGGAAACTTATTGGAGGTCACACACTCCTGCTATGTTTTTCACCTGCATATAACACCCACCCACTCGCTCACCTGTGCTCAGTAACTCCTAACCTTGGTACCCATGCACTCATCCATAGCACCCATGTGTTCCCACCAAATATTTGTGCATTGCAGTGTAAGACGTGTATACCTAGAAATAGAAGCTGTTAGCAATAGCAATAGCACTTAGACTTCACAGTGCTTTTACAGCCCTTTCTAAGCAGTTTACAGAGTCAGCATCTTGACCCCCAACAATCTGGGTCCTCATTTTACCGACCTCGGAAAGATGGAAGGCTGAGTCAACCTTGAACCTGGTGAGATTCGAACTGCCAAATTCCAGGCAGCCGGCAGTCAACAGAAATAGCCTGCAGTACTGCATTTTAACCACTGTGCCACCACAGCTCGTAAATACTAGCAAAATGGCTAAAATGTTTTAAAAAGAATTTATTTTTAGGACATGTCTCTATAGATGCAACAGAGACCAACTTCCTGGTTTGTATAATCCCACTGAAAACCTCATACACACACTAACCCTTTCCTTCTTGAAAAGCATCATGAAATAAAATTGATTAGAGGAAACATAGCCCTGTGGGATGGACTAAGGCAGGGGTACCCTATCTTGGCAACTTCAAGACTTTTGGACTTCAACTCCCAAAATTCCCCACCCAGCATGGTCTCACCTTTCTTCTGTTCTCTATTCCTCTTCTGTTACCCAACAATGTTTGTAAACAATTCGATCCAGTGGTGAAATCCAATTTTTTTTACTACCGGTTCTGTGGGCGTGGCTTGGTGGGCGTGGCAGGGGAAGGATACTGCAAACTCTCCATTCCCACCCCACTCCAGGGAAAAGATACTACAAAATCTCCATTGCCTCCCCGCTCCTGTGGGAAGGATATTGTAAAATCTCCATTCCCACCCCACTCTGGAGCCAGCTAGAGGTGGTATTTGCCGGTTCTCCAAACTACTCAAAATATCCGCTACCGGTTCTCCAGAACCTGCCAGAACCTGCTGGATTTTACCCTTGATTCAATCCCTACTCTTAACTTTTGTTACCTCCCATAGATTTCAGATGCCTGAATGGGAGTTCCAAAGAGCTGTCCTTGTTTGTAAAACACAGCTTAAAAACTATCTGTACCATGTGGTATGATAAAAAAAACCCCGAGCAAATGGTGGAATTTAAATTCCATCTGTTTTTGTATGTGCATCATATAAAAATGTGGCCGCCATTTTGACTTACTTTAATACACTCTGTGGATACCTCTGTTTTCTACTGAAAACATCTCCATGCCAACCAACTGCCTGTTTCACATAAATTCAAATATGAGGGCTCAGACACCCACTCATGTATAACATGATGACCCATTATGAGTTGTCCAGGAATGGAAGAACTTTCAGAGTGCCTTCTGGTAGCTAGGACAGCCCCCCTTCTCATAGAGTGCAGAGAAGAACAACCAAGATGATTAGGGGACTGGAAACTAAAATATACGATGAACAGTTGCAGGAACTGGGCAGGGCTAGTCTACTGAAGAGAAAGACCAGGGGAGAAATGATAGCAGTGTTCCAATATTTGAGGAGCTGTTGCAGAGAGGAGGGGGTCAAGCTATTTTCCTAGTCAACTGAAGGCCGCCAGACGAGGAATAATGGATGGAAACTGAACAAGGAGAGATTCAACCTAGAAATGAGGAGACATTTTCTGACAGTGAGAACAATCAATCAATGGAACAGAAGTTGTCTTCAGAAGTTGTGGGAGCTTCATCACTGGAGGCTTTCAAAAAGAGATTGGACTGCCATTTGTCAGAAATGGTGTAGGGTCTCCTGCTTGGGTGGCGAGGTGGAGGGTGTTGCACTAAATGACCTACAACAGAGGTCGGCAACCTTAAACCATCAAAGAGCCACAGAAGTCCTAACCTTCAATTCTGGAGCTGACCGGAAGTCCGGTTCCCCCACCATAGAGTCTCTTCCTAATGCGGTGTCCTTTTTCCTCTCCCAGTCCTAACCAAAAGCCCTCTCAATTGTGAAGCCGACCGGAAAACCGTCCCCTTGCCATAGAGTCTCCTCCTGGCACGCCATGCTTCTCCTCTGCCTAACTGGAAGCTCCTCTCAAAATGGTGGCGCCGACCAGCAACAGGGAGCCGCAGCAGAGAGATGAAAGAGCCACATGCGGTTCCAGAGCCGCGGGTTGCTGACCCCTGACCTATAAGATCCCTTCCAAATCTTTTAATCTGTAAAATCTGTAAGCCAATGGTGAAGATGACAGTTGGCAGGCAAATGGAGAGAACAGACTAATTCGTGTAATCTCCAATTTGCCCTTTCTTACATTTTTCGCATTCCTTGGATGGATTCATTTGAACTTGTACTGTATATGTAGTAGATGGGTGATCATCCAAAGGAAAGATATTTAGGATTTGGACACTAAAAATCCGATGATTATTTAACTAAGATTTTTTTTTTTACTAGGGCACCACTGCATAATTTCAGTGCAGTTTCTCTTAACTGTTTTTTGGGGGGTTTTTTTCATTCCTTCAAAGTTGTTTCCTGGTGTCTCCGTACGTAAACTGAAACATGACAGAAAATATTTTTCATCTGAGAAATTATGTTAAGAATTGTCCTTGTGCTTGCTATATGTCATTTTATAAGGATGGTTAAAAAGGATCTAAACTTTTGAGTGCAACCACAAGATGTGGAATGCTTTTATCTTTAAGTGCACACAGTTAATTCAATATTTGTACCATTTACAATAAACTTTGGGTATTTGAGACCTGATTCTAGCATATGTTGACTTTTTATCAGCTCTAATCCATCTCTTAACGTTAGTGTTTGCTTGCGGTTTTAAGAGCTAAGAGTTTCAAACAGTATTTAAAGCTGAATTTAATTTTATGTTAGATGTATATTATTTATCTATATTAGTTTGGCTTTCAATTTTATATAAAGTATGTTTTAGCAATATTTTGTTGGCTCTATGATTATTAAATTGAAAATAATTATAACTTCATAACTATTTTTATGCCACTGAACTTTAGCTGTCTGAATTTATAGGAAAAAAAGCATAATATTCAGATGAAATTTTATCAGAGCCTAATATGACTAGGTATTTGCTGAAGTTCTTACTTTAGTTAGATCCTTTTAAAGCTATCAGTCTGCTTATTGCTCCTGCTAAAATAGAAATAATACTCTATTCTATTCTATCCTATCGGTTCAAACACAGAAGCATTCTATCAGGTTCGCCTGATACGCCAGTTGCGGCCCTTTCTAGATCGGGACTCCCTGCGCACAGTCACTCAGGCACTCGTCACCTCTCGCCTGGACTACTGCAATGCTCTCTACATGGGGCTCCCCTTGGGGTGCACCCGGAGGCTCCAACTGGTACAGAATGTGGCCGCGCGGGGAATTATGGGAGCATCGGGGCGCTCCCACGTTACACCTCTCCTGCGCGAGCTGCATTGGTTGCCGGTGGAGTTCCGGGTGCGTTTCAAGGTGTTGGTAATGACCTTTAAAGCGCTCCATGGCTTAGGACCAGGGTACTTACGGGACCGCCTTCTGCCGCCAATTGCCTCCCACCGGCCAGTTCGCTCCCACAGAGTGGGCCTCCTCAGGGTGCCGTCAGCCAGACAATGCCGGCTGGCGACCCCCAGGGGGAGAGCCTTCTCTGTGGCAGCCCCCACCCTCTGGAATGATCTTCCTCCAGAATTGAGAATTATCTCCGACCTCCGGACGTTTCGTCGGGCCCTGAAGACGCATCTTTTTCAACTTGCCGGTTTAGCCTGATCCCTGCTGCATTTTTAGAATTTTTAAAATTTTAAATTTTTTAATGTTTGTAGCGTTGCCGCATTTTAATATTTATTTGGTTTTAATTCTCAGCCTAATGTATATGTGTTTTAATTTTTAACTTTTATGTATTGAATTTTTATTTCGGCTGTTCACCGCCCTGAGTCCGTAAGGAGAAGGGCGGTATACAAATCTAATAAATAAATAAATAAATAAATAAGTCTTAATCTAGGATAATGTTTCTTAACCTTAGAAACTTCTTATACTTAAAAACTTTAAAATGTGCGAACTTCAAATGTCAGCATTCCCCAGCTGGCATGCTGCCTGTGAGTTGCAGTCCACACGTTTTAAAGTTGCTAAGATTGAAAAAAAACTGATCAAGGGGAAAAAACGTTGTGTTAAATAATCACCCCATTTTTAAAAAATCACTTTCTATGAGTATCAAATATCCTTGGTCACCATTGCTGTAACTTAGCCAAACAATTTAACAATATTTACAGTAAGGGCTCTACTGCTAATTCCACCTCATTGTAAGGCTATTCGTGGGGTTTTTAATTTAATTAATTTAAGAAACTAATAGTTACCTTTTTATGTTTCTTTAGGTTGTCCCAAATAATACATAATTAATGCAACAGAGGCAAAGCCATGTATCTGCTGGAAAAGTAAATCCAACAGAATTCCTGGAATAATTTAAGTTTGGCAATGTTGCCTCAAGAATATTGGATTTTGGAATATTACAGATAGACCTTATGACTACAATTGAGCCCATTTCTGTTACTAAACGAGACATTTGTATAAGTGAATTTTGCCCCATTTTACAACATTTCTTGCCATATTTGTTAATAAAAATAAGTAATATTGGTAATATTAAGTGAATTTGTCTGCCCCGTTGACTTTTCCTTGTCAGAAGGCTGCAAAAAGTGATCATATGACCTCGGGACACTGCAACCGTCTTATGAGTCAATTGCTAAGCATCTGAATTTTGATCACATGACCATGAGGATGGCGCAATGGCCATAAGTGTGAAAAATTTTTCAGTGCCGTTGTAATTTTGAATGGTCATTAAATGAATGTTAATGAATGTTGTAAGTTGAAGACTACCTATACTGCATATTATTTGGGTAAGACAATTAATATTGGACCAGGAAGGCATTTTAATTCAAGAAACATGGATACTTGAGACATATCAGTCTAGGTATCAATAACAGCCAACAAATCATTTCAATAAATCCATTCATAATTTGATGGACGGCTACTCATATTTGAATTTCTAAAACTATTACACATGGCTTTATAAAAGATGTTGCTACCGATCAGACATATCTCACACCTGATTCAGAGCCAGTTTTTCAGCTCGTTTTGTAATAGAGGTAATTCTCGACTTACCGCAGTTTGTTTAGTGACCATTCGAAGTCACAACAGAACTGAAAAAAGTGACTTATGATTGCCTTTCATAGAATTGTTGCGGTATTTTTCACGCTTATGACCAGTGCAGCATCCCCAGGGTCGTGTGATAAAAATTCAGATACTTGGCAACTGACTCATATTTATGACGCTGGCAGTGTCCAGGGAATATGCAATCACTTAATAACGGTAGCAAGAAAGATCATTAAAAGGGGACATAACTCACTTAACAAACGTCTCACTCAGCAACAGAAATCTTGGGCTCAATTGTAGTCGTACATTTATGACTACCCTGTACCTTTGCTTCTGCTTAACTTGTATCTCAAATTTCAGTGCAGAAATTCCTCGGGATTGTTGGGATTTTTCTTGTTTCACCAAAGGATTTAAATCAGCGGTCACCAACCTTTCCGGCTTGGCGGTCATGGGCAGGAGTGAAATCCAGCAGGTTCTGGAGAACCGTTAGTGGAAATTTTGAGTAGTTCGGAGAACCGGCAAATACCACCTCGGGCTGGCCCCAGAGTGGGGTGGCAATGGAGATTTTGCAATATCCTTCCCCCAGGAGTGGGGAGAGAATGGAGATTCTGCAGTATCCTTCTCCTGCCACACCCGCCAAGCCACGCCCACAGAACCGGTAGTAAACAAATTTGGATTTCACCACTGGTCCTGGGGGAGAAGAGGGGAACCGGGCCGCATGAGCAGCAGGCTGGCATACACACAAATGCACACAGCTCAATTTGTGTGAGCAGCAGCTCGGCAAACATACAAAGGCGTGCGCAGCTCAATTTGCACGAGCGGTGGGCCAGCATGCACATGCATGTATGCACAACTGATGCAGCCCAGCTTCAAATAGTCCAGGCTCCAATAGTGGGCCACGGCTCGAGGGGGTTGGGAACCCCTGATTTAAATACTGCATTCCATTCCATTCTTCTTCATGCACAAAAAACATACAAAGCGTTTCATTAAAATACCTTTTCTCATCTTCTCCCCAGCATTGTTTTTACTAAAGGGATCATAATTCTTACGTTGAGACCTACTTCAGATAGTATAAATTTAGGATATTAAGTGGTTCCTCCTAAGTTTGTTGATGGAGCCCAGCCTGTGAATCTCCCAAACAAGAATATATATCTTGATAGTCTCCCAGGTGATAGTTGCTATAGCATTTCTCAGAATGCCACTGCCATTTATTCTTCAAAAGCCAGTGTTGTAACTCACTGTGGGAGGCATGGTGTTCTATTAATGTCACATTTGAGTGGTTTACCTGCTTTCTCTTAGAAGGTTATGCATTGTTAGGACTACCCACTCACCTAGAGTTTCCAGAAAAGCCATAGCGGCCCCTTCTTTCAAGAATATGCCTTCTGCATGACTGTTGTGGCTCCGTTGCCTGAGCCTGTGTCATCGTCAGGAGAGGACTCCAAGAGTGAAAGGGAGGAATTGGCAAGACCTCCCTCTCCAGGACCCTCCTCTCTGGCAATGCCCCTGGAGGACACCGAAGGCCAAGAGATAGGCCCAGAGCCAAGCACATCCCCGCAGCCACAGGTGGACAGCGACGAGGGAGATAAGTGCTGGCTGGATCCTCGCCAGCGATGCAGGGAGAAACGTGCCCAACAGAAGGCAAGGCGTGCTCGTGATTAGCTGACTCACTGGACCACACCCCACAGGCTATAAAAGAGAGTGAGTTCAGCCTGCACCTTTGTGACAGACAAAAACAGATATTCTTGCATCCCAGCTTCAGATCTTCCTGCATCTCAGCTTCTTATTTCTGGACATTTTGTGGTGTGTATTTTCCTGTTACGTTAATAAAGGTTTTGGCACGCAGCTGCTGGGATTGCTGCCAAGCTTCTTATCAGACTACTTGGTTGCCTGCCAGCTCATTTAACCTCCGACTGTCCGAGTGGGTGTATTCCTGGGAGCGGGGACAGAACAATGACAGTTGCATTTCTTCCTCTACCCTATTTTTAATTCCCAGCCCTTTTTATTTATTTTTTATTCCCAAGCATTTACATCGTTCTAATTTCTTCCACCACCTTCTTTGGAATGTAGGTTTTACGTTAAACCTGAAAACACGACTGTGGGATTTGTCGTCTAGTTTTGAAACAAACAATCACCAGCCAAAACTTCTCATAGAAAACAATGGTAATTTTATTTACTGCTTGGCAAAGAGGTGCGGTGCGTGCCCCCACAGCCTGTTTTTGGTCCCAGGAAGCTGCAGGGAGGCCTGTTAGGCCCAAAATCGTGCCTGGGGGGGGGCATGTGTGCCTGCGCAGGGGAACGGGGAAGCGTGGGGATTCGTGCATGGGGGCGGAGCATGTGGGGGCAGTGCACACGCATTGCATTATGGGGGTCAGCACGTATGCACACTTTCAGCACACGATGACAAAAAGGTTACCTATCACTGCCTTATATTCTCTATGGCCGTTACAAATTTAGCTCCCACCTTTTTCTCATTGGCTTAATACTGATGCCGTCACAACCTATGCAAAGCTTATGAAGTGAATACATTATCTCCGCCCAGCGGTGGGTTTCAAATTTTTTTACTACCGGTTCTGTGGGTGTGGCTTGGTGGGCGTGGCATGGCTTGCTGGGCGTGGCAGGGGAAGGATACTGTAAAATCTCCATTCCCACTCCAATCCAGGGGAAGGTTACTGCAAAATCCCCATTTCCTCCTGATCATCTGGGACTCGGGAGGCAGAGAATAGATGGGGGCGGGGCCAGTCAGAATTTTTACTACCGGTTCTCCGAACTACTCAAAATTTCCGCTACTGGTTCTCCAGAATTGGTCAGAACCTGCTGAAACCCGCCTCTGTCTCCGCCCCTGGTTACATCTCCCACTACTCTAATTCTATCGCCCCCTGCCCTTATTTATAAATTGCCTTTTATGGTCCTAGGGGATGTCTTTAGAGTAACTAGCATATCAGTAAATTCTGGTTAAGACCTGTCTGTAACATAGCAGAGGCCTTCCTACATACAATTCTCATGCTTCAGCCTAGCTCATGAGATTAGAAATATATACAAGCTATTTTCTTCACAGGCTAGCGTGTCTTCTTAAAAATCTGGAAAAACAATATTCCTTGTTTCCCACATAACCATAAGAAGCACCCCAGAAGAAACATATGGTAGCAAATTGAGGTCAACTGGAAATTCATCCAATTCCAGCACATTTACAAAAGCTTTTGTATAAATCATACATTGGAAAAAAACTACTTTGCTAGTCTTGCTTAAATTTAGAAGATAACTAAAGCATCTTCAGTTTATTGAACAGAACCAGTGAAAACAAAAAATCGATCCAAAATTCTTGAATACATCGTACTCATTAAAAGGAAAATGGCTCCATGCTCCTTTCCTAGTGGCTTCATTTATTTAGTTAGTTCGTTTTTCAGAATCTTTATTTATTGCTGGCTCAACATAAATTGGATTCCTTTCTTTACATAAATATTACAGGATGTCCTTTTAAATCTTTGGATCTGCTTTAAAACAAAGTTCTGAAGGGATTTTGCAAGTTTTTTTTTTTAAGCAATAACACTAGGAGAATGTTTTTCAAGCTTATGTGGACTTCAAAATGTGTGGACTTCGAAATTCTCCAGTCAACAATTCTGGGAGTGGCAGTCCACACATCTTAAAGTTGCCAAGCTTTACAAACCCTAGAACCAGTAATCTAGAACCACTAATCATTAAATATAGGTAGTCCTCGACATACGACCACACTGGAGCCCAAAATTTCGGTTAAGTGAGACATTTGTTTTGCCCCTTTTTACAACCTTTCTTGCCACAGTTGTTAAGTGAATCACTGCCATTGATAAATTAGTAACCCGGTTGTTAAGTGAATCTGCTTTCCCCATTGACGTTGCTTGTCAGAAGGTCGCAAAAGAGGAGGACGTTATTTTGGGAACACAGCAACGGTCATACATATGAACCAGTTGCCAAGCATTGGAATTTTGATTATGGCGATGCAGCAAAGATCGTAATTCTGAAAAACGGTCATAAGTCACTTTTTTTCAGTGCCGTTGTAATTTTGAACTGCCACTAAATGAACTGTTGTAAGTTGAGGACTATTGAAATAAATATGACAGCGTGCTAATGCAGTTCAATATGCCTGTTGGGAATCAACAGGTGAAGTTCCCTCATTTATGCATGACTGTATTGTGATGGCATTATTTTTCAACTGAATGACTGGAAAAGTGTTGAGGAAACATTGAGGCTTCCTGCGATTCAGTGGTGAAATCCTTCCCGGTTTGCCACTGATTCACCACCTGCTCATACGCACTGTGAGCCAAACACACGCTGCACACCAGTGGTGGGTTCCCCCAGTTCGCACCAGTTCTATAGAACCGGTAGTAAAACCAGTGGGAGGCTCCACCCACCGACCCCAACGTTATCAGAACGCTTCTGGGCATGTGCAGAAGCGAGAGAGAGCGCGAGAGTGAAGCGAGAGTGCATGCGTGGCCCCGTTGCGAACCGGTAGTAAAGGTAAGTAGAACCCACCTCTGCTGCACATGTGTGCATGCGCAGTATGCACCAAATGCACGCTTCACGTGGAAAAAGGAGGCTTGGGAAAGTAAGTAGAATGGGCGGGAAAACAGCTGTGCCACACGATTTAGATTCACTAGAAAGCAAGATTGCGCGACACAGCTGATCGTCGGAAATACCGGTTTAGACGAACCTGTGTGAACCAGTAGAATTTCATCCCTGCTGCTACTCTTTATAGACTTTTATTTGTTTTTGCTACCCCCCCCCCCCAAAACCAACATATGAAAACAACCCTTGTCTGTATGAGTGTAATCCCTGCAGAAGGAACGTGGTCAGTTTGAAGTTAGATCTAGGCTACACCATAAAAAACGCAGCACAGAAAGCAATTGATCGAAAAGAACTTAGTCCTACATAGAATTTTGAACTGATTCTAAATACGTTATTTTAAATATTTAAACTAAATAGTAATGGAAAAATGTCTTTTACAAAGTGAGAAATATAGAAACAATTTAGAGCAAGGCGCGTAGAATGCAATTATTCAGTTTTATTCAGGGAACTTTACAAAAGCTCCAGATGTTGATGTTGGCCAATCCTCCTTTGCTTTCCCATCACCTTTCCCATCATGGGGACGACAAAAGGAAATAGGTCAGAGATGGTTTTCAGCCGGTTCAAACTGGTTCACCCGAATACCAGTAGTGGAAATCGCAGGTGGGCCCACCTGTCCGCCCCGGCTCCAAGTCATGCTATTTAGGCACATTTTTTAGGCCGGGCGAATGCGCAGAAGGCATGCGCGGCAACAAAACTCATGCACAGAAGGCCGGGCGCATGCGTGGACTGTCAGGATATCAGGATACGTGCTCATATTTGCAAACTGGTAAGTGAATACCACCTCTGAAATAAGTACTCTATGCCTTTTTATTGGGGGCACTAGAAACCTTTTCCCTGGACCTGAAAGACTTCTGCAACTCCAGCCAGGTTCCTTTCAACCAAACATTTGATAATTCTCTACAGATCGTGAAGACCTAGACATGTGGGAAAGCGGTCTAACGTAGTGAGATATTTTTAGTCAACTGCACTTTCAGAGCAAGCTGCACTGAGCAAAGTATTGTGGAGATTTCGGACATGGTCTTCTATAATTTATAAGGCTTCCTTTTTTTCTTTTTTTTACCAGTTATCCCTCCCATCTCCCTTCCCCCCCTTTTCCTCAAACAATGTGTTAAGGAAGACAACTTGGATTAATAGGGGGTGATAATACTAAGAAGGACTTACTGAACAAATCAGTTAAGATTTCCTGCTTCTTTCCGTGTTGTCCCAGGGTATGGCCAAAAGTGTTGCACATAAAAACAAGCAGACCTTTGATTGCATCTGCAGGGTGCAGATAACTAACAATCTGACTTGGTCTCTTCGTACGTTATCTGTAGTGAAGCGTGCAAACCAGCGTTTGAATTTCCAGCGTCGGATGAGGAGAGCACATGGCCACTTTTTACAGAGCCACAACTGAGAGCGTTTTAATAAACTGCATCACTGTTTCAGATAGAAAGTCCATACAGAGAGTGGTAAGAACAATCGAGAAGATTATAGGAAGCTCACTTTCCGTTATTCAGGATGCTGCTTATAAGCGCTATGTGCTTAGAGCTGCAAGCATCGTTAGAGACCCCACACACCCACTTCACAGTCTGTTTCTGTTGCTCCCCTCTGGGAAGAGGTTTCAAAATATTTCTAGCAGGACTCCCAGATTCTGTAACAGCTTTGTTCCCTGTGCCATCCGTCCTGTAAATTCGCAGGATTCTTTATTTTTCACCATGCATATGTACACATTTGAACTAGACTGCAAAGTTTCTCTGTGTCATATATGTGTGTGAATGTATGTGTGTGAATGTATGTGTGTGAATGTGTCATATATGTCTGTGAATGCATAATGGTTATTCTTGGAGAGCTGAATGCAATTAAATTTCATTTTAATAAAATTAAAATTATTGATTGGTGTACATTTAAAGTGACAATAAATTCTATTCTATTCTATTTTATTCTATTCTATTCTATTCTAATTCTAATTCTAATTCTAATTCTAATTCTAATTCTAATTCTAATTCTAATTCTATTCTATTCTATTTCCTCCATTTGGCTTTTTTGACGATACCTGACTTCTATAATGGTCAGAAATTTACCTGAGTTCTTGCTTATCATTCAGTGATAATGGTAGGTGCTTTTCACCATACAGATCCTGGTTCCTTTCTGCTCTTCATCATTGTTGCTAGAGGAAACCTGGAGATGACCAGCCAAAAAACATCCCAGCAAAACTGTCCGCTGTGACGGGAAGGGTTCTATTCATTTGTCACATGGATGGCCTGGAATTTTGTGGTAATCTGAAAAGAATATGAGCAGTTGTCTTTACAAATAATATTGTACCTCCATTTTGACTGCTGTCACAGTGTTATTGTTAAGACATAGCCAAAACAAAGTTTAAAGAATCTGAGTTGAGTTAATACAAGTTTATGTACCCATAATTTCCCAAAAACTTATTTTTAAAAGTTTTTTATTAGTAGTTCAAAATTAAAAAAATTCCCAAGCATCTTCCAACACTTTAAGTTAATACATACTATACTAATGATAATATAATAATACTATTCCTTACACCTTATTCGTTATTTAAACATAGTATAATAATAGTCATTTATACCTTATTCCTATACAATTATATATATCTATACCTACATATATCTATCTATACAATTCACATACATATTTATCTATAATAACGTATATAATTCTAGTCTAACACTACACATTTGTCTCGGCTGTCCTCCTTTTATCTAACCATTCATAGAATTTTGCCTAGATTTTATAGTACAATGTTTCGCTTTTATCCTTGAGTTCCAAGGTGAGTCTATCCATTTCTACCCAGTTGAAAAATTTTAGTAGTAGCCCAACTGAAGAGGAAGAAAAAGTATTTCATGGTGAAGATATTTCTGATTTTATTGTGCAAATTATGGTGAAGTCCTGACAATAAGTGGAGGAAAAGAGAGCACGCTTCATGAGTTCCTAGGATATGTAGGTTACCACAACAAAGAAAAAGAATATTTTAACTATTTGTTTAGCTTAGCATACACAAAAATAGAGCCTTTTCCAGGGATGTCTTCTTCTGTTTCTTCTGGCATCCCTCCTGGATGACAAATTCCCATCACTCAATAGAAAATGCTAAACTTTGCAAAGAACCTAGGGCCCAGAATTATAAACAAAGTATCATAGATTTATTTTAAGTCTAATCATACAAGACGTGTGCCCTAGATATGCACATTAAAATGATGCAAATACTTCAAGCAGCCATTTCGTGGCCATGAAATTAATAGGCGCACAAAAGGACCTGGAGACAAAATGATGGGAGAAGGTGCTATAATGGCTGTTCCATGGATTATTGCACGATGGCCTTTGATCCAGCTCTGTGATATCTTTCTTATTGCAATGTAGAGTCTTCTAAGAGCCCTACTAAATATTATGAGGCGTTTAAATGAAAAGTAACCCTAGAGACTGCTAGAAGGTTGTTATGGAAGGACATGTTGAAAAAGAAGAAGTCACAAAAGCCTCTTAAATTATAAGAATCTCACGAAGCCTTCTTTCAATGACCAAACTTGGATCTATTTTTAAGGGGGAAATTTTATGAAAATTGTGTTTGTTTCATTCAGGGGTGACAGTAGGTGATGGCTCAAGGCGATGGCTCAAGGCAGCACAAACCTTGAGATAGATAGATAGATAGATAGATAGATAGATAGATAGATAGATAGATAGATAGATAGATAGATAGATAGATAGATAGATAATTTGCTTTTAGGCCTTCCCAAACACCACAGCAGCCATTCTGCTATCTGTTTGAATTTATGAGAGAGACTGGAATAGATCTATTTCTACCTTTTTAGGTTTCATCAGCCAGCCATGCCCCCTTTTCTTAATTCTGCCCTGTAACAGTCAAATATTTATTATTTTATTTTCGTAGGTCTTTATTTGTATATTTCTTTATGCCAGGGATTTTCCTACGTATATCAAGATTTCATAGCCTAATTTTCAGTGAAATCTCAATTCACCAGCTTTTAGGCCTCCCCAAACACTACAGCAGCCATTCTGCTATCTGTCTGAATTTATGAATATATATATATTAAATATATATATATATATATTTAATTCCCCACTACTAGATTTCTCTAGCACAGTGATGGCTAACCTTTTTGTCATCACGGGCTAAAACTGTGCACACGGGCGACAGCGCGTGTGCTCCCCCAATGCAATGCACGCACGACCCCCCTCTGCACTCCCCCTGACACCCCCCCATGCCCCATTTTGGGCCTAGCAGGCCTCCCTGCAGCCTCCTGGAACAAAAAACTGGGGCACTGCATTCCCATGCTCCCCACACCCCCGTATGTACAAGTATGACCCCACACACACATGCACACGTGTCTCCTGCATGTGCCCCACCCCCTGCGCATGCGCAGCAGAGACCCGAAAATCAGCTGGCTGGCAGGAGACACACACACACACACACACACACATGCACGATAGGGTGGGGTGACGGCTGGGGTGACGGCTCACGTGCCCGCGTGAGAGGGCTCTGCATGCCACCTATGTCACTCGTGCCATAGGTTCGCCATCACGGCTCCAGCATATAGAAAGGATTGGAATGAAGTTCTGTTTAGAAGAGTGGGAAGAATATTTCTTTATTGTTACATTTTTTAATTCTTTCTTCTAGAAGCCCAAGAAAATACACAACGAAGTCTTTCCTAATTATTTTTCTCACAAATATAACTCTTGCGGGGTAGATTAGGCTGAGAAGTAGAGACAAGTCAAAATGCAGTGAGGTCTGATCCAACTCCTTCACTGTTATCCAGTGGTGGGCTGCTGGAGGTTTCGACCAGTTCGGGCGAATTGGTAGTTGCGACCTGCGCCCGGGCGCAATCCCGCCCTATATCGCAATATATTTGAAGCCACACAAATGTACGGAAGGCGTGCGTGAGCGAATTGCTGTGTTTTGTGATTCCACATGCACCCATGTGCTCGCATTTCCGGTGCTGGGTGAACCGATTGTTACAGTATGTGACGCTCACTTCTGCTGTTACCCCAATCTTAATCCAATCTGACACCATGCAGTTTTATGAACTACAACTGTCATCATTGCAAATCACTGTTGGCCTTTGATCTGGGAACACAGGGCACCCTTGTCCAATATAGTATAATTACAAAGTGCTGGGATAGGGTAGAATCAGGGGTGAAATCCAAATTTTTTCCCTACTGGATTTCTGGTCGTGGCTTGGTGGGCGTGGCAGGGGAAGGATATTGCAAAATTTCCATTCCCATCCTACTCTGGGGCCAGCCAGAGGTGGTATTTGCTGGTTCTCCGAACGACTCAAAATTTCCGCTACTGGTTTTCTGAACTACTCAAAATTTCCGCTAGCCGTTCTCCAGAACCCGTTAGAACCTGCTGGATTTCACCCCTAGGTAGAATGGTTTGTGAGAATCATGATTCTCTGGCTTTGTAATTGAATGTTTAAAATATAACTGTGATGCTTGCTTCTGTTAGTACTTAGGGATGAGGTAGCCTAGCAACAGAGTAGTCACTTAAATTCATGAAGATTGAATTTCCTAAATCAATAGTAAATCTTTTAAAATTTGTCAGGACAGCTTGACCAGAATGGTATAAATAGAGAAAGACACCTATAGAAGACGTTTTCCTCCCTTTTATCTAGTGGTTGAAAATTGTGACTCATTTTTAGAGATTATTAGCTCCAGTCACTTTTATATGTTTTCTCTATTGCTTTTCTCACAGATGTACATATCTCCGGGCTGAGTAATATACAGTATTTGGTCTCTCTTAGGTAATTGCACTTTCCGGATTAAATTAATCCTCTGTGTCCATAAAAAAAACTTATCAGGAACATAGCTTTCAAACCTTAAGTGTATTGTAGAATCTCCACAAGTTTTAAGTGGCCAAGTTAGAAAGCAGGTTTTGCCTATAGTCCAGGTTTTATCTCTGATATCTATATAGACAAAGCTGGGACAGAAGCTTCTCCAGAACCTTGGAGAGCAAGGACTTGGCAGTGTGTGTAGATCAGGTTTTTCAAACTTGAAGACTTTAAGATGGATGGACTTCAATTCCCAGAATTTCCTAGCCAGAAATCAGAAGTTTGAAAATTATTATTATCCAGACCTCTACTTGCTTGGAATAAGACCAGACTACATTGATAACAAAGATTGGTATATATTTGTCCATGTCTCAACAGCGGCGAGAATGGCATTTGCCCAACTGTGGAAAGATGTAGATACGCCTCCCGATCATCTGATAATAAACAAGATTCTCTGATGTGCTGAGATGGATAGATTAACGTATATTTTAAAAGACAAGAAAGATTCAATATATAATAGAAGTTGGGACAAATGCTTTGTCTGGCTCAAAAGAAGGTTAAACCTAGGAAAGGGGTGACAAGATCGTCTATTTAGATTAATTAGATATTTATTAGGCTATATGATTTCTTAAAATTTCGACAAAAACAGGCTAACTGTTTTGTAGATAGTTAGTAGAAATTGACTCTATTGAAATGTTTGGTTTGGATGACACTAGTTATTATTAATTGGAGAGTGAGCTTAACTCCCGGTTAGTCATGTTTGTCGTTTCGTTTTAGTCTTGTGTTTATGTGTTTCTACATTTCACCATTTATATTGTTTTTCAATGTTTATTTTGTGTTAATCTTAATGTAAATATTTAATAAATATTTAATTTTTTAAAAAAAGAAAAGAAAATTATTTCAAAAATATCCTGACAACTGGCTATCATTAAAAAAAAAACTTTTGAAAAAAAGAAGTCAGGATAGAATGATTCAATAATGAAAAATATATGACCCCCCCCAAATCTTTTTTTTAAAAAAAAAAGCAAACGCTAAAAATAACCTTAAAACTCTGCCAGCCTCCAAGAGATTTAAGTGAAATTCCAAAAGTGAAAATATCTACCAAAAAAAAAAAAAAAAAGTGGTGTGTGAAGAATTGATAGCATTGGAGATTGTGGAGTTTCTCAAGGCCTTGTCACATGCTGAATCTTCTTTGTGTTCATTCTCCATTTGGAGGTTTTTAAAAAAAGCTAAACCATGTCCATCAAAGAATCATTCATCTTCCAAATTGTTAAAGGAGCTGGAGTTTGTTAAAAGAAGGATTTAATAAAGTCAGACGCATTAGGGTGATAGGTTATTCTCTACTTCCTCTTGAAAATGTTGGTACTTGTCAAATCATTGTTCACACTACACATCGTATTAAAGTCTAGGTATGAGATCAAAAGCATTCCCCGTGCCTTAAGTCTACAGCTATTGATGTCAGCAGTTAAACTCACATAATGTTCTCACAAATGTTGAAAATTGATTTTTGTAGTAGTTAATAGGAACACAGAAATTTGTCCAGCACATCTCAATCCCTTCACTTCAGGGGTGGGTTCTACTTACGTTTACTACCGGTTTACAATGGGGCCACGCATGCGCAGAAGCATTTTGGTGATGTCGGGTTCGGTGGGTGGGGCCTCCCGCTGGTTTTACTACCGGTTCTATAGAACCGGTGTGAACCGGGGGCAACCCACCACTGAGTAAAACATCAAATCTTTTTTTCTCTCATTCATTAAAAATGGCAATGATCAAACTCAAAGCAGACCCAGAACATTATTATTGTTGTTGTTGTTGTTACTACTACTTTGGCTATCTTTCTAGGCATGTTTTCACTAAAAACAAGAATATGCTAGTTTATCAATTAAAAAAAAACCATAAAATACAAGGAACTAAAATTAAAACTATAAAAAATTTCCAGCCACTGAAATTAATCAATAGTAAACACTTCGATGGGTAAAGAAATCCACCATGCTCAACAAAATTGAACTGGCTGGTTCACTATGCTTAACAATCTGAATCACAACAGATGATAGTTACAATCTTCCAAGGAAGATATTTTATGATTCTTCCAAGCAGATTTTTTGTTGTTTTTCCTTACCCATCAACAGAATCTTGCCAAACTAAAGCATATAACTCTGGAAACCATTAAGAAGGAGCAGGGGTGAGCTTCAAAAATCCCAGCAACATGGTGGGCATGGCCTAGTCACCCTCCTGCACCACAGGGGAGGGGGGTTTCTGCCCTCCCCAGGCTCTGGAGGCTTTCCTGGCTTTCCTGGCAAAAATGGCCGTCCCTGGTCCTTCGGAGGCCCTCTGGAGGTCGGAAACAATCCATTTCCAGCCTTCCGGAACTTCTGAGAGGCCCGTTTTTTGCCTCTGCATAAGCCCTGTACTTACCTGGCATCCAAAACGGGCTGCATGGAGACTCCTGGGAGGGGCTGGGAAGGGTGGCAGGGGCAGGGAGGGATGGACGGGGCCAGCCAGGCATGGGATTTGGGGGTTCACCAAACTGGGCAGAATCCTAGCTAGAAGATCACCCAAACCCGTGTGAACTCCCAGCAGCCCACCCCTGAGAAGGAGCCATCTTCACCCTCTTTCTCTCACACAAACTATCTGAACTAAGTTATCTTTTGCTCTTCTCAATGCATTCCCTCCCTCCTGGAAATCTGGACTACATTCTACCAGTATCTCACAACCCCAAGAGAACTGAGCTCCAAGATGCATATATTGCAGCCATGAAGAAACTTGCTTGGGGTTCTCCAAGCAGTGTTGTAACGTCAATATGTCCCCAATTTTGCAGATCTTTCAGTAGCCATCTTATGATCTTCTACCCAAGATGAATCTTCTGATCTAACCTTTATAATGTACGGACAGCAACCTTTATAGGGTGGAATCAAACAGGCAAGGAGCAACTACATAGAGTCTTGTGGGTGATCTCAAGTCTTACTTCTTCTCTGTAGAGGAATTGTAAAGAGACAGCCTACTTGCTAGTTCTTCATTCTGTCATAGTTGTTGACTCCATGTTTCATGGAGCCATCTTCAGTTCGCCATTCCTTCCTCGGAAGTCCTTAACGTGATTAAACAGGGATCCATACATGAAGTACTGCCCTGTTGAGAGTCCCTGCTGAATGGGACCTGGGGTGTGGATGAGATGACAAGGATGGCTCCCATTTCAGAAAGATTTTTTTCCAAAATGGCATGTGTGGCTCCTACCACTCTGGCATTTGGAAACAAATAGAATTTACTCTGTTCCAACAAGCTTCGGTAGGAAGAAATATCCTTCTGGGTTCAGCTCCAAGTGGGGAAAAAGACACTGGAAACATGGAGATTGCTTGGAAAGATGGTTTAATGGTGGACAGGATCACATGGTTTGAGTTCCTGAACAGAAAAAAAGGGGGCAAGATGCTGAGCGTACCTTGGTTTTATGCCCTCTCTGGCTTTGAATTTCCTGAAGCCCAGGAAGAGTATCTTAATTAGTTGAAACTTGGTGGGTGGCAGGGGTGAAATCCAGCAGTTTCTAACAGGTTCTGGAGAACTAATAGCAGAAATTTTGAGTAGTTCAGAGAACCGGCAAATACCACCTCTGGGTGGCCCCAGAGTGGGGCGGGAATGGAGATTTTGCAGTATTCTTCCCCTGGAGTGGGGTGGGAATGGAGATTTTGCAATATCTTTCCCCTGCCACGCCCACCAAGCCACGCCCACAGAACCAGTAAGGAAAAATTTTGGATTTCACCCCTGGTGGGTGGTTAAAGGGCAATTAAATGGCTCTGCCTGAAGGAGGTAGATCTTTGTTATGTAGAATAGACTGGCTCAGACCTTAATGGCCCATTGACAAATGTAGGGAGCTGAGTTTCTGCTTCTCTGAGTTTCTACTTCTCTTTTAGGAAAAATATTCTACCTTTTTAGTATATCCTAAAATATTTCATTTTTCTAGGAGAGGAGTGAGTGCTAACTTCCTACACTTCCAACAAAGACAAATTCTTTGTATGTCCAATCACACTTGGCCAATAAAGAATTCTATTCTATTCTATTCTAGGCCCAAGTTGATGGTGGATGCTCATAGCAATTTAGATTAACATTTATGTTGCTCTTGTTCTTTGCTTCTATATTTTTTGACCCATACTTTCTCTTTGCCCGCTGAGAATCTATTAGGATTGGGGTTGGTTGCAAATATAGATGAAGGCAGGAAGGAAGGAAGGAAGGAAGGAAGGAAGGAAGGAAGGAAGGAAGGAAGGAAGGAAGGAAGGAAGGAAGGAAGGAAGGAAGGAAGGAAGGAAGGAAGGAAGGAATACTCTCCCCCCACCATGGAAAGCGAGAGAGCCTAATAAACATTGGTTATTAAATAATTAAACATTATTACAAACATAGAATTGAGAGGGGACATTTAGGACATGGTATCCAATCCTTTCTTGGTGCAAAAATCTAAATTAAAACATTCCCAACAAATAACTGATTAGTCTCCATTAATCCAGTGAAAGGGAGCTCATCATATCTCTGGAAAAGGGTTGCATCATCAAGGGTTTTTTTTCCTGATATTTAATTGGAATGTGCCTACTTATAACTCCCTTCTTCCACATCCTGCATTTTAGACTGAAAACCTGACCATTTTTCAGGTATTGAAAGTGGCAGCATATTCATAGCTCTAAACAAGCCAATCTCCTGTCAATTTTCTCCATTAATCAGATCTGCTCTCATTATATCTAAATAATTCTGATGGATCTTTCAGAGCTGTATATGCCAAGTATTACATCACAGATACCCTTGCTATTAATACAGTGCATTTTGTGCAAGCTGAGAGATGGGTATTTTGAAGTTATGATTAATGTGACTTTGACGTATGTCTACCGTTTTCCAGAATGTTTATTAGAACGGCAGAAAATGTTCAAGCTACTTTCACACTGGAGGAAAAAAAAATCTATTTTAGTTTTAATTGCACTGCTTTTTTCTAATTTGCATTCTCTTGGTTGATTTTCTTACGTTTTAATAGAGGGGGGCATCAAAGATTTCCAAATTATTGTCCATCTGCGCCAATTTAGAAAGCTCAAACTGCCCAAAGAGTTGCTGATCCAGTTCTACAGAGGAATTATTGAGTCTGTCATCTGCACCTTTATAACTGTCTGGTTTGGTTCTGCAACCCAACGTTCATTCACAGCTGAGTACCAATTAGTTACAAAAAATCCTTCGGAAGAAATCCTTCGGGATAATCACCAACCTTTATCTCCCTTGACAGGCTGCTAAAGACCTACTTGGCAAAGCCATACAGAGTTGAGAATCAAACAGAGATGCCGACTGGGAACAGAATTAACAACGTTGCTTTCCTGCAAAGGCCCACATGCTTTTGCTCCTCTTTTAAGACTTATGGGAGGGGCCAATCATCTCCAGGCCTTACTCCCGAGTAGTCCCTTTAGTTTTACTGTTCTTGCCTTTTGGCAGCTCTTCGCATGTGTGCACTAGGAACAGGCTCCTCCTGTTCCTCTGCCTCTCTGAGGTCCGACTCTGGAGGCTCCGGAGTACGTGCATAACTCCCAGATGGACCTGGCCCCATCTCTGCCTCTGACGCAGAGCCCTTGTCTGAGCCTTCCCCAGAGTCCAGGACTGGCCCATGTTCCTCCCCAGCCTCTTCACTGTCCGACTCCACTGCCAGCTCCGCAGGCTGCTGATGGACCACAACAACTATCATGTCACTCCTAGTCCTTCCTTTCATCAAACTAAACATACCCAGTTCCAGCAACCCTTCTTCATACATTTTAGCCTCCAGTGCTTTAAACATCTTTGCTCTTCTCTGCACCCTTTCTAGCATCTCAACATCTTTTTTTACATCATGGTGACCAAAATTGGAGGCAGTATTCCAAGTGTGGCCTTACCAAGGCATTATAAAGTGGTATCAGATCTAGAGACGATGACAACTTTTTACAAAAGGGACCTCTTGGGATCCTTTAGCCCATCGCTTGTCATTCAGCTCCTCGGGTATGGAATGATTTGCCAGCTGAGATTCCTGGTGCATCTGGGGAGGCAAGTTGGACGCTGGAGCATTTATTTTTCTTTCAGACCCACAGCGTTTGCTCAAAAGCCCTCTAAAGCATCCATCATTCTTAGCCTGGTAATTTCAACCTAATTTAAATTCCATTTAGAAAAAACGGCTTTCTTTCTATTATGCTTCCTTGGCTGGTTGCTGAAGGTCAATTGGAAAAGATGGAGTTGGGGGAAGAGACCTGTGCCCAGCCAGCTGAAAAATGCTGTGGAGATGCTCTTTGCTTATTGTCTCACTCAACTCTGTTCCTGGCTTGTTAAAAAAAAAAGCAAAAAAACTGAAGGAGTTGGCCTGGCTTATTTGTGGTTACCCTCTGTGCCTTCTGCTTGGAGTCATCAAGGAATTCCTAGAGCCACGTGGTCTTCCTACTTGTTATCAGATCTAGCCTTCAGATGATCCCAATTCTTCCTTTCTGTATGTAATGCTGCACACCTATAAACTCTTCTGGATTTCCTTGTTGCATTATCTAGAGATCAGCAGGAAAAGGAAGGCATTCCACTGAGATTTTCTCCGAGCAGTTGAAATCAGAGATCAGCAACATCTAGAAGAATGTTGGATTTTAAATGTAATCATGCTTGATAACCCAAAAGGTGTTTTTTCAAAAGGGCAACTGGGCTTTGTTTTTCCTTGAAGACATTTCACTTCTCATCCAAGAAGCTTCTTCAGTTGTGACTGAATGGTGGAGGATGGAAGGATTTATATTTCTTGTAGTCATCTGGCTGTTAGCGCTCTTCCTGAGAGTTGTTGAGGCCACTTGGAGGTTTATCTGTGCCCTCAGGATCTCCTGAATAGTGGAAACGGATGTGAAACCTTCTTGAAACCATCATAAACAGGAGATAGGTGGTATCATATCCCTTCCCCTCGGTTGAGAGAGGGATGTTCAATCATAATGTAGAAGCTTCTTGGATGAAAAGCAAAACATCTTCATGTCAGCACATCAAGATGCATTTATCCTAGTGCTGACATAAGAAGGAGAACGCAGGCGTCTGCAACGGGACGGTTGCCTTTCACCTGCTTATTTTCTCTGGAGATAATGTCCCCTAGGAGATGGATGGGAGGGGGGAAATTCTTTGAATTGGAGCAGTAGATTAGGGGTGAATGATTGGGAAGATGGCCAATGAATGCAGAGGAGTGGGGGAAGGAAGAGGAGGGGTTTTGGGTCAGCACGCCAGTGCTGGCTGCTATGAGTCAGTGTAAAAAGTGCCGTGCTTAATAAAATGGAAGTTTGTTTTATAAAAGACTTTGTTTGAGATGCAATTTATTTGAAGACGGCCTGGAAACCTGACACTTCGATGAAAAAAAAGTCCAGTTGCCTCTTGAAAAAGCATCTGTGGGACAGCCATGACACACAGGATGACTGAGAATCTCCATAGACATTTAGCATTTCCTGGATTTTGTCTGGTCTTAGAAATTACATTGGCGCTGTTTAGAATCTGGAGGTGAAACTTGTATGTAAGACTGAGAATCAAAGACCATCCCAGCGATGCTAATAAGTCATAAGTCATAAGTTTATTTGTCAAGCATATATAAGATAACAGGTAAAAGTATAAACGTAATTGGAATACATGAAAAGAGTAAGTAAAAAGGAATATTAGGACAGGGATGGTAGGCACACTGGTGCACTTATGCACGCCCCTTACAGACCTCTTAGGAATGGGGTGAGGTCAACAGTAGACAGTTTAAGTTTTGGGGGTTTGGGGAAGAAACCACAGAGTCAGGTAGTGCATTCCAGGCATTGACCACTCTGTTACTGAAGTCATATTTTCTGCAATTGAGTTTGGAGCGGTTTACCTTGAGTTTGTCTCTATTGTGTGCTCGTGTATTGTTGTGGTTGAAGCTGAAGTAGTCATTGACAGGAAGGACATTGTGTCAGATAATTTTATGTACTATGCTTAGGTCAGACTGAAGTCAGCGTAGTTCTAAGTTGTCTAAGCCCAAAATTGGAAGTCTGGTGGCATAAGGTATTTTATTGCAGTTAGAGGAATGGAAGATTCTTCTCATAAAATATCTCTGGACTCTCTCAAATGTCTGATATGCAGTGTGGGTTCCAGACAGATGAGCTGTAGTCAAGAACTGGTTTAGCAAATGTTTTGTATGCTCTAGTTAGTAGTACAACGTTACCAGAGAAGAAGCTACGCAAGATTAGGTTAACAACTCTTAATGCCTTTTTGGCAATGTTGTTACAGTGGGTTCGGGCACTTAGATCATTAGAAGCGAGCACTCTAAGGTCCTTGACAAAGTGAGGGTCATCTAAAGGTCATGTCCATCTAATTTGTATTTTATGTTTTGATTTTTTTTTGTTTTGATCTCCCCATTTGTGAATATCTAGGCAGTCATCGGGAGATAAACTCAACTTAAAGGGAACTGATTTTTTTATTAAATGGAATATACTACTACAAACTTGCCTTATAGAATAGAATAACAGCATTGGAAGGGATCTTGGAGGTCTTATAGTCCAACCCCCTGTTTAGACAGAAACCCTACATGACTTCAGACAAATGGTTATCCAACATCTTCTTAAAAGCTTCCAGTGTTGGAGCATTCACAACTTCTGCAGGCAAGTTCTTCCACTGATTAATTGTTCTCACTGCCAGGAAATTTCTCCTTAGTTCTAAATTGCTTCTCTCCTTGATTAGTTTCCACCCATTGCTTATCTTTGATCCTGTTTTATTTGACCTGATAACTAGTAGTGATATTCAGCTGGTTCAGACCAGTTCGTGGAAACTGGTAATGGCGATATGTGGGTGGGCCCGGCACTATGCTGTCCTATTTAGCCACGTTTCCTAAGCCACGTGTTTGCGTGCAAGCCATGCACGCAAGCAAAGCACATGCGTGGAATGCTGTGAGCATGTGCAGAAGGTGTGCGTGTGCATTTTCGGTGCATGGCGAACGGGTGGTAAAATTATGTGAAACCCGGTAACTATTATGAGTAATAGATCAGACCAGAATATCATCTGTTTTATATCTTCGAAAAGATTCAAGATTTGTTCAAACGTCTTTTTCCAATTGCAAAACAAAGCGTTCGTCTTCAAAGGAGGAGAACAGGGGTATATAAGTCTTATAAACATTTGACACCATCCCCTCTCGCCAGAAGCATTCACACTTGCTGGAATTTTAATTGAAAAAACTGGTGAAGTTCCAGGCCACTTGGCGCTTAGAAGAAAGGTGATGCCATTTTCATCAATAATCTGTAAGAAACCCAGAACTTTAGGAAGCATCAACATTAGCTGGAATGTAGTTGGGGAAATAGATCAACATCTTTTATTTTGATCCCAGCTGTTTTCCGTGCAACAGTTAATTCTCAGAATAGAAAAATAATCCCATAAATTGCACAGAGTGAAAACAGACTTGTCATCTGCAACAGAAACAATCCATAAATAGATTGCCCAACTTGCTAATTTCAGAACAGAGACAGAACAAAAGAGCAGAGTTGGAAGGGACCTTGGAGGTCTTCTAGTCCAACCCCCTGCTCAGGTAGGAAACTGTGCTGTTTCAGACAAATGGATGTCCAATCTCTTCTTATAGACTTTCAATGTTGGAGCATTCATAACTTCTGGAGGCAAGTCGTTCCACCGATTAATTGTTCTAGAACAGTGATGGCTAACTTTTTTGTTGTTGCATGCCAAAAGCGGGGGAAACATGGGGGGGGTCACGTGCACATGTGCCCACACCCATAATTCAATGTGCCTCGTCCTCTCATGCATGCACGCGCGACCACCATCCCCTGCTCCGCACGACCCCTACTTTTGGCACACAATGACACAGTAGGCCTGTTTTTCACCCTCCCCAGGCTCCAAGAAAGGCTCTGGAGCCTGGGGAGGGTGAAAACGGCATTCTGCACCCCCATGAAGGCCCTCTGGAGGCAGGAAACAATCTGTTTCCCGACTTCTGGTGGGACCGGAAGGCCCATTTTTCACTCTCCCCGGGGTCCAGAGACTTTCTAGGAGCCTGGGAGAATGAAAATGGCCTCCCCCCCCGGAGGCCCTCCGGAGACCGAAAACAGCCAGTTTCCCGACTTCCGGTGGGCCTGGAAGGCTCGAAAATCAGCTGGCTGGTGTGCGCATGTGCACTGGAGCTGAGCTAGGGCAACACTCATGTGCCCACTGATATGGCTCCGCGTGCCACCACGTGGCACCCGTGCCATAGGTTCGCCATCACGGTTCTAGAGTTTACATAACACGTTGACTGATAACGCTAACCAAAGGAGCTGGGTTCACACAACATCAAAATTGCAAACCTGAAACTGTGCAATTGAAGTAAAATTTGTATGAAGCAAATTTTACGAAAGGAACAGTGAGATGGGCAAAAAATAGCAATTAAATATGCCTTGATGACAGAAAATCAACGATCAGTGGGAAGAATGCTGAAAACTCCATCAGTTTATTGAATAAATATAAATGTTGATAATAGCCATAAAAAAAGGAAATGATAAATGCTGTGTCAATTCTCCAGAAAACATCTAGCCATAAGAAAAGAAGGAAAAAAATAAAAATAAAAACACAAAATAACTTAAAAACTTCCAAACTTGAAAATAACAAAAGGAAACAAATGAGACAAATGGTTTTAGAAATAATCTCAAAAAGGAGGAGAAGGAAATTGAAGAGTTTGGTTTCGGAATGTTATTTTTTCATTACATTTATATCCTGCCTTTTTTCCAGGAGCTGAAAATGGAATATACAGAATATTGCTTTCCTATTATTTTCTCTACCAAAGGACAAGTTGGCCTAAGTGAATTCCCACATTTGAGGGTAGACTCCAATCTGTTTCTAACCATTTCCATATGGTATGTGGGTAAAAGGGACATGAATCCAATTACTGAATCTAAACTTTGGTCTTCAAGGAAAGTTCCATGAAACGATTTAGATCCCAAAAATTAGGAGTCTATTTTTTCATGTTTTATTTATATAACATTCATTTTCCATCAAATGGTGTGTGATCTGGGTACAGTTATTTTTAACCACTCATAATCCACATATTTGTTGTAGTATTTATCACCATAATATTAATAATATAATAATATAATAACAATAAACATCATCTTCTTTAACAACTCTCCACTTTAACATTTCCTCTTTTTATATCTCCTCCTTTCTAACTTCTGTTTCTATTGCCTAGCCATTAATAAAATACATCCCATATCAAAAAAAATATTCAGTTTCATCTTTATCCTTAATAGTGAGTGTTAGTCTATCCATTTCTGCACATTCTAGTATTTTCTTAATTACATTCCCCTCAGAAGGAACCTCATCATTTTTCCATTGCTGTGCAAATACAATTCTAGTTGCGGTTAGTATATGCAAGACCAGATATATAATCTTTTTATCATATTTTTCCAGTAGAATGCCCAACAAAAATATCTCTGGTTTCAAGTCTATATGTTGCTTTGTCATTTTTTCCAAACCAAGTATGTATTTTCGTCCGGTATTTTTTAGTTTTTGGGCATGTCCACCACATATGGCAGCATGAACCAGATGATTAATTACACTTCCAAGCAGATCTATCTTTATACATTTTTGCCAGTCTTGCCAGTGCAAAATGCCATCTATAAAACATTTTATACAGATTTTCTTTATATGCAGTTGATATAGTCAATTTAATATTTCTGTCCCATAGTTTCTGCCATTTATCTAATTCTATTGCATATCCACAGTCTTTAGCCTAGGTGATTATTGTCTCCTTTACTTGGACTATATTAATGTTTCTAACCCTTACCTCTTGTCTGGTGGTATCCAAGATATGACGCATCTGGACAACTCCTTCCCAGATCAGTTCTTTGTCTGCTACTTGTAAGTTTGAAGTAATTTCAAACATTGTGATTTCATTTCCCACATTATTTTTACTAAGCTTTTACTGAGGAAGAGTAAGGCAAAAGGGACATTGGTCAACAACAGTTATCAGCTCCCTTGTCATGTCTAACTGGACTCCCAGGAATGGGCTGCCATTTTAAGCTGTGATTTAATGCTCAGAAATGAGCTGGGGAAGGGACAATTGGTTAAAATTTATTCAATGGTGTGGATGGATGGGCATAGTTAAATGATCAAAAGTTAATGCAAAAGGTCAAAAAGTCCTTTTTACATCATATATGAAATGCAGACTATTTGAAACAAAACAAAAAATTCCCAATGCAACTGTTTGCAATACAGATACATTACTGCTATTTAAAATATGCAGGTTTCTTTAAAAAAAAACCCAACAAGATAAAAACTAATAGAAACTTTAAAAAGAAAAGAAAGAAAGAAAGAAAACAAAAGGGAAGCTAAAAGCGCAAGAAAGAAAAAAAGAAAATAGAAATAGAAAATAAATGAGTAGAAAAGCCACCAAGAAGTGCGTTCCAATCTTTTTATAGCAGTTATACCCTAAGTACAATTATAAATTTGCTTCTTACTGTATGATTACAACATAATTCTTCTCTTTTTATAATGTAGCTTCTCTAAGCATCAAAATAATAAATCATAAACTCATTTTTTTTCTGTTTCTCACAAAAAGTAAGGGTTCTAGTCAGCAACAAATATAGATATTTTCTTTTTTTCTGTTCAAAATAAGTCAACCTTGCTACCTCAGCAAGTTCCATCATTTCCATCAACCATTCCTCCATTGTAGATAATGCCAGATCTTTCCATCTTTATACATAAAATACACTGCAGTTGTCATACACAAAAACCAAATTTCCTGACTTTCTTCCAACTGTTGGTTCATCAATATCTTAATTTTTAAACCCGTGTTGTTCATCCATTCTGTCTGATCTTGTATTTTCATAGTATTTGTCCTCATGTTCATCTGTTTATTAATTGTGATGCTGATGCATTACATTCTTATAATTTACCATTAATATTTCAATTTCCCTAAAAGAAACTTCCAGAAGCAACACCAAGTCAACTGCAAAAGCCCTTCTTTAGTTTTTATTCTTACAATCCTCTCATTTTTTCTTAAATCTCTATCCAGTATTTCAAGAACCAAAATAAACAAGAGAGGCAGTAGTGGACATCCTGTCTTGTTCCTTTTTGCATCTCACGGGGTTTTATTGGATCTCGATTAATAATTTTTGTGCTTTCTGTAAAGTAGAAATTGATCTTGCCCATTTCATAAAGTTCTCTCCAAAAGTATCCTTTGAATACCTTGAACAAAATAGTGCTGTCAAAGACTCGCTGCGTTTAAGAAAATCAATGCAGCCTATTTTTCATTAAAAAGATAAAGGACATATGTGCTAGTCCAGTGATGGCTAGCAAAAGTGGGGGGTGGAGGTGGGGGGGGCCACTCATGCACATGCCCACATCCATAATTCAATGCACCCTGTCCCCCACACATGCGTGTGTGACACTCCCACGCTCCCCCTACTTTTGGCATGCGATGGCAAGGTAGGGCCATTTTTCACTCTCCCCAGGCTTTCTAGAAGGCTGGAGAGGGCAAAAATGGCCTTCCCCACTCCCCCAGAGGCCTCTGGAGGCTGGAAACAGTCTTTTTCCTGACTTCCAGTGGGCCCAAAAGGCCCGAAAATCAGCTGGCCAGCACGCGCATTCACACTGGAGCTGAGCTCGTGTGGCCACCAATATGGCTCCATGTGCCACCTGTGGCACACATGCCATAGATTCGCCATCTGGCAGTGCTAGTCGTTCCCGATTCTAGGGGGCGGTGCTCATCTCTGTTTCAAAGCCGAAGAGCCAGCACTGTCCGAAGACGTCTCCGTGGTCATGTGGCCGGCATGACTAAATGCCAAAGACTCATGGAACACTGTTCCCTTCCCACCAAAGGTGGTCCTTATTTTTCTACTTGCATTTTTTACATGCTTTTGAACTGCTAGGTTGGCAGAAGCTGGGACAAGTAACGGGAGCTCACTCCGTTACGCGGCACTAAGGATTTTTCATTACGTTGCTCCAAATATTCCAACATTTTTTGTCCGATACCCGCGTTGATCCACATAAATAAATTCTTGCAAAATTACTTTCAGTCTTTCCACTAGAATTGTGAATAAATTGTCCTCATTATATTTTATAGTTTATAGGTCTCTTTAAAAGTCAAATCCAACTATTGTTGATCGAAGATGAGGAAATGAATGTTATAATATAATATTTGAAAATATTTTTTATGAAACGAGGGAAGAAATAGACATTGTTAAATAAAGGATTAATGAGGATAATAGTACAAAGATATATATTAAATTGATAATATGAGAAATTAGATAATCAGTAAGTTATGAATGTGGTAAGATGCACAAAAGACTTGTAACCGACCAACACACGATTTGCAATTGTAATGGATGATGGATTTATGTTTTATGTTTTGCTTAAAATTTTTTTTCCAAAAGTCAAATCCTGTCTCACTTCAGGTACTAGAACAGGGGTTTCAAATTCAATTTCATTGAGGGCCGCATCAGGGTTGTTTTGGATCTCGGGGGGGGGGGGGGCAGGGGGGCGTGGTCAGGGTGGGCATGGCCAGCTCAACATAACTTGGGGGCTCCTGTGGTGGCTCGAGTGCTCTGCCAGTGAAAATGGGCTTCTGAGCTTCATTTTCAGCTGCAACGGCTTCCTGCAACCCTCTGCCAGTGAAAACAGGCAGCCCTCCTGAGCTCCATTTTTGCTAGCAAAGACATCACTGGCCAGGCCTTTGCTGTTTCCAGAGCAGCCCTGCGGGCCAGATCTAAGCACCCTGTGGTCCAGATCCATCTCCCAGGCCTTGAGTTTGACACCCCTGAATTACAACTATATATTAGACCAGGGGTCTGCAACCTTAAACACTCAAAGAGCCATTTGGATCCGTTTCCCACAAAAAAGAAAACACCGGGAGCCACAAAATCATTCCTGTGCCTGACTATTTCTTGAGCGGCCACAAAACTAGCATATGTAGTTGAATTAAACATTCTGTTTTCTTCTGAAACTTTTCTTTTCTTGGATTTATCTACGGTTGGCGTACCGGGGGTTGAAAAGCTGAATAAATTGCATGCCAGCGGGTGTCGCACATTGGTGGTTGTGACGCATATTTTGAGTGACAGGGAGCCGCAGCAGAGGGGTGAAAGAGTCACATGCAGCTCCAGAGCCACAGGTTGCTGACCTCTGACCTATACTATATCTGTGGATTTGGGGTTTCTTGCCTAAATGTAGGCAAGAGGCAAAAGGAAATGTCCTTTTTCCCCCATTGAATTTCATTTTGCTAGGTAGCTTCCAATGATCAAGACTGCCAAGATCCTTCTGTATCATAACTCTATCTTCTTTATTTGTAAGATTACTTCGTCCTCATTTGGGGCATAAATTCCATTATCAAGCTCTTTTGAATATGCCTGGCAGTCTGTGTGGATTATTCCTGCAAGAAACTACTTACACTGGAGCAGAGATCTGTGAACTTTTGAGCTGAGCCCACGGCATCTGCAGCAAGGATTTTTTTTTAAAAAAAATCAAGATGGCAGTTGTGACTACACTAGAAAAGTTAATTTTGTTTTCTCTGGGTTTATAAACCGAGGGACGTTTGACCTGTTGAGGACTTCGATGGGAGACTCCCAGACACTGGAAGTGCAATAAATACCATGGAAGAATTCAGCAGCAAACTAATTTTGTAACACTGCCAAGAAAATTCCCATCAGGAATCAATCTCTACTCAGAGAAAACTTTACTTTTTTCCCATTTGGAAAATCACATAGCCTAGGCACAGTAGAGAAAGATATCGACGAAATTAAGCGACCTGTTTTGCAATCTTCCTTAGTTACAAATGAAGATTTTTATTAAAAAGGTTGAAAAGCAGCTTTTTTTAGGAGAAGCGATCACCGGGGTTCTTACTCCAACCTTGTTCTACACCACAGCTTAGAAACAGAGTTAGAGTTTAATTTGAGGTCCACATCTTGTCCCAAAGTTATTATTTGGAAATCAAATCAATTTTCATTACAATCATAAACTCCCATACAGGTCCAACCTAAATCTGAAATATTTTTACAAATACAAAAATTTCCATGGCAAATTAACTACCAAATCCACGTGGAGCTAATCCTAAACAAGGCTAAACATCCTTAAAATTGTTCTATGGATTTTTCACGGCTTCTCATTTCTACCTGACAGGGAAAGCTTACAATTTTTGTAACCAGAAATGAAGGCTGTGCAAAGGTTCGTTAAAATGAATGGCTGTTGAATCAAAAGGTTTTGATTGAATCCTTTCATCCATACCAGGGGTCGGCCACCTTAAACACTCAAAGAGCCAGCTGGACCCATTTCCCACAAAAAAGAAAACACCGGGAGCCACAAAAACGTTTTGACATCTAAAATGAAGATACCGTGTTTCCCCGAAAATAAGACCCTGTCTTATATTTTTTTGAACCCTGAAATAAACGCTTGGCCTTATTTTTGGGGAGGTCTTATTATTTTGGGGGTGCATGGAGCAAGATGGGGCTCCTCTTGCCATCTTACCTGATTTCCAGCTCTGCGTTTAAATATTTTCGGGGATGCCTTATTTTCAGGAGGAGGCTTATTTTAGCGCATGCGCTCAAAAGCCCGATTGGGCTTATTATCAGGGGATGTCTTATTTTCAGGGAAACAGGGTAATGCCGCATACATCATTTTTTACCTTTATGCTACGTATAAAAAGCTATAGTGTGTTGCATTTATGTAATCAATGAACTGCTACAGAGAGGACAATTTTTTATTTCTGCATGCAATAAAAACATTTTGAACTCTGAAAAAAAAATGGGTCGAAAAGCTCAGTAAATCCCGTGCTGGCCAGTGTCACACATTGGTGGTTGTGACGCATGTTTTGAGCTATGGGGAGCAAAGGGGTGAAAGAGCCACATGCAGCTCCAGAGACACAGGTTGCTGACCCTTGATCCATACCAATGTATCTGGGGAAATCAAAATAATATATGTTTTTTAAAAAATAAAATCAAAGTGAGTGATTTAAAAAAAAATTAGCATTTGATTTGATTTGATTAGATTTATATACCGCCCTTCTCCTTGCAGACTCAGGGCGGTGAACAGCCAGATAAAAAACAAGATACACAAAAGTTAAAATTTTAAAAACAGCTAATATAAATTATTATAATGCATGTGTTAAATTCCCACTATTGTAATCCAAATCTTCATTAAAAGGTGGTTTTTTTTAAAAAAACAAACTCTTCTTTGCTTGCTTGCTTTATGCTTGCATTTTTCTTTTTTAAAAAAAGGCAAACAGATTTACTTTTTCACTTGCTCTGAATGTGATGTTTGTTTTGGAAAAATGGAAGAAGAAGAAAGACTCACATTTAAAGTTGGCTTCCAAAAAGAAACAAAACTGCTCCTTATCCAGATGAGCTTGTTATCCCGTAGATATAAACAGCCTGCAATCATAGCTTGGAAAACTGAGACCAACATAGCAATCGCCTGAGATGGAGCCTATAAAGAATTTTTCTAACCCAAACATGAGTATTAAACAATTTTCAATACTGCTAAACAGATGTAAGTGTTTTTTATTTGTTTTGTTGCTTGGATCTTGATTTCATTCTAGCACACCTCCTCATTGTGAAGTAAAAATGAATAATTTTCCTGATTTTACTTCCTTCTAGTCACATACATTAAACCAAGGCAGCAATCCCTTATACCATAGATACAAACACTTCAGTGAAAGATACAAAGAAAAATGGCAAAATGGTGAACAGAACAATAGAATAGAATAGAATAGAATAGAATAGAATAGAATAGAATAGAATAGAATAGAATAGAATAGAATAGAATAGAATAGAATTCTTTATTGGCCAAATGTGATTGAACACACAAGGAATTTGTCTTTGGTCTATATGCTCTCAGTGTACACAAGGAGAATAAAATGCATTCATCAAGAATAAAAAGATACAACACTTAGTGATAGTCAAGGTTACTCATAAACTATCAAATCGTACTAGGAAACAAATAAAAACAATATAAATTGAAAGATACAAGCAACATGGTTATAGTAACAAGTGGGAAGAAATAGATACCAGTAAGGAAGGGAAGAATAACAGTAATACAGTCTTAGTAAATTATTTGACAATGTTGTGGAAATTAGTTGTTAAGCAGAGTGATGGCATTTGGGAAAGAACCGTTCTTGTGTCTAGTTGTTCTGGTGTGCAGTGCTCTATAGCGTTGTTTTGAGGGTAGAAGTTGAAACAATTTATGTCCAGGATGTGAGGGGTCTATAGATATTTTCACAGCCCTCTTTTTGACTTGTGCAGTATACAGGTCCTCAATGGAAGGCAGGTTGGTAGCCATTGTTTTTTCTGCCGTTCTAATTATCTTCTGAAGTCTGTGTCTGTCTTGTTGGGCTACAAAGCCAAACCTTGTTGGGTCTGTCTTGTTGGGTTGCAGGTTATGGAGGTGCAGATGACAGACTCAATCATTCCTCTGTAGAACTGGATCAGCAGCTCTTTGGGAAGTTCAAGTTTCCTGAGTTGGCACAGAAAGAACATTCTTTGTTGAGCTTTTTTAATGACGTTTTTGATGTTAGGTATCCATTTTAGGTTTTGAGATATGATAGAACTTAGAAACTTGAAGGACTCTACTGTTGATACCCTGTTGTCTGGTGTTTAATTTAAATGTTAAATAAGGAAAGATATTGAATTTTGGCTTTTTTAAAAAAAATCAAAGCTATCCATTTCAGAGTTGGAAGTAATTAAACAATCCGTCAATGTATTATATTATAGTGCTTGCTTGCTTTCATTCATGGCCAGGGTGGGACATTATAATAAAGTCAGTTTGGTCTAGTGGTTAAGGTACCTGCTAAAAAGCAGGAGACCATGAGTTCAAATCCCACCTTAGCCATGACAGGTGATTGGGTGACCTTGGGCTTGTCACTCTCGCTCAGCTTAACTCACCTCAAAGGTTGTTCTGGGAAAATAAGAGGAGGAAAGTGGGTAGGATATGTTTGCCATTTTGAGTTATTTGTAAAAATAAGAAATGGCGATTGTTGTTGTTAATTGCGAAGTCGTGTCCGACCCATCACGACCCCATGGACAATGTTTCTCCAGGCCTTTCTGTCCTCTACCATCCTCTGAAGTCCATTTAAGCAACTTCAGTGACTCCATCCAGCCACCTCGTTCTCTGTCATCCTCTTCTTCTTTTGCCCTCCATCTCCAGTGAGTCCTTCCTTCTCATTAGGTGGCCAAAGTATTTGAGTTTCATCTTCAGGATCTGGCCTTCTAAAGAGCAGTCAGGGTTGATCTCCTCCAGGATTGACCAGTTTGATCATCTTGCAGTCCAAGGGACTCGCATGAATCTTCTCCAGCACCACAGTTCAAAGGGGTGATACATAATAAATAAAAATAGTCACACTTTATAGTTATTTTAAGCCCTGATCACTTAGTGACAGAAGTTTCCATTGTATTTCTATAGGAGATTTTTTCCCCCAGCAGCCATTGGACCGGTGTATGGTTGAATGGTGGACCACTCCAAATCTGATTTAATAAAAAAAAAGAAAAGATTTTGAAATGTTCCACCTAGATTTACCAACCAGACTGGATGAATCTCTTCTGTTCTACTCAGCTTTCCTTATTACAACTGAAATGTGCTGTATTCCTGTTCACATCATAGTAAATTATACCTATATTTCCACATATAAGATATAAATTAGCAAATGCCAAATACATGTTTTGTTTTGCTATCTTTTCCTCTTTTGAGGTATTAACTCTTTTTCATCGTTGTGGGTACATTAACAGTCACCATTCTGTTACCTAGAGTTTGTAGAATTCGCAAAGCCTAAAAATATGATAATTTGAAAATGATTATTTTGACCTTGGGTCAAAAAAGAGTTACCTACACTCCCATAAACCTGTGGTTTATCTGCTTTATTTCTCAAAATATTTTCATTTTTTGTTTTAACTCAAAGAGTAAAAACGGAAAATAATATTAAGCAGTTAAATTCCAAATTCGGAAACCTATTGAAATGGCATTGTTACTATCAAATATGAATAAGTTATTTTGCAAATCCAGAATGCAACGTATTTTCCAGCTTCATTTCGAAATTAAGGACTCTGTTATACATTGCTACCTTCAGAATGAATTTAATGATGTTAGGAAACCTCTGGAATAGATTTAGGTTATCTGTTCCAAACAATAATTGATCTTTATAGGAAGTAACCTTTTCTATGGTCTTTCATAATTTATTTAATGCGGCATTCCATTAGCCACTCACTAAACTTTTTTGAGAGGGGTATCCCAATCCTCTTGGCACATGTCCTAAATATGCTTCAAAGCAGGGGTGAAATGCTCTTGTTTCAAACCGGATCACCCGATCCGGGAGCTAGGGTGGTGGATGGTTCGGAGAACTGGTAGCAAAAATTGCTGCGCCCCACTCCACTCTATGCCCAGCTGAGCCGCTCGATCATCAGAGGGGTTTTTTTTTACTTTTAAAAGCATTTTTTCTACAACCTCTTCGGCCAAAAAAATGCTTTTAAAAGTAAAAAAAAAAAAAGCTTCTGATAATTGCGCGGCTCACCTGGGATCGTCAGAGGCTTTTAAAAGCAATTTTTTTCTGCAACTTCTTTGGGCGAAGAGGTTGTAGAAAACAAAATGCCTTTAAAAGCCTCTGGCGATCCCAGCTGAGTTGCCTGATCATCAGAGGCTTTTAAAAGCATTTTTTTCTGCAACCTCTTAAAGTTGTAGAAAAAATGCTTTCAAAAGTAAAAAAAAAAAGTTGGCCACCCCACACCAAGCCACGCCCACAGAACCGGTAGTAACAAATTTTAGATTTTACCCCTGCTTCAAAGCAACCCCACCAGAGGTGGGTTTCAGCAGGTTCTGACCAGTTCTGGAGAACTGATAGCGGAAATTTTGAGTAGTTCGGAGAACTGGTAAATACCACCTCTGACTGACCCCGCCCCCATCTATACTCTGCCTCCCGAGTCCCAGTTGATTGGGAGGAAATGGGGATTTTGCAGTATCCTTCCCCTGGAGTGGGGTGGGAATGGAGATTTTACAGTATCCTTCCCCTGCCACACCCACCAAGCCACGCCCACAGAACCCGTAGTAAAAAAAATTGAATCCCACCAGTGAACCAGGGGTGGGTCCTACTCACCTTTACTACCAGTTTGCAATGGGGCCGCACGCACTTGCACAGAAGCGTTCTGATGATGCCGGGGTTGGTGGGTGGAGCCTTCCTTTAATTTTACTACCAGTTCTATAGAATCGGCCGAACCGGGAGCAAGCCACCACTGCACTGAACCCTACCATACAATGCTTCAGGAGAAGCACTGGCTGGCTCTCCTACTTCTCAGAGAAAGGTGATCCAATTTCTTATGAAATTTTCTTCTCTTCTCACATTTGAGAGACCTGGGGCTCCGATCAGTATCTCTTAATTGAAACGGTTTTTTCAAGAAACCCATTGGTTCTAATTCCTTCTAAGTACAACTTGTGAAGTTAAGCTGTTCCATTGGTTAATTGTTCTCACTGTTAGGAAGTTTCTCCATAATTCCAGTTTGCTTCTCTCCTTGATTAATTTTCCATCCATTGTAACTTCTTGCCTTCTGGTGCGTTGGAAAATAAATTGACCACCCTCTTCTTTGTGGCAACCCTTCAAATACTGGAATACTGCTATCATGTCACCCCTAGTCCTTCTTTTCTCTGGAATAGCCATACCCAGATCCTGCAATGGTTCATGTTTTTGTCTCCAAGCCTGTAATCCTCTTAGTTGCTCTTCTTTGCACTTTTTCCAAATCTCAACATCTTTTTTGTAATGTGGTGACCAAAATTGGATCCAGTATTCCAGGTGTGGTCTTACTAAGGCTTTTATAAAGCAGTACTAATACTTCATGTGATTTTGATTCAGGCAAATCTTCACCAACCTGGTGCCCACAATATGTATTGGGGCTGCTATTTATGGAGTTGTCAACCCACATAGCTTGACCGATTTGGGAATTGAGCCTGAGTGGCATAGGAGGCTAATGCCTCCTACTAAAGGCAGCAATTAACATCCAGCTGTCTGCAATTACACCATTTCAAAACTCACCAGACTCAAGGTCGACTCAGCCTTCCATTTTTTCTAAGGTAAATTGAGGACCCAGTTGTGGGGGCAATAAGCTGACTTTGTATAAAATATACAAAAGTATGAAGGCTACTGCTTAATGCATTGTAAGCTGCTCTGAGTCTCCAGAGAAGGGCGGCATATAAATCAAATAAAAAAAAAATCCAGTTGAGGTATCAGGTTGAGAAGGTCTGCTTAGGACAGATAGCACTTTGATATCTTTAAACAGAATTATTGCAAATCAGTTTGAATCAGGAACCTGCTAGAAAATAAGAAAGACAAAAGAAATTGAGGAAAAAGCAAACTGAGTAGGAAGCCTATGGCATATTAATTCTCTTTTTCTTTTTTTAAAAAAAAAGTTTTTTATTTTTTTAAACAAACAAACATTTAATACATCAGTCATTCCTTCCGTGTGACATCTCAGTGTTGTCTCCAATTGTTCTTCTTTTTGTTATTTCTTCTGTCTTCGTTCTCATCGAATCAATTACAACAATTCATCACTAAGAAAATATTCTGATTATGGCATTTTTATACATAACTATTAATTTGCTTATTTGTATCTTTTTTTTAATCAATAGTAGAACTGATTCCATATCCTAAAGCATTCCGAATCTTCTCTTTCTTTAATCATCAAAGTCAATCTATTCATTTCTGCACAATCTAAAAAAAAATTTAATTACTTCTCCTTCTAAAGATATTTTCTCTGCTTTTCAGCGTTGTGTATAAACAATCCTTGCAGCCGTTATTATATGTATAATCAAATAAATATTTTCTTTGCTAATTTTTTCTGGCAGGGGCATATCAATTTTCTTATAACTGAAAAAGAATAAAGTTTACAAGCTAAAATAACATAACGTAATGTTTTCTGTCTTAGTGCAGAACAATATACAAACTCTGTATTGAAAGACTTAAAGCAAATAATAAAAAATGCACTTTAAAATACAACACAGAAATCAGATTGACTATATGCTGTGCATCCAAAGATGGAGGAGCTTTATACAGTCAGTTAAAAACAAGTCCAAGAGCTGACTGTGGCTCAGATTGTGAGCTTCTCATTGCAAAATTTAGACTTAAATTGAAGAAAGTAGGGAAAAGCACTAGGCCACTCAGATATGAACTAAATCATATCCCTGATGAATATATAGTAGAGGTGACAAATAGATTTAAGGAATTAGATCTGATAGACAGAGTGCCGGAAGAACTATGGACAGAGGTTCGCAACATTGTACAAGAGGTAGCAACTAAAACCAACCCAAAGAAAAAGAAAGGGAAGAAAGGAAAATGGATGTCTGTCGAAGAGGACAGGAAGGCCTGGAGGAACATTGTCCATGGGGTCGCAGTGGGTCGGACACAACTTTGCAACCAACAACAAAACGCAATTTGAATTTCTCCTTGAAAAATAAACACGGAAAAGGCGATTTTTAAAAGCACATTGATAAAAGTCAGCATTTTAGATATTTTTTGTTTTTATATTTTGGATATATCTTCCTGCAAGGTACTAAAAGTTCTTTATGTGTATTTAAGAGACCATGTTGAAAGTTGGTTTCTTCCATTTCTTCAAGGTCAGACTTCCCCCCCAAAAATCAGCAGCTCCTTGTATTGGTTGATAACAAGACATCATTTCCAACCCATGTAGTTGGTCCTCCTTAATTGTCTTTTTATTATTATTATTATTATTCAGTAAAATGAACCGAGGTGGCATTTGAGGACATCTGGGTTGCTCGAGTGCCTCATTTCCATCACCTTGAAGAAGGTGACTACATCTGTTCCAAGCTGGTATTGCTGGCTTGGAAAAAATCATTGCAGTGATTTAAGACATCGTTATAATGAGGCTGTCCTTTGCCAGATTTGGTAATTATCCAAACATGCTAATTGCAGTGCCCTTAAGAAGATTACTTCTTAGAAGGGCAATTTTAAAATAGAAAATGAAGTTGCTGACATTTCCAAGATAAAAGGGATTTAGAGGAGAGAAATGGAATATCGACTTCCTGTTCTTTTGTCCCCACTGTTAAAGTAGACCAGTGATGGCTAAACTTTTTGCCGCAGTATGCCAAAAGTGTGGGGAGAGCAGGGGGGGTCATGCATGCGCGTGCCAACACCCATAATTCAATGTGCCCTGCCTTCCCGCGCAAGCATGTGCGACTCCCCCAGCGCTCCCCACACTTTTGGCACACGATGGCATGGTGGGCCCAGTAGGCCCGTTTTTCATCCTTCCCGGGCTCCAGAGGCTTTCTTGGAGCCTGGGGAGGGTGAAAACAGTCTTCCCCACCACCCCGGAGGCCCTCCGGAGGCTGGAAACAGCCTGTTCTCAGACTGCTCGGCAGCCTGGGCACTCCAACAAACCACGCTGAGACGAGATGCTCGAGCAAACAGAAAAGCAGTTTATTTTCGTCTTCCAGGAAGCCGTAGATTACGCTGAGTTCACCAAAAGGGATAACACAAAGTCGGCGTTGAGATTCCCTCACCCCAACTCCATTTAAATAGCTGCGCTGTACAACCAGCCAATCAGCGCTCCTTCCAGGTTCCACCCCACCCATTATGCAAATTGCAATTGTCTCTCATTAATCATGGTTCGCCTAGCCCGTCCGCAGCGTGACCGACCGCCTAGCTCATGACACCCCCTCCACCATTGTGCCCATGCATTTTCTCTTGATAGCAGGTGTGTTCTCTCCGCCCCACCTAGCAGGTAAGTCCTTTACCCTGATGTGTCGAGCTGGGCAGGCTCGACAGGCAGCTCCCCCTACCAGGAGTTCCCCTGGAAGACAAAAGCATAAAGTTATAGCAATCGCTATCAAACCACCCCACCCAGCTTGCCAGGTTTGTTGGGATATTTTCTATGAAATTGACGACGTAGCCTATTTGCATTAAGGTTTTCTAATGGAACCCAGGTTGCGTCTTCCAAAGGATAGCCTTTCCATCATACTAGGTAGTACAGCTTATTTCTGCGAACTCTGGAATCTAAGATCTCATCTATTTCATATTGATTTGTGTAGAGAGGTCCAGGGCGGGTTAACGGGCCCAGAAAGCCTGAAAATCAGGTGGCCGGCACACGCATGTGCACTGGAGCTGAGCTAGGGCAACACTCGCGTGTTCACTGATATGGCTCCATGTGCCACCTGTGACACCTGTGCCATAGATTCGCCATCACGGGACTAGACATTCCTACCTTCTGCATATATATTTTAAGTATTATTCTTCTATAAAGTTTTAATATTGAGAATTTACTTGTGTCTTGCACGTTTTTTCCTGATAAATATTCCACGACCTTTTCCACACCGGGCCTGAGTAAATTGGACCATGTTGGAAGGACAATAATGGCACAATGTAACCAGATGAATGGCATGTAGAGAATTTTTTATAAAACAAACCTCTTATATGGTTGATGCAATGGAGCAGGGGTGTTAAACTTGATTTCATTGAGGGCTGCATCAGGGTTGGGTTTGATCTTAGGGGTGGCATGGGCGTGGCCACCTTGACATCACTCATGTCGGGGGCATCTGTTGTGGCCCAAGCGCTCTGCCAGTGAAAATGAGCTCCAGAGTTCCATTTTCAGCTGCATGCGGGAAACCCCCCCCCCCCAGTTCCATTTTCACTGGCAGAGGGTGGCAGGAGGCTGTCACAGCTGAAAATGGACCCTGGGAGGGCCGCGGGCAGCCCGCCTAAGCTCCATTTTCACTGTCAGAGGCACCATGTTCCTAGGACAGCCCCGCGGGCTGGATCTAAGCACACCATAGGCTGGATTCGGCCCCCGGGCCTTGAGTTTGACACCCCTGCAATTGCTGATCTGGATGAAACAAACCCTGATTTTTATTTTTTAAAAAAACTTCAGTTGTGGATCACTACAAATAGACTGTCTGTCAACCCTGAAGCTGACCTGACCGAAGCCATCTTGGAGCTTCAGTGCTGCCACACTGGATCTGAGGGATAGGGAGGGAGGATTAGAGAGAGCTGGGGTTGTATGGACAAAACAAAATGCTTTCTCTTGAGAACGAAAGACATTCTCACATCTGGCCAAGGGAAAGAGGAGTGATGTCACCAGACCAGTGGACCCTGCCTTGATTGGGCCACATGACTAATTGTTTGGGGTTAAGGAAATCTTTTTTACTTTTAATTAGAGGAAAACCAAAGGGCTCCTCAGAGTTGGTTTTCACCAGATATGTGCCAATATGATATTTCCAGTAAAGCAATTCTTTGAGGAATTCACCTGCCTCTGAGTTCTTGCTTGCAATGGATCTGTTACTTGGAATCTTGACACTGTCAGGATTCAATCCGAGGTAGGTCTTGGTAGTGGATAATTAGAATAGAATAGAATAGAATAGAATAGAATAGAATAGAATAGAATAGAATAGAATAGAATAGAATAGAATAGAATTCTTTATTGGCCAAGTGTGATTGGACACACAAGGAATTTGTCTTGGTGCATAGGCTCTCAGTGTACATAAAAGAAAAGATACATTCATCAAGAATCATAAGGTACAACACTTAATGATAGTCATAGGGTACAAATAAGCAATCAGGAAACAATCAATATCAATATAAATCGTAAGGATACCAGCAACAAGGTTACAGTCATACAGTCATAAGTCGTAATTGGGAGGACAAGCATAAAGTTTAGAGAGATACAGCCTAGAACAGGGGTGTCAAACTCACTTTGGACAATGTGAACGTTGTGGTGACAACGTGACATATCGTGATTTTTCCCACCTTCGCTAAAACAGAGGCGGGCTTGGCCAGCGCATGATGCATCCAGCCCACAGGCCGCGAGTTTGACACCCCTGACCTAGAACTAAGGAGGAATTTTCTGATGGTGAGAACAATTACAGGTAGTCCTAAATGTAGGACCACAACTGAGCCCAAAATCTATCCTGTTAAGTGAGAATTGGTTAAGTGAATTTTGCCGCATTTTACGACATATCTTGCCACAGTTGTTAAGTGAATCACTGTAGTTGATAAATTAGTAACCTGGTTGTTAAGTGAATCTGGCTTCCCCATTGACTTGATTGTCAGAAGGATGCAAAAAATAATCACATGACCCTGGGATGTAACAACGGTCATAAGTATGAACCGGTTGCCAAGCATCTGAATTTTGAACACATGATCATGGGGTTGCTGCAAAAGTGAGTCATTTTTTTCAGTGCCATTGTAACTTTGAACGGTCACTAAATGAACTGTTTAACTCCAGGACTACCTGCAATCAATGGAAGGACTTGCCTCCAGAAGTTGTGTGCGATGACCCGGGACACGGCACAGAGCTAACACAGGCAGCTGGCAGTTCAAACCGCCCCTTTATTGCTCCATATTTCCCCAAATGCTCCCACGTTTCTGGCAAGTCCCAGAGCAAATTGATGATACACATGCACCTCAAGCAGCCTCTGGCTGCAAATAGTCCAGCCCGATGCTGTGAGCACCACGGCTGCAAAGCAACAAATCCAGCAGAGCAGTCTAGGAAGCAAGGGAGCCAGACAAGTAATCCAGAAATCCAGAAAGAATGCAAGGAATCCAGGAAAGTTCAAACATCAGCACTCAACACGTCAGGAATTCAGCGTTTGTTCCTGACAAATGCCCCTTTCCATAGCATCTCCTTAAGTCTCAGTCCCCAGGTATGAAGAGGGGGAGGGTGCTCTCCTCCCGAGTAGTCGGATCAATCTGCGCTGTTCTCGCCTTCTCTCCACTCTTCGTGCTCGAGGATCAGGAGGGGATGGTCCTTGCTCATTGCCTGAGCTCTGTCTCTCATGTTCACTGCTTAGCCTCTCTTGGTCATCCTGTCCCCCTTCCTCCCTGCCTACCAGACGTCCCAATCCTGAAAGCCCCTGGCCTGACTGCTTCCCATTTTTCTCCCAAGCCAACAAAGTCACCCCTTGATCCCCGTCTGCTCCAGTTCCAGCTCATCTTCCTCCGTGGATTCAGGCTCCGACGGAGGCATGACAATGTGTGTGCTCCCACACTGAAGGTTTTTAAGAAGAGATTGGACCACCACTTGTGGTATAGGGTTTCCTGCTTGGGCAGGAAGTGGACTAAAAGACCTCTAAGCTCCCTTCCAACTCTGTTATTCTGTTGTTTCAGTTCCTCTTCATCACTTGTGCTGGGCTTCTGTAGTGGAGTTGTGGAACAACGGCAAACAGCTGTAAGAAGGCAATCCTTTCCTTCTGCACATTGTCTCCCTCTTTCAGAGCACGAAGGCTGCAAAGCAGATGCCTGTGGGATAATACAAATCTTATATTTTAGGCCTTTGCTTTTGGGGATCTGATATCAGGCCGGAGTGAGATAAGTGTTTATCTCAGAAGTTGAATCAATGACACCAGCATAGAACGATCTCAGATCTTTGATCGCAAGGTTAGCCACCTGGTGTAAGGAGTGAGACTGGTATGGTCGATCAAGTTTCTTTTCGCTGTTTGTGCATGATGGAATGCAGGTGGCACCCTTGAGAAGATCCATTTTCAAAAGAACAGAAGTGCTGAGTACTGCAAGATATATATTCTCTGAATCGCAGCTAAGCGACAATCCTCAAAAAAGACCGAACTGAAAAGAGTACCGCACTTTAGTTAAGTAATCTGGGGAACATCTCCAGATGCCTACGAACATGAGGCTGTCCAGCTGCATTTTGTTTTATTGTCCTATATAAAGATATTTCCAGTCCTATGCAGTTATTTATATTTTCTTGTTAGGTTTTGTTTAATAAGCCTTATCAGCGTTTGCTTAATTTGTGTGTTTATTGCTTTGAATTCTGTGGACTTCCTGCTCACATGTTAATGTTCTAAAAGGCCACTAAGCTCAAGTAAAATCCACTTTCTTGCTGTCTAAGGTTTAAGGTTTAATTAATTTAATTTAATGTTTAATTTAATTTAATTTTAATTTTAATTAATTTAATTTAAGGTTTAAGGTTTTATTAAGGTTTAATAAAAGGGACGCGATGGCTCAGGGGCTAAGATGCTGAGCTTGTCAATCAAAAGGTCGGCAGTTCAGCAGTTTGAATCCCTAGTGCCGCGTAATGGGGTGAGCTCCTGTTACTTGTCCCAGCTTCTGCCAACCTAGCAGTTCGAAAGCACGTAAAAAATGCAAGTAGAAAAATAGGGACCAGCTTTGGTGGGACGGTAACAGTGTTCCGTGTGCCTTTGGCGTTTAGTCATGCCGGCCACATGACCACGGAGATGTCTTCGGAGAGCACTGACTCTTCAGCTTTGAAACGGAGATGAGCACCACCCCCTAGAGTTGGGAATGACTAGCACATACAGTATGTGCAAGGGGAACCTTTACCTTTACCTAAGGTTTAATGAGTTGAAATATCTTAGTGGAAAATGGTGAGATTAAACCTGAACCAGGGAACTTGGCAGCTATCAAGCAATTTAAGGCTCCATAGATTAAGAAAGAAGTAAATTCTTTTCTAGGCTGCAGAAGCCCCAACACAATACCAGGTGAGGTCAATAGAATTCCTATTTTGGGGTTTAGTTGATACAGCAAACAGTTTAGTTTGTTCTTATTTTTTTCTTCATTTGATTTATATTACATCAACAAATGGCAGCTTCCTGCAATCACACTAGCGGAACTGCAAAAAACTGCGCTACTTGGAACATCATACATCTTATTTGGTTGATACCTAGGACCCTGGCAGCAACCCGTATCAACCATTAGCATCAGTCAATGGTATTTGTGATGCATTTTTGAACGTTCAGTTGACTGAGTTTCATGTTTAATAAATAAAGATAATAGTAATAATAATAATAATAGTTTTTATTGTCATCAGGTTGGAAAAATGACGAGAACCCTGGGATTAAGAGTCTCTGGTTCAAGTGGCCATTCTATCTCCCAATTCTTCTCTTTTGGAGTGAAGAGGTCTGGGCCTCAGCCACTTTTTAGCCTAACCTAAACTGCTGGAAGGAGTGCTGAAGACATCGCCCTGAGGGAGGGAGGGAGAGAGGGAGGGAGGGAGGGAAGGAGGGCGGGAGGGAGGGAGGGAAGGGGGGAGGGAGGGAGGGAGGGAAGGGGGGAGGGAGGGAGGGGGAGGGAGGGAGGGGGAGGGAGGGAGGAAGCAAAGGAGGGGGGAGAGGGGAGGGAGGGGGAGGGAAGGAGGAAGCAAGGAAGGATGGATATGGGAATGAGAAGGAAGAAAGTTAGGAAGGAAGGAAAAATGAATGAATGAATGAATGAATGAATGAATGAATGAATGAATGAATGAATGGGAAAAGCATGACATTGCTATAGACCACCTAACCAAGCAGCGGAAATGGATGAATTTTGCTAGTCAGCTAACTAAGGTATGTAGGCAGCAGATCACAACAGTAATGGGGAATTTTAACTACCCTGACATCAACTGGGAGAGAAACTCTGCACCTACTGGAAGATCCAATGGGTTCCTAACAAACCTAGCAGACAACTTTCTTTCCCAAAAAGTAGAGAAGGGAGCAAGGGGATCAGCCATATTGGACTTAATTCTCACTAAGAGAGATGAATTGATAGAAGGTGTTGAAGCTACAGGAACCTTGGGGGCAAGTGATCATGCAATATTGGAATTCAACATTATGGAAGCACAAGTAGTAGAACACAGACAAACTAGAGTCTTGGACTTTAAGAGAGCCAATTTCAATCAACTTAGAAAGAGCTTGGGAAGGATTCCATGGACAAGAGTCCTCAAGGAGAAAACAACTCAAGAAGCTTGGGAAATTTTGAAAAGTGAGATGATAAAAGCCCAGTCTAGCACAATAACAATGAAGAAGAAAAATAACAGCTCTCAAAAGAAACCAGCATGGCTGCATAAAGAACGCTCTGACAAATTTGAAAGACAAAAAGGACAAGTATAAAAAGTGGAACGAGGGGCAAATAACTAAGGTAGAATATCAGCAAATAGACCGAGCCTATAAAGATGATGTGAGGAAAGCTAAGCTCACAATGAACAAAGGCATGCCACAAAAGTAAAAAATAACAAAAAAAGCTTCTTCCAACATGTTAAAAACAAGAAAAACACAACACTCCAGAAGATAGGCTCAAGATACAGAAGGATCTGATTTTGGACAGACTTGAACATTGGGCGATACAGAACAAAATGAAATTCAATGGTGAAAAAAGTAAGGTTCTTGGAGTCCTAGTGGGCAACCATTTACATATGAGCCAGCAGTGTGCAGCAGCTGCCAAAAAAGCCAACACAGTTCTAGCCTGCATAAACAGGGATAGAATCAAGATCACGTGAAGTGTTAATACAACTTTATAAGGCCACACTTGGAATGCTGCATTCAGTTTTGGTCGCCACAATGTAAAAAAGATGTGGAGACTCAGAGTGCAGAGAAGAGCGACAAAGATGATTAGAGGAGGCTAAAACATAGGAAGAATGGTTGCAGTGTTCCAATATCTCAGGCGCTCCGATAAACAAGGGGGAGTGAAGCTATTCTCCAAAGCACCTGAGGAAAGGACAAGAAGCAATGGATGGAAACTAATCAAGGAGAGAAGCTATTTAGAACTAAGAAGAAGTTTTCTGACATTTAGAAGAATCAATCCGTGGAACAACTTCAGAAGTTGTGAATGCTCCAACACTGAAAGTTTTAATGAAGATGTTGGATAACCATTTGTCTGAAGTGGTGCAGGGTTTCCTGCCTAAGCAGAGGGTTGGACTAGACGACCTCCAAGATCTCGAATTCGGTTATTCTATTCTATTCTATTCTGAAGGATGGATGAATATGGGAATGAGAGAAGAAAGAAAGGAAGGAAGGTAGGAAGTTAGGAAGGAAGGAAGGATGGAAATGGAATGAGAGAAGAAAGCAAGGAAGTTAAGAAGGAAGGAAAAAAAGATGGATGGATGATACGGAAACGAGAGAAGTAAGTTAGGATGGAAGGATGGATATGGATGGATGATAAGCAAACGAGAGAAGTAAGTAAGTTAGGAAGGAAGGATGGATATGGAAGTGAGAGAAGGAAGGAAGGTGGGAGGGAAGGGAGGTTGGGGAGGGAAGGAGGGAGGAAGGAAAGAAGGGTTAGGGTTAGGGTTAGGGTTGGGGTTGGGGTTGGGGTTGGGGTTGGGGTTGGGGTTGGGGTTGGGGTTAGGGTTAGGGTTAGGGTTAGGGTTAGGGTAGAGGCTAGGGCAGGGGTGAAATCCAAAATTTTTCCCTATCGGTTCTGTGGGCGTGGTTTGGTGGGCGTGGCCTGGGAAGGATACTATAAAATCTCCATTCCCACTCTACTCCAGGGGAAGGATACTGAAAAATCTCCATTCCCTCCGCTCCTGGGGGAAGAAAATTGCAAAATCTCCATTCCCACTCCACTCTGAGGCCAGCCAGAGGTGATATTTGGCGGTTTTCCGAAGTACTCAAAATTTCTGCTACCGGTTCTCCAGAACCTGTTAGAACTTTACTGGATTTCACCCCTGGGCTAGGGTTAGGGTTAGGGTTAGGGTTAGGTAGGGCGATGTCATTCCTTGGTCTCCGAGAATATGGTCCTGATGACTTTGGAGAGCAGCTGACTGCTGATAAGGTCCGGGTTGATCTGTTGCCTGCACTGCTGAAAGACTTTTTCCATACAGTCAGCTGCACTCCGAGCTACAGAGGCTTCGCAATCACCTTGGAGATCCCGGAGACCTGAAACAAATCCAGAAAACAAACTATTATTTCCGGGAACGCCCTTGAGAACCAACCCTTATCAGCTCCAGAGCTTGGGGAGAAAAAGTCCTCGTTTCCAGCGAACAAACTTTTCAACTCACCAAGGTAAACTTCTTCACTTTGTTTCGAAGTGACCACATCTGCTTTCATGTATTGAGTGCAGCCGCCTAGACACATACAAGGAAAAGTGGATGGAGTTAGCAGAGACGGCTAAACCGACTATTTGGATTAAAGAGAAAAACACACCATTTGTTTCTACTTGGAACAGTCGCTTTGGTTCTTTACAGGCTGGTTACAGGAATTGGGTCTTTTTAGTCTAGTGAAAGGAAGGACTAGGGGTGATATGAGAGCAGTCTTGCAATATTTCAATCAATGAATCAAATCAACCAATCAAATAATCAGAATAGAGCTGGAAGGGACCCTTGAGGTCTTCGAATCCAACCCCTTGCTCAAGCATAGAGCATTTCAGACAAGTAGCTGTCCAGTCTTTTCTTAAAAGCTTCCAGTGATGGAGCACCCATAACTTCTGGAGACAAGCCGTTCCACTAATTGTTCTTAACTCCGAGTGATTTCTCTCCTTGATTAGTTTCCATCCGTTGCTTCTTCTCTTGCCTTTTGGTGCTTTGGAAAATAAGTTGATTCCTTCTTCTTTGTGGCAGATCTTCAGATACTGGCACACTGCTATCATCCCCACTGGCCCTTCTTTTCTCTAGACTAGCCAAACCCAAATCCTGCAACCGTCCTTCATATATTTTGGTCTCCAGCCTTTAATCATCCGGGTTGCCCTTCTTTGCACTTTTTCCAAAGTCTCAACATCTTTTTTGTAATGTGGGGAACCAAAACTGGATGCTGCGTTCCGGGGTGGCCTTCCTAAGGCTTTATGAAGCGGTGGTAATATGTCACCTGATTTTGATTCTATGCCTCTCTTTATGCACCCAAAGATTCCATTGGCTTTTTCATTTGTATTTCAGAAACCACCACGAAGAAGAGAGAGGTCAACCTGATTTCACCCGGGCTATATGGGCATTTTGTGTTTTTCGTGCCTAAGGGTAAAACTTTACTTTTCTCTACGTTGAATTTCCTTTTGTTAGATAGGGCCCAGTGTTCAAGTCTGCCGAGATCCATCTGGATCTTAAGCCTATCTTCTAAGGGGTTGGCTATTCCTGCCAGCTTCGTATCATCTGCAGATCTGGTCAGTTCCCCTTCTATAGCCACACGGTATGAGAGCAGCTTCCAAATGGATGCAGGTTTGCTTAATTCTGCCCTTTTGGATTCTAATGGTCAGCATGTATGGCATTAGATCACCTGCCTCTCTTGGTTTTCCAACCCCTTCTTCCAGAGTTTGTAGTTGTGATTACCAATGAAGAGGGCAGCTGCCTCTCGATGGGATGCCTTCCTGCTCTTCAAGAAATCCCCCATCTGCACCAGCATCGCAGGAAGGTTTGGCTGGCTTTTCTTTATCTGGGGAAAACAAGGCAACAAGCAAGCCAATGAACTATATAGCTTCCTTTTTTTTTTCTTTTACAAAGGGGCCGCTTTCTTGATAAAGTTTCTAGTCCTCATGTCCTCAATATGAATGTCTTCAATCACAGATTGTATTTTATTATATTATATTATATTGTTTCGTACTGTACTATACTACACTAGATTATACTAATACAATACTATACTATACTATACTATACTATACTATACTATACTATACTATACTATACTATACTATACTATACTATACTATGAACTAAAGGATCCGCCCAACAAACAAAACATAGACTGGGCCATACGAACTCTGACTGCAGCCTTTGGCCCAAAACTCAAGTTTCCAAGTCTGAAGCCGGACACCCTGAAGATGTCCGAAAGAACAACCGTCACACAAGGAGACAATGCCAGAGCCTACCAAAAAAACGTGGCCACCACTACAAGGCCCTCGGTCCCAACTCAACATGAATGGGACCGTCCTACACTGAAAACAGCACCCGCACCAAACCATGCAAAGCAAACAGGATACTCACCGATCCAGCAGACGGCAACGGGTCATCCAGATTCCGCGACGATCGAGAGCTTCGGCCTGAGACCAGTCGAGGAGCCAGACACCAGGCCAGGCATCCCGTGTCTTCGTCCTGCAGCCGCGGACTTCCGGAGCCAGACGAGGATGCAGAGGGACGTCCGGATGAGCCAGGCGGTGAACCAGCCCTTTCCCGACCTTCGAGGGACTCTCAAGAAGGAGCCGGACCGTCATCAAGGCGAGTGGGGCCTTCACCCGGGAGCTGTTGCAACAAGATCCTCCCATGACGACTGCAGAGCGAAAATGATCTTTGCGCATGCAGAGAATCTTCCACCTAGAAAAGAAGAGAGAAACATAGAGACAAGTCAGTCAGAATGCCAGTCAGCATCCCAATGCCGTATTGTGAGTTCCCTTACATTCTAAACCCTGGACAGCGTCTGCCTGTAAGTAATCTCTCACACAACACTGGGACTTTACCAACAGCCTTTCCAAAACTAAAATTGGATGGGACTAATCTTTTAGAATGGAACCAGCAACTCCAAGTCATGTTCTTAAAAGAAAATACGTTATTTCTAATTACTGACCCCCCAGAAAAACCTTGGTCCTTCGAAATAGACTGCCTGCACTATAGAGCTTTTTACCTATTAATAGCTAGCATATCACCATGTATATAGCCCGGCATTAGCCACCATCTGACTGTGCCAGAATTAATACAGAAACTATTTAGCCTATTTTATCGCAAAAGTAGGGCAAGCACAACTAGAATGTCTAGGGAATTACAAGCACAAAAGGGTTTCCGACTTTCTCAAGAAGAAAAAATCTTAGAGCTGATAGAAAAAGGCAACATGAGCAAAGCCAAACCTTGCCATGCATCCATGCAACCCAAATTTCTCAAGAACATGCATCATGAGGGCGACTCATTTACAGATAACAAGCTATATAGATCTACTATAGGATCCCTACTATATATCACAAACTGGACTAGACCAGACATCGCTTTACCCGTCAATCTTCTATCTAGATATGTTGGAAAACCCACAATCTATCATTGGAAGGCAGTACAAAGACTCCTTAGGTATCTAAAATATAGCTCAAATGCATATCTCGTACTTGAACCAAAAATATCCAAAGAACCCATACTCTCCTGCTATGCAGATGCTGATTGGGCAGGTGATGGAAAGAGCAGGAAAAGCACATCTGGATACATCTTTTTCCTCAATGGCACTCCTGTCCATTGGTACACTGGCAAACAGAACTTAGTTGCTACATCTACAAGGAAGCTGAATTTATATGCATGTCCAAGGCCACAAACAATCAGATCTGGTTTGATGATTGGCTAGACAACATTTGGACTGAGCCATTATACCCCATCATTATTCATGAGGACAACAAAGCAGCTATTCAGATATCGAAAGCAGATGCAGTAGGCCAACAATCGAGACACATAGACATTAAACATAAGCACGTAAGACAACTCTCTAACATTGGATTTATAAAAGCCGTTCACTGCGAAACAGAAAATCAGATAGCCGATATACTTACGAAGCCTCTACAAAACAAACAGCATACTTATTTAAGATCCAAACTAGGTGTATATATGTAACATAACTGTTTACTGACACCATCAGTTAGGCATTTAGAGGGGGTTTTGTCACATATAAATGCCTCCTTATATGCCCCCGCCTGCTTGGCATTTGAAGGGTTAACAAACTCACCCTCCTCCTCCCATAACCACTCCTCCTTACCTTTGACCACTCCTCCCTGCTATATAAGCGATTGCACATGAGGTATTGTTCAGTTCGAGGCAGCATCTGTGAAAGAACAGATTTGAATCAATAAATATGACTAAGACCTACCAATGACTAAGAGTATTTCTTGGGCTAGATCCTCGTACATTAACATTTTTTTGCTGTCCCCAGCCTCCAGAGACTCCTAGCGAGGCTTAATGGTGGGCCTGTTTTTTGTTCTCCCCAGTCTCCAAAGGCTTTCTTGGAGCATGGGGAGGGCGAAAATAGCCTTCCCCAACCGTCCAGAGGCCCTCCGGAGGCTATAAACGGGCGGTTTCCCATCTCCTGGTGGGCCCAGAAGTCAGCTGGGCAGAGCTAGTGGAATGCTCGATAAACTGTCAGTTTATCTTCCTATCCCTCTCCTTCTCTCTCCCCCTCTCTCTCTCATCTATAATCTAATCATCTATTCTATCTATGTGTCTGTTTATCATATCTTATCATATCTCATCTTTCTATCAATCATCAATTTACATCTTTCTATCTCTTTATCTATCTATCTATCTAATCTATCTATATCTCCATCCATCCATCCACCCACCCACCCACCCACCCATCATCTACAGAACTAGAAAAAAAAACAATTGCCACCAGCTTGCCTTCCATTGAGGATCTGTACAATCCCAGAGTTAGAAAGAGGGCTGAGAAAATAGCTACAGATCCCTCACATCCTGGACATAACCTCTTCCAACTTCTCTCCTCTGGAGGTTGCTATAGGGCATTGGGTGCCAAAGCAATTAGATACAAAGACAGCTCCACTCCACCCCATCCCATTCTGCAGAATCAAAAGGCAGTCTTACCTGATATTCTAATATTCCAAACTTTGGAAGCGTACACTCTCGTCTCCTCCTCCTCCGCTCCTCTTCTTCCACTCTGATTATCTTCAGTACTCCTCCTCCTCCACACCTCCTCCTCTGCTCGTCTTCATCCACAATGATCTTCTCCACTCCTCCTCCTCCTCCATGCTTCCTCCTCTGCTCCTCCTCCTCCACACTGATCTTATAACTCCTCCTCCTCCTCCATGCCTCCTCCTCCACTTGGATCTTATACGCTACTACTACTACTACTACTCCACTCCGATCTTATACACTACAACTACTACTACTCCACTCCGCTCTCTTCACTCAACTCTCAATGTAACGCAACTCAACACTCCTCCAACCACCTCTCCTGAACTTGCCACAGCTCCTCCCTCCTCCCTTTTGCCTTTATATAGCTTCCCCCAGAGACTGTGACATCACAGCATTATGTTGTCATGGGGGACAGCCCATGTCATCACCCAAGCCAGGGGGGCCCTATGGAATGACCCAATGGGATGGTGTCTCTCAACAGGCTAGATCTTCAAAGAATCTTGCCAAGTTTAAGGGGGATCAACTTTATTCTTGGATTGGTCAAGCCTGCCACTCAGGCGTGTTTTGTTTTTAATTTCTTTTATTTAAAATACATTACATTACATTACATTACATTACATGAAGCTCTTGGTTTATGATAGTCCGTTTAGTGATGGTTCAACTACAATGGCACTGAAAAAAACAACTTGTGACCGCTTTGAATCCTGATTCTATCTCTCAGTTCATGCAGCCTAGGTCTGTGTTGGCTTTTTTGGCCACTGCATTATAATGCTGGCTCACATTTAAGAGATTGTCCAGTCATGACCCTAGATACTTCGAATATTCTAGTAACTGAATGCAATTAACAAAATAAAAGAATTTCTGTTGTTACCACGAGCAACACCTATTGTTAATCAGGTGAACGTCAAACTGAGTAGAATTCTCCAATTATTTCAAATATTGGAGAGCATTTAGTCTATTTAAAGTGAATGCAGCAATCCATACTTAGGTATCCCAGGTGCAAAAGATGGCGGTTCAGCTTTCTGCTTCTCTGATTGTTTGGCTCTACAGTCAAACTGCTCTTACTCTTAGGAATTTCTACAAGACATCATCTGTCAAGGTCATCTAAAGCAGGGGTTTCTGACCTTGGCAACTTTAAGACTTGTGGACTTCAATTCCCAGGATTCCTCAGCGAGCAAAGCTGGCTGAGGAATTCTGGGAGTTGGAAGTCCACAAGTCTTAAAGTTGCCAAGGTTGGAGACCCCTGGTCTAAAGATCCCTGATCTAAAGAGTGAATGATTCAAGGTCATCCAGCTGGCTTTTGTGCTTATGGCGGTACTAAACTATCATTCTTTGTTGCCTTCAAAGAGCGCAATGGTTCCACCCTTTAAGACTGGCTGTTAACTCAGTCGATCCTCCATTGTACAATAATATTTATTTTTATGTGTGATATTTTATTTCAGGCCTTGGGAGTTTATGTGGTCCAAAGATGTTGCTTAGAAGCAAAGAAATCTGGACTCCAGTCCACCCTCAGCCAGGGATGTTATAGTATTTGTGGGATTTTGGCCTCGACCTCCTGTTTTTAGGCAAGACCTCGGTCCCATCAGGCCACCGTAGGTGGATAAGATGATGACCTGAACACTGGGAATAACAACAACAACAACAATAATAATAAATGGAAAAAATAGAAGGGATAATTGACAAAATAGAAGATATAATGGAAAAAAATAGAAGGAATAGAACTGGGAAATGGAAACACAGTAAAAGCATTAGCAAAGGATGATGGTTACAAATACTTAGGAATATTGGAAGCAGAAAACATCTTGACAGTGGTGGGTTCGGCCTTATTCGGACCGGTTCCACCGAGCCGGTAGCAGTAACAATATGACGTCACAGAACCGGTTCTGCCCCCCCGCCCCCACATATTTTTCTTACCTTTCATTTGGCCCCACCCCCAACCTATTGCTGCCTCTTGAGTCCCAGCTGATCAGCTAGAAGGAAAAAAACTGTTTAAACTCTTGCCACGGGGCTTCAAAGGGCTTCCCGACAGCTGATCAGTGGTAAAAGGCAGTTTGGTGGTAGACCAAGAACAAATGAGTAGAGAAAAATATTGGCAGGCTGTGAAAACAGAGAACATTATAAAAACAACAGAAACAAAGGCAGAATATAAGGAAAAACAGTTGTATGACAGATTAAATAGATGGAAAACCAAAGTTTTGCTTGGACAGCTCTTGAAAAACATTGAAGGAAAAGGGGATGACAATTTTACACGGGCATGCCTTAAGACCTGAACCAAGAGAGAAACGGAAGGTTTAACAGGCGCTACTGAAGAACGACAGTACAAACTAATGCCATGAAAGCGAAGATAAAAAACTCCACCGACAATCCAAACTGCCGACGTTGCAACATCAAAGTCGAAACTTTTTCACATTTAATATGTGAAGGTAGCAATATCGCACAAACTGATTACAAAATTAGACATGACTGAGTTGTATAAAAAATACAACTTACCTGTATGCAAAAGGTCATGGGAACATAAAGTAGAAAAAGTTATAAAAAATGAGAAGGTGAAGATCTTGTGGGACTTTCGAATACAGACGGATCCTTACTTGGCACACAACATACCAGATATCACAGTTGTCGAAAATCAAAACGTACAATTTATTGACATCGCTGTACCAGATGCCAGAGTTGAAGAAAAAGAACTGGGAAAAATCACAAAATATGGTGACCTGCCCATCGAAACTACGTGATTATGGATGAAACATGTAACAGTGATACCCATTGTCATAGGGCACTTGGTACCATGTGCAAGAATTTTAAAAGATACATCAACAAATTGCAGCTTCCTGCAATCACACTAGCGGAACTGCAAAAAACTCCGCTACTTGGAACATCATACATCTTATTTGGTTGATACCTAGGACGCTGGCAGCAACCCGTATCAACCATTAGCATCAGTCAATGGTATTTGTGATGCATTTTTGAACATTCAGTTGACTGAGTTTCATGTTTAATAAATAAAGATAATAGTAATAATAATAATAATAATAATAATAATAATAATAGTTTTTATTGTCATCAGGTTGGAAAAATGACGAGAACACTGGGGTTAAGAGTCTCTGGTTCAAGTGGCCATTCTATCTCCCAATTCTTCTCTTTTGGAGTGAAGAGGTCTGGGTCTCAGCCACTTTTTAGCCTAACCTAAACTGCTGGAAGGAGTGCTGAAGACATCGCCCTGAGGGAGGGAGGGAGGGAGGGAGGGAGGGAGGGAGGGAGGGAGGGAAGGAGGGCGGGAGGGAAGGGGGGAAGGAGGGAGGGAGGGAGGGAGGGAAGGGAGGGGGAGGGGGAGGGAGGGAGGAAGCAAAGGAGGGGGGAGAGGGGAGGGAGGGGGAGGGAAGGAGGAAGCAAGGAAGGATGGATATGGGAATGAGAAGGAAGAAAGTTAGGAAGGAAGGAAAAATGAATGAATGAATGAATGAATGACTGACTGAATGAATGAATGAATGAATGGGAAAAGCATGACATTGCTATAGACCACCTAATCAAACAGCGGAAATGGATGAATTTTGCTAGTCAGTTAACTAAGGTATGTAGGCAGCAGATCAAAACAGTAATGGGGAATTTGAACTACTCTGACATCAACTGGGAGAGAAACTCTGCACCTACTGGAAGATCCAATGGGTTCCTAACAAACCTAGCAGACAACTTTCTTTCCCAAAAAGTAGAGAAGGGAACAAAGGGATCAGCCATATTGGACTTAATTCTCACTAAGAGAGATGAATTGATAGAAGGTGTTGAAGCTACAGGAACCTTGGGGGCAAGCGATCATGCAATATTGGAATTCAACATTATGCAAGCACAAGTAGTAGAACACAGACAAACTAGAGTCTTGGACTTTAAGAGAGCCAATTTCAATCAACTTAGAAAGAGCTTGGGAAGGATTCCATGGACAAGAGTCCTCAAGGAGAAAACAACTCAAGAAGCTTGGGAAATTTTGAAAAGTGAGATTATAAAAGCCCAGTCTAGCACAATAACAAGAAGAAAAATAACAGCTCTCAAAAGAAACCAGCATGGCTGCATAAAAAAAGCTCTGACAAATTTGAAAGACAAAAACGACAAGTATAAAAAGTGGAACAAGGGGCAAATAACTAACGTAGAATATCAGCAAATAGACCGAGCCTATAAAGATGATGTGAGGAAAGCTAAGGCTCACAGTGAACAAAGGCATGCCACAAAAGTAAAAAATAACAAAAAAAGCTTCTTCCAACATGTTAAAAACAAGAAAAACACAACACTCCAGAAGATAGGCTCAAGATACAGAAGGATCTGATTTTGGACAGACTTGAACATTGGGCGATACAGAACAAAATGAAATTCAATGGTGAAAAAAGTAAGGTTCTTGGAGTCCTAGTGGGCAACCATTTACATATGAGCCAGCAGCTCATTTACATATGTGCAGCAGCTGCCAAAAAAGCCAACACAGTTCTAGACTGCATAAAGAGGGATAGAATCAAGATCACGTGAAGTGTTAATACAACTTTATAAGGCCACACTTGGAATGCTGCATTCAGTTTTGGTCGCCACAATGTAAAAAAGATGTGGAGACTCAGAGTGCAGAGAAGAGCAACAAAGATGATTAGAGGAGGCTAAAACATAGGAAGAATGGTTGCAGTGTTCCAATATCTCAGGGGCTGCCATAAACAAGGGGGAGTGAAGCTATTCTCCAAAGCACCTGAGGAAAGGACAAGAAGCAATGGATGGAAACTAATCAAGGAGAGAAGCAATTTAGAACTAAGAAGAAGTTTTCTGACAATTAGAAGAATCAATCCGTGGAACCACTTTTCTTCAGAAGTTGTGAATGCTCCAACACTGAAAGTTTTAATGAAGATGTTGGATAACCATTTGTCTGAAGTGGTGCAGGGTTTCCTGCCTAAGCAGAGGGTTGGACTAGACGACCTCCAAGGTCTCGAATTCTGTTATTCTATTCTATTTTATTCTGAAGGATGGATGGATATGGGAATGAGAGAAAGAAGGAAGTTAAGAAGGAAGATCGGAAGGAAGGATGGATGGATATGGGAATGAGAGAAAAAAGGAAGTTAAGAAGGAAGGAAGGATGGATGAATATGGGAATTAGAGAAGAAAGAAAGGAAGGAAGGTAGGAAGTTAGGAAGGAAGGAAGGATGGAAATGGAATGAGAGAAGAAAGGAAAGAAGTTAAGAAGGAAGGAAAAAAAGATGGATGGATGATACGGAAACGAGAGAAGTAAGTAGGTTAGGAAGGAAGGATGGATATGGAAATGAGAGAAGGAAGGAAGGTGGGAGGGAAGGGAGGTTGGGGAGGGAAGGAGGGAGGAAGGAAAGAAGGGTTGGGGTTGGGGTTGGGGTTGGGGTTGGGGTTGGGGTTGGGGTTGGGGTTGGGGTTAGGGTTAGGGTTAGGGTTGGGGTTGGGGTTAGGGTTAGGGTTAGGGTAGAGGCTAGGGCAGGGGTGAAATCCAAAATTTTTCCCTATCGGTTCCGTGGGCGTGGTTTGGTGGGCGTGGCCTGGGAAGGATACTGTAAAATCTCCATTCCCACTCTACTCCAGGGGAAGGATACTGCAAAATCTCCATTCCCTCCGCTCCTGGGGGAAGGAAATTGCAAAATCTCCATTCCCACTCCACTCTGAGGCCACCCAGAGGTGATATTTGGCGGTTTTCCGAACTACTCAAAATTTCCGCTACAGGTTCTCCTGTAGAGAGAAGAACCTTACTGGATTTCACCCCTGGGCTAGGGTTAGGGTTAGGGTTAGGGTTAGGGAGGGCGATGTCATTCCTTGGTCTCCGAGAATATGGTCCTGATGACTTTGGAGAGCAGCTGACTGCTGATAAGGTCCGGGTTGATGCGTTGCCTGTACTGCTGAAAGTCTTTTTCCATACAGTCAGCTGCACTCCAAGCTACAGAGGCTTCGCAATCACCTTGGAGATCCCGGAGGCCTGAAACAAATCCAGAAAACAAACTATTATTTCCAGGAGCGCCCTTGAGGACCAACCCTTATCAGCTCCAGAGCTTGGGGAGAAAAAGTCCTCGTTTCCAGCGAACAAACTTTTCAACTCACCAAGGTAAACTTCTTCACTTTGTTTCGAAGTGACCACATCTGCTTTCATGTATTGAGTGCAGCCGCCTAGACACATACAAGGAAAAGTGGATGGAGTTAGCAGAGACAGCTAAACCGACTGCTTGGATTAAAGAGAAAAACACACCATTTGTTTCTACTTGGAACAGTCGCTTTGGTTCTTTACAGGCTGGTTACAGGAATTGGGTCTTTTTAGTCTAGTGAAAGGAAGGACTAGGGGTGATATGAGAGCAGTCTTGCAATATTTCAATCAGTGAATCAAATCAACCAATCAAATAATCAGAATAGAGCTGGAAGGGACCCTGGAGGTCTTCTAGTCCAACCCCTTGCTCAAGCATAGAGCATTTCAGACAAGTAGCTGTCCAGTCTTTTCTTAAAAGCTTCTAGTGATGGAGCACCCATAACTTCTGGAGACAAGCCGTTCCACTAATTGTTCTTAACTCCCAGTGATTTCTCTCCTTGATTAGTTTCCATCCGTTGCTTCTTCTCTTGCCTTTTGGTGCTTTGGAAAATAAGTTGATTCCTTCTTCTTTGTGGCAGATCTTCAGATACTGGCATACTGCTATCATCCCCACTGGCCCTTCTTTTCTCTAGACTAGCCAAACCAAATCCTGCAACCGTCCTTCATATATTTTGGTCTCCAGGCCTTTAATCATCCTGGTTGCCCTTCTTTGCACTTTTTCCAAAATCTCAACATCTTTTTTGTAATGTGGGGAACCAAAACTGGATGCCGCGTTCCGGGGTGGCCTTCCTAAGGCTTTATGAAGCGGTGGTAATATGTCACCTGATTTTGATTCTATGCCTCTCTTTATGCACCCAAAGATTCCATTAGCTTTTTCATTTGTATTTCAGAAACCACCACGAAGAAGAGAGAGGTCAACCTGATTTCACCCAGGCTATATGGGCATTTTGGGTTTTTCTTGCCTAAGGGTAAAACTTTACTTTTCTCTACGCTGAATTTCCTTTTCTTAGATAGGGCCCAGTGTTCAAGTCTGCCGAGATCCATCTGGATCTTGAGCCTATCTTCTAAGGGGTTGGCTATTCCTGCCAGCTTCGTATCATCTGCAGATCTGGTCAGTTCCCCTTCTATAGCCACACAGTATGAGAGCAGCTTCCAATTGGATGCAGGATTGCTTAATTCTGCCCTTTTGGATTCTAATGGTCAGCATGTATGGCATTAGGCCGCCTGCCTCTCTTGGTTTTCCATCCCCTTCTTCCATAGTTTGTAGTTGTGATTACCAATGAAGAGGGCAGCTGCCTCTCGATGGGATGGCTTCTTGCTCTTCAAGAAATCCCCCATCTGCACCAGCATCGCAGGAAGGTTTTTTCTTTATCTGGGGAAAACAAGGCAACAAACAAGCCAATGAACTATATAGCTTCTTTTTTTTTTCTTTTACAAAGGGGCCGCTTTCTTGATAAAGTTTCTAGTCCTCATGTCCTCAATAAGAATGTCTTCAATCACAGATTATATTTTATTATATTATATTATATTGTTTCGTACTGTACTATACTACACTAGATTATACTAATACAATACTATACTATACTATACTATACTATACTATACTATACTATACTATACTATACTATACTACTATACTATACTATACTATACTATGAACTAAAGGATCCGCCCAACAAACAAAACATAGACTGGGCCATACAAACTCTGACTGCAGCCTTCGACCCAAAACTCAAATTTCCAAGTCTGAACTCGGACACCCTGAAGATGTCCGAAACAACAACCGTCACACAAGGAGACAATGCCAGAGCCTACCAAAAAAAGTGGCCACCACTACAAGGCCCTCAGTCCCAACTCAACATGAATGGGACCGTCCTACACTGAAAAGAGCACCCGCACCGAACCATGCGAAGCAAACAGGATACTCACCGATCCAGCAGACGGCAACGCGTCATCCAGATTCCGCGACAATCGAGAGCTTCGGCCTGAGACCAGTCGAGGAGCCAGACACCAGGCCAGGCATCCCATGTCTTCGTCCTGCAGCCGCGGACTTCCGGAGCCAGACGAGGATGCAGAGGGACGTCCGGATGAGCCAGGCGGTGAACCAGCCCTTTCCCGACCTTCGAGGGACTCTCAAGAAGGAGCCGGACCTTCATCAAGGCGAGTGGGGCCTTCACCCGGGAGCTGTTGAAACAAGATCCTCCCATGACGACTGCAGAGCGAAAATGATCTTTGCGCATGCAGAGAATCTTCCACCTAGAAAAGAAGAGAGAAACATAGAGACAAGTCAGTCAGAACACCGGTCAGCATCCCAATGCCGTATTGTGAGTTCCCTTACATTCTAAACCCTGGACAGCGTCTGCCTGTAAGTAATCTCTCACACAACACTGGGACTTTACCAACAGCCTTTCCAAAACTAAAATTGGATGGGACTAATCTTTTAGAATGGAACCAGCAACTCCAAGTCATTTTCTTAAAAGAAAATATGTTATTTCTAATTACTGACCCCCCAGAAAAACCTTGGTCCTTCGAAATAGACTGCCTGCACCATAGAGCTTTTTACCTATTAATAGCTAGCATATCACCATGTATATAGCCCGGCATTAGCCACCATCTGACTGTGCCAGAATTAATACAGAAACTATTTAGCCTATTTTATCGCAAAAGTAGGCCAACCACAACTAGAATGTCTAGGGAATTACAAGCACAAAAGGGTTTCCGACTTTCTCAAGAAGAAAAAATCTTAGAGCTGATAGAAAAAGGCAACATGAGCAAAGCCAAACATTGCCATGCATCCATGCAACCCAAATTCCTCAAAAACATGCATCATGAGGGCGACTCATTTACAGATAACAAGCTATATAGATCTACTATAGGATCCCTACTATATATCACAAACTGGACTAGACCAGACATCGCTTTACCCGTCAATCTTCTATCTAGATATGTTGGAAAACCCACAATCTATCATTGGAAGGCAGTACAAAGACTCCTTAGGTATCTAAAATATAGCTCAAATGCATATCTCGTACTTGAACCAAAAATATCCAAAGAACCCATACTCTCCTGCTATGCAGATGCTGATTTGGCAGGTGATGGAAAGAGCAGGAAAAGCACATCTGGATACATCTTTTTCCTCAATGGCACTCCTGTCCATTGGTACACTGGCAAACAGAACTTAGTTGCTACATCTACAAGGAAGCTGAATTTATATGCATGTCCAAGGCCACAAACAATCAGATCTGGTTTGATGATTGGCTAGACAACATTTGGACTGAGCCATTATACCCCATCATTATTCATGAGGACAACAAAGCAGCTGTTCAGATATCGAAAGCAGATGCAGTAGGCCAACAATCGAGACACATAGACATTAAACATAAGTACGTAAGACAACTCTCTAACATTGGATTTATAAAAGCCATTCACTGCGAAACAGAAAATCAGATAGCCGATATACTTACGAAGCCTCTACAAAACAAACAGCATACTTATTTAAGATCCAAACTAGGTGTATATATGTAACATAACTGTTTACTGACACCATCAGTTAGGCATTTAGAGGGGGTTTTGTCACATATAAATGCCTCCTTATATGCCCCCGCCTGCTTGGCATTTGAAGGGTTAACAAACTCACCCTCCTCTTCCCATAACCACTCCTCCTTACCTTTGACCACTCCTCCCTGCTATATAAGCGATTGCACACGAGGTATTGTTCAGTTCGAGGCAGCATCTGTGAAAGAACAGAATTGAATCAATAAATATGAGTAAGACCTACCAATGACTACGAGTATTTCTTGGGCTAGATCCTCGTACATTAACATTTTTTTGCTGTCCCCAGCCTCCAGAGACTCCTAGCGAGGCTTAATGGTGGGCCTGTTTTTTGTTCTCCCCAGTCTCCAAAGGCTTTCTTGGAGCATGGGGAGGGCGAAAATAGCCTTCCCCAACCGTCCAGAGGCCCTCCGGAGGCTATAAACGGGCCGTTTCCCATCTCCTGGTGGGCCCAGAAGTCAGCTGGGCAGAGCTAGTGGAATGCTCGATAAACTGTCAGTTAATCTTCCTATCCCTCTCCTTCTCTCTCCCCCCCTCTCTCTCATCTATAATCTAATCATCTATTCTATCTATGTGTCTGTTTATCATATCTTATCATATCTCATCTTTCTATCAATCATCAATTTACATCTTTCTATCTATCTATCTATCTACCTATTTATCTATCTATCTATCTCCATCCATCCATCCACCCACCCATCATCTACAGAACTAGAAAAAAAACAGTTGCCACCAGCCTGCCTTCAATTGGGGATCTGTACAATGCCAGAGTTAGAAAGAGGGCTGAGAAAATAGCTACAGATCCCTCACATCCTGGACATAACCTCTTCCAACTTCTCTCCTCTGGAGGCTGCTATAGGGCATTGGGTGCCAAAGCAATTAGATACAAAGACAGCTCCACTCCACCCCATCCCATTCTGCAGAATCAAAAGGCAGTCTTACCTGATATTCTAATATTCCAAACTTTGGAAGCGTACACTCTCGTCTCCTCCTCCTCCGCTCCTCCTCTTCCACTCTGATTATCTTCAGTACTCCTCCTCCTCCACGCCTCCTCCTCTGCTCGTCTTCATCCACAATGATCTTCTCCACTCCTCCTCCTCCTCCATGCTTCCTCCTCTGTTCCTCCTCCTCCACACTGATCTTATAACTCCTCCTCCTCCTCCACGCCTCCTCCTCCACTCGGATCTTATACGCTACTACTACTACTACTACTCCACTCCGATCTTATACACTACAACTACTACTACTCCACTCCGCTCTCTTCACTCAACTCTCAATGTAACGCAACTCAACACTCCTCCAACCACCTCTCCTGAACTTGCCACAGCTCCTCCCTCCTCCCTTTTGCCTTTATATAGCTTCCCCCAGGAGCCTTGACATCACAGCATTATGTTGTCATGGGGGACAGCCCATGTCATCACCCAAGCCAGGGGTGCCCTATGGAATGACCCAATGGGATGGTGTCTCTCAACAGGCTAGATCTTCAAAGAATCTTGCCAAGTTTAAGGGGGATCAACTTTATTCTTGGATTGGTCAAGCCTGCCACTCAGGCGTGTTTTGTTTTTAATTTCTTTTATTTAAAATACATTACATTACATTACATTACATTACATTACATTACATGAAGCTCTTGGTTTATGATAGTCCGTTCAGTGATGGTTCAACTACAATGGCACTGAAAAAAACAACTTGTGACCGCTTTGAATCCTGATTCTATCTCTCAGTTGATGCAGCCTAGGTCTGTGTTGGCTTTTTTGGCCACTGCATTATAATGCTGGCTCACATTTAAGAGATTGTCCAGTCATGACCCTAGATACTTCGAATATTCTAGTAACTGAATGCAATTAACAAAATAAAAGAATTTCTGTTGTTACCACGAGCAACACCTATTGTTCATCAGGTGAACGTCAAACTGAGTAGAATTCTCCAATTATTTCAAATATTGGAGAGCATTTAGTCTATTTAAAGTGAATGCAGCAATCCATACGTAGGTATCCCAGGTGCAAAAGATGGCGGTTCAGCTTTCTGCTTCTCGGATTGTTTGGATCTACAGTCAAACTGCTCTTACTCTTAGGAATTTCTACAAGATATCATCTATCAAGGTCATCTAAAGCAGGGGTTTCTGACCTTGGCAACTTTAAGACTTGTGGACTTCAATTCCCAGAATTCCTCAGCGAGCAAAGCTGGCTGAGGAATTCTGGGAGTTGGAAGTCCACAAGTCTTAAAGTTGCCAAGGTTGGAGACCCCTGGTCTAAACATCCCTGATCTAAAGAGTGAATGATTCAAGGTCATCCAGCTGGCTTTTGTGCTTATGGCGGTACTAAGCTATCATTCTTTGTTGCCTTCAAAGAGCGCAATGGTTCCACCCTTTAAGACTGGCTGTTAACTCAGTCGATCCTCCATTGTACAATAATATTTATTTTTATGTGTGATATTTTATTTCAGGCCTTGGGAGTTTATGTGGTCCAAAGATGTTGCTTAGAAGCAAAGAAATCTGGACTCCAGTCCACCCTCAGCCAGGGATGTTATAGTATTTGTGGGATTTTGGCCTCGACCTCCTGTTTTTAGGCAAGACCTCGGTCCCATCAGGCCCCCATAGGTGGATAAGATGATGACCTGAACACTGGGAATAACAACAACAACAAAAATAATAAATGGAAAAAATAGAAGGGATAATTGACAAAATAGAAGATATAATGGAAAAAAATAGAAGGAATAGAACTGGGAAATGGAAACACAGTAAAAGCATTAGCAAAGGATGATGGTTACAAATACTTAGGAATATTGGAAGCAGAAAACATCTTGACAGTGGTGGGTTCGGCCTGATTCGGCCCGGTTCCACCGAGCCAGTAGCGGTAACAATATGACGTCACAGAACCGGTTCTGCCCCCCCCCATATTTTTCTTACCTTTCATTTGGCCCCACCCCCAACCTATTGCTGCCTCTTGAGTCCCAGCTGATCAGCTAGAAGGAAAAAAACTGTTTAAACTCTTGCCACGGGGCTTCAAAGAGCTTCCCTACAGCTGATCAGTGGTAAAAGGCATTTGGTGGTAGACCAAGAACAAATGAGTAGAGAAAAATATTGGCAGGCTGTGAAAACAGAGAACATTATAAAAACAACAGAAACAAAGGCAGAATATAAGGAAAAACAGTTGGATGACAGATTAAATAGATGGAAAACCAAAGTTTTGCTTGGACAGCTCTTGAAAAACATTGAAGGAAAATGGGATGACAATTTTACATGGGTATGCCTTAAGACCTGAACCATCAAGAGAGAAAAGGAAGGTTTAACAGGCGCTACTGAAGAACGACAGTACAAACTAATGCCATGAAAGCGAAGATAAAAAACTCCACCGACAATCCAAACTGCCGACGTTGCAACAACAAAGTCGAAACTTTTTCACATTTAATATGTGAAGGTAGCAATATCGCACAAACTGATTACAAAGTTAGACATGACTGAGTTGTATAAAAAATACAACTTACCTGTATCCAAAAGGTCATGGGAACATAAAGTAGAAAAAGTTATAGAAAATGAGAAGGTGAAGATCTTGTGGGACTTTCGAATACAGACGGATCCTTACTTAGAACACAACATACCAGATATCACACTTGTTGAAAATCAAAACGTACAATTTATTGACATCGCTGTACCAGATGCCAGAGTTGAAGAAAAAGAACTGGGAAAAATCACAAAATATGGTGACCTGCCCATCGAAACTACGTGATTATGGATGAAACATGTAACAGTGATACCCATTGTCATAGGGCACTTGGTACCATGTGCAAGAATTTTAAAAGATACATCAACAAATTGCAGCTTCCTGCAATCACACTAGTGGAACTGCAAAAAACTCCGCTACTTGGAACATCATACATCTTATTTGGTTGATACCTAGGACGCTGGCAGCAACCCGTATCAACCATTAGCATCAGTCAATGGTATTTGTGATGCATTTTTGAACATTCAGTTGACTGAGTTTCATGTTTAATAAATAAAGATAATAGTAATAATAATAATAATAATAATAATAATAATAATAATAATAGTTTTTATTGTCATCAGGTTGGAAAAATGACGAGAACACTGGGATTAAGAGTCTCTGATTCAAGTGGCCATTCTATCTCCCAATTCTTCTCTTTTGGAGTGAAGAGGTCTGGGTCTCAGCCACTTTTTAGCCTAACCTAAACTGCTGGAAGGAGTGCTGAAGACATCGCCCTGAGGGAGGGAGGGAGGGAGGGAGGGAGGGAGGGAGGGAGGGAAGGAGGGCGGGAGGGAAGGGGGGAGGGAGGGAGGGAGGGAGGGAAGGGGGGAGGGAGGGAGGGAGGGAGGGAGGGAAGGGAGGGGGAGGGGGAGGGAGGGAGGAAGCAAAGGAGGGAGGAGAGGGGAGGGAGGGGGAGGGAAGGAGGAAGCAAGGAAGGATGGATATGGGAATGAGAAGGAAGAAAGTTAGGAAGGAAGGAAAAATGAATGAATGAATGAATGAATGAATGAATGAATGAATGAATGAATGAATGAATGAGAAAAGCATGACATTGCTGTAGACCACCTAATCAAACAGCGGAAATGGATGAATTTTCTTAGTCAGTTAACTAAGGTATGTAGGCAGCCGATCACAACAGTAATGGGGAATTTTAACTACCCTGACATCAACTGGGAGAGAAACTCTGCACCTACTGGAAGATCCAATGGGTTCCTAACAAACCTAGCAGACAACTTTCTTTCCCAAAAAGTAAAGAAGGGAACAAGGGGATCAGCCATATTGGACTTAATTCTCACTAAGAGAGATGAATTGATAGAAGGTGTTGAAGCTACAGGAACCTTGGGGGCAAGTGATCATGCAATATTGGAATTCAACATTATGGAAGCACAAGTAGTAGAACAAAGACAAACTAGAGTCTTGGACTTTAAGAGAGCCAATTTCAATCAACTTAGAAAGAGCTTGGGAAGGATTCCATGGACAAGAGTCCTCAAGGAGAAAACAACTCAAGAAGCTTGGGAAATTTTGAAAAGTGAGATTATAAAAGCCCAGTCTAGCACAATAACAAGAAGAAAAATAACAGCTCTCAAAAGAAACCAGCATGGCTGCATAAAGAACGCTCTGACAAGGTTCTTGGAGTCCTAGTGGGCAACCATTTACATATGAGCCAGCAGCTGCCAAAAAAGCCAACACAGTTCTAGACTGCATAAACAGGGATAGAATCAAGATCACGTGAAGTGTTAATACAACTTTATAAGGCCACACTTGGAATGCTGCATTCAGTTTTGGTCGCCACAATGTAAAAAAGATGTGGAGACTCAGAGTGCAGAGAAGAGCAACAAAGATGATTAGAGGAGGCTAAAACATAGGAAGAATGGTTGCAGTGTTCCAATATCTCAGCGGCTGCCATAAACAAGGGGGAGTGAAGCTATTCTCCAAAGCACCTGAGGAAAGGACAAGAAGCAATGGATGGAAACTAATCAAGGAGAGAAGCAATTTAGAACTAAGAAGAAGTTTTCTGACAATTAGAAGAATCAATCCGTGGAACAACTTTTCTTCAGAAGTTGTGAATGCTCCAACACTGAAAGTTTTAATGAAGATGTTGGATAACCATTTGTCTGAAGTGGTGCAGGGTTTCCTGCCTAAGCAGAGGGTTGGACTAGACGACCTCCAAGGTCTCGAATTCGGTTATTCTATTCTATTTTATTCTGAAGGATGGATGGATATGGGAATGAGAGAAAGAAGGAAGTTAAGAAGGAAGATAGGAAGGAAGGATGGATGGATATGGGAATGAGAGAAAGAAGGAAGTTAAGAAGGAAGGAAGGATGGATGAATATGGGAATGAGAGAAGAAAGAAAGGAAGGAAGGTAGGAAGTTAGGAAGGAAGGAAGGATGGAAATGGAATGAGAGAAGAAAGGAAAGAAGTTAAGAAGGAAGGAAAAAAAGATGGATGGATGATACGGAAACGAGAGAAGTAAGTAAGTTAGGAAGGAAGGATGGATATGGAAATGAGAGAAGGAAGGAAGGTGGGAGGGAAGGGAGGTTGGGGAGGGAAGGAGGGAGGAAGGAAAGAAGGGTTGGGGTTGGGGTTGGGGTTGGAGTTAGGGTTGGGGTTGGGGTTGGGGTTGGGGTTAGGGTTGGGGTTGGGGTTGGGGTTAGGGTTAGGGTTAGGGTAGAGGCTAGGGCAGGGGTGAAATCCAAAATTTTTCCTTTCGGTTCTGTGGGCGTGGTTTGGTGAGCGTGGCCTGGGAAGGATACTGTAAAATCTCCATTCCCACTTCACTCCAGGGGAAGGATACTGCAAAATATCCATTCCCTCCACTCCTGGGGGAAGGAAATTGCAAAATCTTCATTCCCACTCCACTCTGAGGCCAGCCAGAGGTGATATTTGGCGGTTTTCCGAAGTACTCAAAATTTCTGCTACCGGTTCTCCAGAACCTGTTAGAACCTTACTGGATTTCACCCCTGGGCTAGGGTTAGGGTTAGGGTTAGGGTTAGGGAGGGCGATGTCATTCCTTGGTCTCCGAGAATATGGTCTTGATGACTTTGGAGAGCAGCTGACTGCTGATAAGGTCCGGGTTGATGCGTTGCCTGTACTGCTGAAAGTCTTTTTCCATACAGTCAGCTGCACTCCGAGCTACAGAGGCTTCGCAATCACCTTGGAGATCCCGGAGGCCTGAAACAAATCCAGAAAACAAACTATTATTTCCAGGAGCGCCCTTGAGGACCAACCCTTATCAGCTCCAGAGCTTGGGGAGAAAAAGTGCTCGTTTCCAGTGAACAAACTTTTCAACTCACCAAGGTAAACTTCTTCAATTTGTTTCGAAGTGACCACATCTGCTTTCATGTACTGAGTGCAGCTGCCTAGACACATACAAGGAAAAGTGGATGGAGTTAGCAGAGACGGCTAAAGCGACTACTTGGATTAAAGAGAAAAACACACCATTTGTTTCTACTTGGAACAGTCGCTTTGGTTCTTTACAGGCTGGTTACAGGAATTGGGTCTTTTTAGTCTAGTGAAAGAAAGGACTAGGGGTGATATGAGAGCAGTCTTGCAATATTTCAATCAGTGAATCAAATCAACCAATCAAATAATCAGAATAGAGCTGGAAGGGACCCTGGAGGTCTTCTAGTCCAACCCCTTGCTCAAGCATAGAGCATTTCAGACAAGTAGCTGTCCAGTCTTTTCTTAAAAGCTTCCAGTGATGGAGCACCCATAACTTCTGGAGACAAGCCGTTCCACTAATTGTTCTTAACTCCCAGTGATTTCTCTCCTTCATTTGTTTCCATCCGTTGCTTCTTCTCTTGCCTTTTGGTGCTTTGGAAAATAAGTTGATTCCTTCTTCTTTGTGGCAGATCCTCAGATACTGGCACACTGCTATCATCCCCACTGGCCCTTCTTTTCTCTAGACTAGCCAAACCCAAATCCTGCAACCGTCCTTCATATATTTTGGTCTCCAGGCCTTTAATCATCCTGGTTGACCTTCTTTCCACTTTTTCCAAAGTCTCAACATCTTTTTTGTAATGTGGAGAACCAAAACTGGATGCTGCGTTCCGGGGTGGCCTTCCTAAGGCTTTATGAAGCGGTGGTAATATGTCACCTGCTTTTGATTCTATGCCTCTCTTTATGTACCCAAAGATTCCATTGGCTTTTTCATTTGTATTTCAGAAACCACCACGAAGAAGAGAGAGGTCAACCTGATTTCACTCGGGCTATATGGGCATTTTGGGTTTTCTTGCTTAAGGGTAAAACTTTTCTTTTCTCTACGTTGAATTTCCTTTTCTTAGATAGGGCCCAGTGTTCTGGTCAGATCTGGTCAGTTCCCCTTCTATAGCCACACGGTATGAGAGCAGCTTCCAATTGGAGGCAGGATTGCATAATTCTGCCCTTCTGGATTCTAATGGTCAGCATGTATGGCATTAGGCCGCCTGCCTGTCTTGGTTTTCCATCCCCTTCTTCCAGAGTTTGTAGTTGTGATTACCAATGAAGAGGGCAGCTGCCTCTCGATGGGATGCCTTCCTGCTCTTCAAGAAATCCCCCATCTGCACCAGCATCGCAGGAAGGTTTGGCTGGCTTTTCTTTATCTGGGGAAAACAAGGCAACAAGCAAGCCAATGAACTATATAGCTTCCTTTTTTCTTTCTTTCTTTCTTTTTTTTTTACAAAGGGGCCGCTTTTTGGTAAAGTTTCTAGTCCTCATGTCCTCAATAAGAATGTCTTCAATCACAGATTATATTTTATTATATTATATTATATTGTTTCGTACTGTACTATACTACACTATATTATACTAATACAATACAATACAATACAATACAATACAATACAATACTATACTATACTATACTATACTATACTATACTATACTATACTATACTATACTATACTATGAACTAAAGGATCCGCCCAACAAACAAAACATAGACTGGGCCATACAAACTCTTTCTGCAGCCTTCGGCCCAAAACTCAAATTTCCAAATCTGAACTCAGACACCCTGAAGATGTCCGAAACAACAACCGTCACACAAGGAGACAATGCCCGAGCCTACCAAAAAAACGTGGCCACCACTACAAGGCCCTCGGTCCCAACTCAACATGAATGGGACCATCCTACACTGAAAACAGCACCCGCACCAAACCATGCAAAGCAAACAGGATACTCACCGATCCAGCAGACGGCAACGAGTCATCCAGATTCTGCGACGATCGAGAGCTTCGGCCTGAGACCAGTCGAGGAGCCAGACACCAGACCAGGCCTCCCGTGTCTTCGTCCTGCAGCCGCGGACTTCCGGAGCCAGACGAGGATGCAGAGGGACGTCCGGATGAGCCAGGCGGTGAACCAGCCCTTTCCCGACCTTCGAGGGACTCTCAAGAAGGAGCCGGACCTTCATCAAGGCGAGTGGGGTCTTCACCCGGGAGCTGCGGCAACAAGATCCTCCCATGACGACTGCAGCGCGAAAATGATATTTGCGCATGCAGAGAATCTTCCACCTAGAAAAGAAGAGAGAAACATAGAGACAAGTCAGTCAGAACACCGGTCAGCATCCCAATGCCGTATTGTGAGTTCCCTTACATTCTAAACCCTGAACAGCGTCTGCCTGTAAGTAATCTCTCACACAACACTGGGACTTTACCAACAGCCTTTCCAAAACTAAAATTGGATGGGACTAATCTTTTAGAATGGAACCAGCAACTCCAAGTCATTTTCTTAAAAGAAAATACGTTATTTCTAATTACTTACCCCCCAGAAAAACCTTGGTCCTTCGAAATAGACTGCCTGCACCATAGAGCTTTTTACCTCTTAATAGCTAGCATATCACCATGTATATAGCCCGGCATTAGCCACCATCTGACTGTGCCAGAATTAATACAGAAACTATTTAGCCTATTTTATCGCAAAAGTAGGCCAACCACAACTAGAATGTCTAGGGAATTACAAGCACAAAAGGGTTTCCGACTTTCTCAAGAAGAAAAAATCTTAGAGCTGATAGAAAAATGCAACATGAGCAAAGCCAAACCTTGCCATGCATCCATGCAACCCAAATTCCTCAAGAACATGCATCATGAGGGCGACTCATTTACAGATAACAAGCTATATAGATCTACTATAGGATCCCTACTATATATCACAAACTGGACTAGACCAGACATCGCTTTACCCGTCAATCTTCTATCTAGATATGTTGGAAAACCCACAATCTAACATTGGGAGGCAGTACAAAGACTCCTTAGGTATCTAAAATATAGCTCAAATGCATATCTCGTACTTGAACCAAAAATATCCAAAGAACCCATACTCTCCTGCTATGCAGATGCTGATTGGGCAGGTGATGGAAAGAGCAGGAAAAGCACATCTGGATACATCTTTTTCCTCAATGGCACTCCTGTCCATTGGTACACCGGCAAACAGAACTTAGTTGCTACATCTACAAGGAAGCTGAATTTATATGGATGTCCAAGGTCACAAACAATCAGATCTGGTTTGATGATTGGCTAGACAACATTTGGACTGAGCCATTATACCCCATCATTATTCATGAGGACAACAAAGCAGCTGTTCAGATATCGAAAGCAGATGCAGTAGGCCAACAATCGAGACACATAGACATTAAACATAAGCACGTAAGACAACTCTCTAACATTGGTTTTATAAAAGCCATTCACTGCGAAACAGAAAATCAGATAGCCGATATACTTACGAAGCCTCTACAAAACAAACAGCATACTTATTTAAGATCCAAACTAGGTGTATATATGTAACATAACTGTTTACTGACACCATCAGTTAGGCATTTAGAGGGGGTTTTGTAACATATAAATGCCTCACTTATATGCCCCCGCCTGCTTGGCATTTGAAGGGTTAACAAACTCACCCTCCTCCTCCCATAACCACTCCTCCTTACCTTTGACCACTCCTCCCTGCTATATAAGCGATTGCACACGAGGTATTGTTCAGTTCGAGGCAGCATCTGTGAAAGAACAGATTTGAATCAATAAATATGACTAAGACCTACCAATGACTAAGAGTATTTCTTGGGCTAGATCCTCGTACATTAACATTTTTTTGCTGTCCCCAGCCTCCAGAGACTCCTAGCGAGGCTTAATGGTGGGCCTGTTTTTTGTTCTCCCCAGTCTCCAAAGGCTTTCTTGGAGCATGGTGACGGCGAAAATAGCCTTCCCCAACCGTCCAGAGGCCCTCCGGAGGCTATAAACGGGCCGTTTCCCATCTCCTGGTGGGCCCAGAAGTCAGCTGGGCAGAGCTAGTGGAATGCTCGATAAACTGTCAGTTTATCTTCCTATCCCTTTCCTTCTCTCTCCCCCCCTCTCTCTCTCATCTATAATCTAATCATCTATTCTATCTATGTGTCTGTTTATCATATCTTATCATATCTCATCTTTCTATCAATCATCAATTTACATCTTTCTATCTATCTATCTATCTATCTATCTAATCTATCTATATCTCCATCCATCCACCCACCCACCCACCCACCCACCCATCATCTACAGAACTAGAAAAAAAAACAATTGCCACCAGCTTGCCTTCCATTGAGGATCTGTACAATGCCAGAGTTAGAAAGAGGGCTGAGAAAATAGCTACAGATCCCTCACATCCTGGACATAACCTCTTCCAACTTCTCTCCTCTGGAGGCTGCTATAGGGCATTGGGTGCCAAAGCAATTAGATACAAAGACAGCTCCACTCCACCCCATCCCATTCTGCAGAATCAAAAGGCAGTCTTACCTGATATTCTAATATTCCAAACTTTGGAAGCGTACACTCTCGTCTCCTCCTCCTCCGCTCCTCTTCTTCCACTCTGATTATCTTCAGTACTCCTCCTCCTCCACGCCTCCTCCTCTGCTCGTCTTCATCCACAATGATCTTCTCCACTCCTCCTCCTCCTCCATGCTTCCTCCTCTGCTCCTCCTCCTCCACACTGATCTTATAACTCCTCCTCCTCCTCCACGCCTCCTCCTCCACTCGGATCTTATACGCTACTACTACTACTACTACTCCACTCCGATCTTATACACTACAACTACTACTACTCCACTCCGCTCTCTTCACTCAACTCTCAATGTAACGCAACTCAACACTCCTCCAACCACCTCTCCTGAACTTGCCACAGCTCCTCCCTCCTCCCTTTTGCCTTTATATAGCTTCCCCCAGGAGCCTTGACATCACAGCATTATGTTGTCATGGGGGACAGCCCATGTCATCACCCAAGCCAGGGGGGCCCTATGGAATGACCCAATGGGATGGTGTCTCTCAACAGGCTAGATCTTCAAAGAATCTTGCCAAGTTTAAGGGGGATCAACTTTATTCTTGCATTGGTCAAGCCTGCCACTCAGGCGTGTTTTGTTTTTAATTTCTTTTATTTAAAATACATTACATTACATTACATTACATGAAGCTCTTGGTTTATGATAGTCCGTTTAGTGATGGTTCAACTACAATGGCACTGAAAAAAACAACTTGTGACTGCTTTGAATCCTGATTCTATCTCTCAGTTCATGCAGCCTAGGTCTGTGTTGGCTTTTTTGGCCACTGCATTATAATGCTGGCTCACATTTAAGAGATTGTCCAGTCATGACCCTAGATACTTCGAATATTCTAGTAACTGAATGCAATTAACAAAATAAAAGAATTTCTGTTGCTACCACGAGCAACACCTATTGTTAATCAGGTGAACATCAAACTGAGTAGAATTCTCCAATTATTTCAAATATTGGAGAGCATTTAGTCTATTTAAAGTGAATGCAGCAATCCATACGTAGGTATCCCAGGTGCAAAAGATGGCAGTTCAGCTTTCTGCTTCTCGGATTGTTTGGATCTACAGTCAAACTGCTCTTACTCTTAAGAATTTCTACAAGGCATCATCTATCAAGGTCATCTAAAGCAGGGGTTTCCAACCTTGGCAACTTTAAGACTTTTGGATTTCAATTCCCAGAATTCCTCAGCGAGCAAAGTTGGCTGAAGAATTCTGGGAGTTGGAAGTCCACAAGTCTTAAAGTTGCCAAGGTTGGAGACCCCTGGTCTAAAGATTCCTGATTTAAAGAGTGAATGGTTCATGGTCATCCAGCTGGCTTTTGTGCTTATGGCGGTACTAGACCTTGCTGTCTCCGTGTGATTGGCCCAAAGACAGTCTTCATGCAGGACTATAACTCACCATCTCCTGGTGATTGGTCCAAAGTCAACAATAAAGCAGATTCTGTTACGTTCAGGGTCCCGAAGTCTCTTAGAGATAATGTCCTTGGATATTCATCTCGCTGAACATCTGCCGTTACAACAAATCACAGCTGTTGTCTTAATCAGATAAAGTTTGCATGAGTAGAATTCTCCAATTATTTCAGAATAACAGAGTTGGAAGGGACCTTGGAGATCTTCTAGTCTAACCCCTATCTCCAGCAGGTGACTCTGTATCATTTCAGACAAATGGTTGTCCAATCTCATCTTAAAAAAATCCAGTGCTGGAGCATTCTCCATTTTGGGAGGCAATCTGTTCCACTGGTTAATTTTTCTAACTGTCAGGAAATTTCTCCTTAGTTCTAGGTTGCTTCTCTGCTTACTAAGTTTCCATCCATTTTAGAAGAGACTAGACCAGGGGTGTCAAACTCAAGGCCTGTGGGCTGAATGCGGCCCGCGATGTATTTGGATCCAGCCCACAGGCCATCCTGGTCAACCGAATGCGAAGAGGAAAGATTAGGCCAGCGTGACTTCGGCCCAGTCTATCCAATGCAAAGACGGCACGTCAGCAATTTGGGGAGCAGCGTCATGTTGGCTACACCCACCCAGTTGGCCACACCCACCCAGTCGGCTACACCCACATGGTCAGTCACACCCACCCGGCCCTCTGAAGTCAACCACAGCCCTGATGTGGCCCTCACTTGTCTGAAATCGTATCGGTTCTCCTGCTTGACCAGGAGGCTGAACTAGAAGACCTCCCAGGTCCCTTCCAGTTCTGTTCTGTTCTGTTCTGTTCTGTTCTGTACTGTACTTCTTGTCCTGCCTTCAGTTACTTTGGAGAATAGATTGATCCCCTCTTCCTTGTGGCAGCCCCCCAGATATTGGAACACTGCTAGCATGTGTCCCCTGGTTGTTCTCTTCACTAGACCAGCCATGCCCAATTCCAGAAACTGTTCTTCCTATGTTTTATCCTCCAGCCCCCTAATCCTCTTTGTTGCTCTTCTCAGCACTCTTTCTAGAGTCTCCACATCTTTTCTACATTGTGGCGACCAAAACGGGGTTCAGAATTCCAAGTGTGGCTTTAACAAAGATTTATAAAGTGGTATTAACACTTCACATGATCTTGATTCTATCTCTCTGTTGATGCAGCCTAATATCTGCCTGGTATATCTTGGAATCTGTTTTCATACTTTGCGCAAACAGATGCTATCATTCTGTGTTGCCTTCAAAGAGCGCAATGGTTCCACCCTTTAAGCCTGGCTGTTAACTCAGTCGACCCTGCATTGTACAATAATATTTATTTTTATGTGTGATATTTTATTTCAGGCCTTGGGAGTTTATGTGGTCCAAAGAAGTTGCTTAGAAGCAAAGAAATCTGGACTCAAGTCCACCCTCAGCCAGGGATGTTACAGTATTTGTGGGATTTTGGCCTGGACCTCCTGTTTTTAGGCAAGACCTCGGTCCCATCAGGCCCCTGTAGGTTGATAAGATGATGACCTGAACACTGGGAATAACAACAACAACAACAACAACAATAATAAATGGAAAAAATAGAAGGGATAATTGAAAAAATAGAAGATATAATGGAAAAAAATAGAAGGAATAAAACTGGGAAATGGAAACACAGTAAAAGCATTAGCAAAGGATGATGGTTACAAATACTTAGGAATATTGGAAGCAGAAAACATCTTGACAGTGGTGGGTTCGGCCTGGTTCGGCCCGGTTCCACCGAGCCGGTAGCGGTAACAATATGATGTCACAGAACCGGTTCTGCCCCCCTCACCATATTTTTCTTACCTTTCATTTGGCCCCACCCCCAACCTATTGCTGCCTCCTGAGTCCCAGCTGATCAGCTAGAAGGAAAAAAACTGTTTAAACTCTTGCCACGGGACTTCAAAGGGCTTCCCGACAGCTGATCAGTGGTAAAAGGCAGTTTGGTGGTAGACCAAGAACAAATGAGTAGAGAAAAATATTGGCAGGCTGTGAAAACAGAGAACATTATAAAAACAACAGAAACAAAGGCAGAATAAAAGGAAAAACAGTTGGATGACAGATTAAATAGATGGAAAACCAAAGTTTTGCTTGGACAGCACTTGAAAAACATTGAAGGAAAATGGGATGACAATTTTACACGGGCATGCCTTAAGACTGGAACCATCAAGAAAGAAACGGAAGGTTTAACATGCGCTGCTGAAGAACGACAGTACAAACTAATGCCATGAAAGCGAAGATAAAAAACTCCACCGACAATCCAAACTGCCGACGTTGCAACAACAAAGTCAAAACTTTTTCACATTTAATATCAAATTTAATATCGCACAAACTGATTAAAAAGTTAGACATGACTGAGTTGTATAAAAAATACAACTTACCTGTATCCAAAAGGTCATGGGAACATAAAGTAGAAAAAGTTATAGAAAATGAGAAGGTGAAGATCTTGTGGGACTTTCGAATACAGACGGATCCTTACTTAGAACACAACATACCAGATATCACAGTTGTCGAAAATCAAAACGTACAATTTATTGACATCGCTGTACCAGATGCCAGAGTTGAAGAAAAAGAACTGGGAAAAATCACAAAATATGGTGACCTGCCCATCGAAACTACGTGATTATGGATGAAACATGTAACAGTGATACCCATTGTCATAGGGCACTTGGTACCATGTGCAAGAATTTTAAAAGATACATCAACAAATTGCAGCTTCCTGCAATCACACTAGTGGAACTGCAAAAAACTCCGCTACTTGGAACATCATACATCTTATTTGGTTGATACCTAGGACGTTGGCAGCAACCCGTATCAACCATTAGCATCAGTCAATGGTATTTGTGATGCATTTTTGAACATTCAGTTGACTGAGTTTCATGTTTAATAAATAAAGATAATAGCAATAATAATAATAATAATAATAATAGTTTTTATTGTCATCAGGTTGGAAAAATGACGAGAACACTGGGATTAAGAGTCTCTGATTCAAGTGGCCATTCTATCTCCCAATTCTTCTCTTTTGGAGTGAAGAGGTCTGGGTCTCAGCCACTTTTTAGCCTAACCTAAACTGCTGGAAGGAGTGCTGAAGACATCGCCCTGAGGGAGGGAGGGAGGGAGGGAGGGAAGGAGGGCGGGAGGGAAGGGGGGAGGGAGGGAGGGAGGGAGGGAAGGGGGGAGGGAGGGAGGGAGGGAGGGAAGGGAGGGGGAGGGGGAGGGAGGGACGAAGCAAAGGAGGGGGGAGAGGGGAGGGAGGGGGAGGGAAGGAGGAAGCAAGGAAGGATGGATATGGGAATGAGAAGGAAGAAAGTTAGGAAGGAAGGAAAAATGAATGAATGAATGAATGAATGAATGAATGAATGAATGAATGAATGAGAAAAGCATGACATTGCTGTAGACCACCTAATCAAACAGCGGAAATGGATGAATTTTCTTAGTGAGTTAACTAAGGTATGTAGGCAGCAGATCACAACAGTAATGGGGAATTTTAACTACCCTGACATCAACTGGGAGAGAAACTCTGCACCTACTGGAAGATCCAATGGGTTCCTAACAAACCTAGCAGACAACTTTCTTTCCCAAAAAGTAGAGAAGGGAACAAGGGGATCAGCCATATTGGACTTAATTCTCACTAAGAGAGATGAATTGATAGAAGGTGTTGAAGCTACAGGAACCTTGGGGGCAAGCGATCATGCAATATTGGAATTCAACATTATGGAAGCACAAGTAGTAGAACAAAGACAAACTAGAGTCTTGGACTTTAAGAGAGCCAATTTCAATCAACTTAGAAAGAGCTTGGGAAGGATTCCATGGACAAGAGTCCTCAAGGAGAAAACAACTCAAGAAGCTTGGGAAATTTTGAAAAGTGAGATTATAAAAGCCCAGTCTAGCACAATAACAAGAAGAAAAATAACAGCTCTCAAAAGAAACCAGCATGGCTGCATAAAGAACGCTCTGACAAGGTTCTTGGAGTCCTAGTGGGCAACCATTTACATATGAGCCAGCAGCTGCCAAAAAAGCCAACACAGTTCTAGACTGCATAAACAGGGATAGAATCAAGATCACGTGAAGTGTTAATACAACTTTATAAGGCCACACTTGGAATGCTGCATTCAGTTTTGGTCGTCACAATGTAAAAAAGATGTGGAGACTCAGAGTGCAGAGAAGAGCAACAAAGATGATTAGAGGAGGCTAAAACGTAGGAAGAATGGTTGCAGTGTTCCAATATCTCAGCGGCTGCCATAAACAAGGGGAAGTGAAGCTATTCTCCAAAGCACCTGAGGAAAGGACAAGAAGCAATGGATGGAAACTAATCAAGGAGAGAAGCAATTTAGAACTAAGAAGAAGTTTTCTGACAATTAGAAGAATCAATCCGTGGAACCACTTTTCTTCAGAAGTTGTGAATGCTCCAACACTGAAAGTTTTAATGAAGATGTTGGATAACCATTTGTCTGAAGTGGTGCAGGGTTTCCTGCCTAAGCAGAGGGTTGGACTAGACGACCTCCAAGGTCTCGAATTCGGTTATTCTATTCTATTTTATTCTGAAGGATGGATGGATATGGGAATGAGAGAAAGAAGGAAGTTAAGAAGGAAGATAGGAAGGAAGGATGGATGGATATGGGAATGAGAGAAAGAAGGAAGTTAAGAAGGAAGGAAGGATGGATGAATATGGGAATGAGAGAAGAAAGAAAGGAAGGAAGGTAGGAAGTTAGGAAGGAAGGAAGGATGGAAATGGAATGAGAGAAGAAAGGAAAGAAGTTAAGAAGGAAGGAAAAAAAGATGGATGGATGATACGGAAACGAGAGAAGTAAGTAAGTTAGGAAGGAAGGATGGATATGGAAATGAGAGAAGGAAGGAAGGTGGGAGGGAAGGGAGGTTGGGGAGGGAAGGAGGGAGGAAGGAAAGAAGGGTTGGGGTTGGAGTTGGGGTTGGGGTTGGGGTTGGGGTTGGGGTTGGGGTTGGGGTTAGGGTTAGGGTTGGGGTTGGGGTTGGGGTTAGGGTTAGGGTTAGGGTAGAGGCTAGGGCAGGGGTGAAATCCAAAATTTTTCCTTTCGGTTCTGTGGGCGTGGTTTGGTGAGCGTGGCCTGGGAAGGATACTGTAAAATCTCCATTCCCACTTCACTCCAGGGGAAGGATACTGCAAAATATCCATTCCCTCCACTCCTGGGGGAAGGAAATTGCAAAATCTCCATTCCCACTCCACTCTGAGGCCAGCCAGAGGTGATATTTGGCGGTTTTCCGAAGTACTCAAAATTTCTGCTACCGGTTCTCCAGAACCTGTTAGAACCTTACTGGATTTCACCCCTGGGCTAGGGTTAGGGTTAGGGTTAGGGAGGGCGATGTCATTCCTTGGTCTCCGAGAATAGGGTCTTGATGACTTTGGAGAGCAGCTGACTGCTGATAAGGTCCGGGTTGATGCGTTGCCTGTACTGCTGAAAGTCTTTTTTCATACAGTCAGCTGCACTCCGAGCTACAGAGGCTTCGCAATCACCTTGGAGATCCCGGAGGCCTGAAACAAATCCAGAAAACAAACTATTATTTCCAGGAACGCCCTTGAGGACCAACCCTTATCAGCTCCAGAGCTTGGGGAGAAAAAGTGCTCGTTTCCAGCGAACAAACTTTTCAACTCACCAAGGTAAACTTCTTCACTTTGTTTCGAAGTGACCACATCTGCTTTCATGTACTGAGTGCAGCTGCCTAGACACATACAAGGAAAAGTGGATGGAGTTAGCAGAGACGGCTAAACCGACTACTTGGATTAAACAGAAAAACACACCATTTGTTTCTACTTGGAACAGTCGCTTTGGTTCTTTACAGGCTGGTTACAGGAATTGGGTCTTTTTAGTCTAGTGAAAGGAAGGACTAGGGGTGATATGAGAGCAGTCTTGCAATATTTCAATCAATGAATCAAATCAACCAATCAAATAATCAGAATAGAGCTGGAAGGGACCCTGGAGGTCTTCGAGTCCAACCCCTTGCTCAAGCATAGAGCATTTCAGACAAGTAGCTGTCCAGTCTTTTCTTAAAAGCTTCCAGTGATGGAGCACCCATAACTTCTGGAGACAAGCCGTTCCACTAATTGTTCTTAACTCCCAGTGATTTCTCTCCTTCATTTGTTTCCATCCGTTGCTTCTTCTCTTGCCTTTTGGTGCTTTGGAAAATAAGTTGATTCCTTCTTCTTTGTGGCAGATCCTCAGATACTGGCATACTGCTATCATCCCCACTGGCCCTTCTTTTCTCTAGACTAGCCAAACCCAAATCCTGCAACCGTCCTTCATATATTTTGGTCTCCAGGCCTTTAATCATCCTGGTTGCCCTTCTTTGCACTTTTTCCAAAGTTTCAACATCTTTTTTGTAATGTGGGGAACCAAAACTGGATGCTGCGTTCCGGGGGTGGCCTTCCTAAGGCTTTATGAAGCGGTGGTAATATGTCACCTGATTTGATTCTATGCCTCTCTTTATGCACCCAAAGATTCCATTACCTTTTTCATTTGTATTTCAGAAACCACCACGAAGAAGAGAGAGGTCAACCTGGTTTCACCCGGGCTATATGGGCATTTTGGGTTTTTCTTGCCTAAGGGTAAAACTTTTCTTTTCTCTACGCTGAATTTCCTTTTCTTAGATAGGGCCCAGTGTTCAAGTCTGCCGAGATCCATCTGGATCTTGAGCCTATCTTCTAAGGGGTTGGCTCTTCCTGCCAGCTTCGTATCATCTGCAGATCTGGTCAGTTCCCCTTCTATAGCCACACGGTATGAGAGCAGCTTCCAATTGGAGGCAGGATTGCTTAATTCTGCCCTTTTGGATTCTAATGGTCAGCATGTATGGCATTAGACCGCCTGCCTCTGTTGGTTTTCCATCCCCTTCTTCCAGAGTTTGTAGTTGTGATTACCAATGAAGAGGGCAGCTGCCTCTCGATGGGATGCCTTCCTGCTCTTCAAGAAATCCCCCATCTGCACCAGCATCGCAGGAAGGTTTGGCTGGCTTTTCTTTATCTGGGGAAAACAAGGCAACAAGCAAGCCAATGAACTATATAGCTTCCTTTTTTTTTCTTTTACAAAGGGGCCGCTTTCTTGATAAAGTTTCTAATCCTCATGTCCTCAATATGAATGTCTTCAATCACAGATTGTATTTTATTATATTATATTATATTGTTTCATACTGTACTATACTACACTAGATTATACTAATACAATACTATACTATACTATACTATACTATACTATACTATACTATACTATACTATACTATACTATACTATACTATAATATACTATACTATACTATACTATACTATGAACTAAAGGATCCGCCCAACAAACAAAACATAGACTGGGCCATACGAACTCTGACTGCAGCCTTTGGCCCAAAACTCAAATTTCCAAGTCTGAACTCGGACACCCTGAAGATGTCCGAAACAACAACCGTCACACAAGGAGACAATGCCAGAGCCTACCAAAAAAAGTGGCCACCACTACAAGGCCCTCAGTCTCAACTCAACATGAATGGGACCGTCCTACACTGAAAACAGCACCCGCACCGAACCATGCGAAGCAAACAGGATACTCACCGATCCAGCAGACGGCAACGGGTCATCCAGATTCCGCGACGATCGAGAGCTTTGGCCTGAGACCAGTCGAGGAGCCAGACACCAGGCCAGGCATCCCGTGTCTTTGTCCTGCAGCCGCGGACTTCCGGAGCCAGACGACGATGCAGAGGGACGTCCGGATGAGCCAGGCGGTGAACCAGCCCTTTCCCGACCTTCGAGGGACTCTCAAGAAGGAGCTGGACCTTCATCAAGGCGAGTGGGGCCTTCACCCGGGAGCTGTTGCAACAAGATCCTCCCATGACGACTGCAGAGCGAAAATGATCTTTGCGCATGCAGAGAATCTTCCACCTAGAAAAGAAGAGAGAAACATAGAGACAAGTCAGTCAGAACATCGGTCAGCATCCCAATGCCGTATTGTGAGTTCCCTTACATTCTAAACCCTGGACAGCGTCTGCCTGTAAGTAATCTCTCACACAACACTGGGACTTTACCAACAGTCTTTCCAAAACTAAAATTGGATGGGACTAATCTTTTAGAATGGAACCAGCAACTCCAAGTCATTTTCTTAAAAGAAAATACGTTATTTCTAATTACTGACCCCCCAGAAAAACCTTGGTCCTTCGATATAGACTGCCTGCACCATAGAGTTTTTTACCTCTTAATAGCTAGCATATCACCATGTATATAGCCCGGCATTAGCCACCATCTGACTGTGCCAGAATTAATACAGAAACTATTTAGCCTATTTTATCGCAAAAGTAGGCCAACCACAACGAGAATGTCTAGGGAATTACAAGCACAAAAGGGTTTCCGACTTTCTCAAGAAGAAAAAATCTTAGAGCTGATAGAAAAATGCAACATGAGCAAAGCCAAACCTTGCCATGCATCCATGCAACCCAAATTCCTCAAGAACATGCATCATGAGGGCGACTCATTTACAGATAACAAGCTATATAGATCTACTATAGGATCCCTACTATATATCACAAACTGGACTAGACCAGACATCGCTTTACCCGTCAATCTTCTATCTAGATATGTTGGAAAACCCACAATCTAACATTGGGAGGCAGTACAAAGTCTCCTTAGGTATCTAAAATATAGCTCAAATGCATATCTCGTACTTGAACCAAAAATATCCAAAGAACCCATACTCTCCTGCTATGCAGATGCTGATTGGGCAGGTGATGGAAAGAGCAGGAAAAGCACATCTGGATACATCTTTTTCCTCAATGGCACTCCTGTCCATTGGTACACTGGCAAACAGAACTTAGTTGCTACATCTACAAGGAAGCTGAATTTATATGGATGTCCAAGGTCACAAACAATCAGATCTGGTTTGATGATTGGCTAGACAACATTTGGACTGAGCCATTATACCCCATCATTATTCATGAGGACAACAAAGCGCTATTCAGATATCGAAAGCAGATGCAGTAGGCCAACAATCGAGACACATAGACATTAAACATAAGCACGTAAGACAACTCTCTAACATTGGATTTATAAAAGCCATTCACTGCGAAACAGAAAATCAGATAGCCGATATACTTACGAAGCCTCTACAAAACAAACAGCATACTTATTTAAGATCCAAACTAGGTGTATATATGTAACATACCTGTTTACTGACACCATCAGTTAGGCATTTAGAGGGGGTTTTGTCACATATAAATGCCTCGCTTATATGCCCCCGCCTGCTTGGCATTTGAAGGGTTAACAAACTCACCCTCCTCCTCCCATAACCACTCCTCCTTACCTTTGACCACTCCTCCCTGCTATATAAGCGATTGCACACGAGATATTGTTCAGTTCGAGGCAGCATCTGTGAAAGAACAGAATTGAATCAATAAATATGACTAAGACCTACCAATGACTACGAGTATTTCTTGGGCTAGATCCTCGTACATTAACATTTTTTTGCTGTCCCCAGCCTCCAGAGACTCCTAGCGAGGCTTAATGGTGGGCCTGTTTTTTGTTCTCCCCAGTCTCCAAAGGCTTTCTTGGAGCATGGTGACGGCGAAAATAGCCTTCCCCAACCGTCCAGAGGCCCTCCGGAGGCTATAAACGGGCCGTTTCCCGTCTCCTGGTGGGCCCAGAAGTCAGCTGGGCAGAGCTAGTGGAATGCTCGATAAACTGTCAGTTAATCTTCCTATCCCTCTCCTTCTCTCCCCCCCCTCTCTCATCTATAATCTAATCATCTATTCTATCTATGTGTCTGTTTATCATATCTTATCATAATCTCATCTTTCTATCAATCATCAATTTACATCTATCTATCTATCTATCTATCATCTATCTATCTATCTATCTATCTATCTATCTATCTATCTATCTACCTATTTATCTATCTATCTATCTCCATCCATCCATCCACCCATCATCTACAGAACTAGAAAAAAAAACAATTGCCACCAGCCTGCCTTCAATTGAGGATCTGTACAATGCCAGAGTTAGAAAGAGGGCTGAGAAAATAGCTACAGATCCCTCACATCCTGGACATAACCTCTTCCAACTTCTCTCCTCTGGAGGCTGCTATAGGGCATTGGGTGCCAAAGCAATTAGATACAAAGACAGCTCCACTCCACCCCATCCCATTCTGCAGAATCAAAAGGCAGTCTTACCTGATATTCTAATATTCCAAACTTTGGAAGCGTACACTCTCGTCTCCTCCTCCTCCGCTCCTCCTCTTCCACTCTGATTATCTTCAGTACTCCTCCTCCTCCACGCCTGCTCGTCTTCATCCACAATGATCTTCTCCACTCCTCCTCCTCCTCCATGCTTCCTCCTCTGCTCCTCCTCCTCCACACTGATCTTATAACTCCTCCTCCTCCTCCACGCCTCCTCCTCCACTCGGATCTTATACGCTACTACTACTACTACTACTCCACTCCGATCTTATACACTACAACTACTACTACTCCACTCCGCTCTCTTCACTCAACTCTCAATGTAACGCAACTCAACACTCCTCCAACCACCTCTCCTGAACTTGCCACAGCTCCTCCCTCCTCCCTTTTGCCTTTATATAGCTTCTCCCAGGGGCCTTCACATCACAGCATTATGTTGTCATGGGGGACAGCCCATGTCATCACCCAAGCCAGGGGGGCCCTATGGAATGACCCAATGGGATGGTGTCTCTCAACATGCTAGATCTTCAAAGAATCTTGTCAAGTTTAAGGGGGATCAACTTTATTCTTGGATTGGTCAAGCCTGCCACTCAGGCGTGTTTTGTTTTTCATTTCTTTTATTTAAAATACATTACATTACATTACATTACATTACATTACATTACATTACATTACATTACATTACATTACATTACATGAAGCTCTTGCTTTATGATAGTCCGTTTAGTGATGGTTCAACGACAATGGCACTGAAAAAAACAACTTGTGACCGCTTTGAATCCTGATTCTATCTCTCAGTTGATGCAGCCTAGGTCTGTGTTGGCTTTTTTGGCCACTGCATTATAATGCTGGCTCACATTTAAGAGATTGTCCAGTCATGACCCTAGATACTTCGAATATTCTAGTAACTGAATGCAATTAACAAAATAAAAGAATTTCTGTTGTTACCACGAGCAACACCTATTGTTAATCAGGTGAACGTCAAACTGAGTAGAATTCTCCAATTATTTCAAATATTGGAGAGCATTTAGTCTATTTAAAGTGAATGCAGCAATCCATACGTAGGTATCCCAGGTGCAAAAGATGGCGGTTCAGCTTTCTGCTTCTCGGATTGTTTGGCTCTACAGTCAAACTGCTCTTACTCTTAAGAATTTCTACAAGGCATCATCTATCAAGGTCATCTAAAGCAGGGGTTACCAACCTTGACAACTTTAAGACTTTTGGATTTCAATTCCCAGAATTCCTCAGCGAGCAAAGTTGGCTGAGGAATTCTGGGAGTTGGAAGTCCACAAGTCTTAAAGTTGCCAAGGTTGGAGACCCCTGGTCTAAAGATTCCTGATTTAAAGAGTGAATGGTTCATGGTCATCCAGCTGGCTTTTGTGCTTATGGCGGTACTAGACCTTGCTGTCTCCGTGTGATTGGCCCAAAGACAGTCTTCATGCAGGACTATAACTCACCATCTCCTGGTGATTGGCCCAAAGTCAACAATAAAGCAGATTCTGTTACATTCAGGGTCCCAAAATCTCTTAGAGATAATGTCCTTGGATATTCATCTCGCTGAACATCTGCCGTTACAACAAATCACAGCTGTTGTCTTAATCAGATAAAGTTTGCATGAGTAGAATTCTCCAATTATTTCAGAATAACAGAGTTGGAAGGGACCTTGGAGATCTTCTAGTCTAACCCCTATCTCCAGCAGGTGACTCTGTATCATTTCAGACAAATGGTTGTCCAATCTCATCTTAAAAAAATCCAGTGCTGGAGCATTCTCCATTTTGGGAGGCAATCTGTTCCACTGGTTAATTTTTCTAACTGTCAGGAAATTTCTCCTTAGTTCTAGGTTGCTTCTCTGCTTACTAAGTTTCCATCCATTTTAGAAGAGACTAGACCAGGGGTGTCAAACTCAAGGCCTGTGGGCTGAATGCGGCCCGCGATGTATTTGGATCCAGCCCACAGGCCATCCTGGTCAACCGAATGCGAAGAGGAAAGATTAGGCCAGCGTGACTTCGGCCCAGTCTATCCAATGCAAAGACGACACGTCAGCAATTTGGGGAGCAGCGTCATGTTGGCTACACCCACCCAGTTGGCCACACCCACCCAGTCGGCTACACCCACATGGTCAGTCACACCCACCCGGCCCTCTGAAGTCAACCACAGCCCTGATGTGGCCCTCACTTGTCTGAAATCGTATCGGTTCTCCTGCTTGACCAGGAGGCTGAACTAGAAGACCTCCCAGGTCCCTTCCAGTTCTGTTCTGTTCTGTTCTGTTCTGTACTGTACTTCTTGTCCTGCCTTCAGTTACTTTGGAGAATAGATTGATCCCCTCTTCCTTGTGGCAGCCCCCCAGATATTGGAACACTGCTAGCATGTGTCCCCTGGTCCTTCTCTTCACTAGACTAGCCATGCCCAATTCCAGAAACTGTTCTTCCTATGTTTTATCCTCCAGCCCCCTAATCCTCTTTGTTGCTCTTCTCGGCACTCTTTCTAGAGTCTCCACATCTTTTCTACATTGTGGCGACCAAAACGGGGTTCAGAATTCCAAGTGTGGCCTTAACAAAGTTTTATAAAGTGGTATTAACACTTCACATGATCTTGATTCTATCTCTCTGTTGATGCAGCCTAGTATCTGCCTGGTACATCTTGGAATCTGTTTTCATACTTTGCGCAAACAGATGCTATCATTCTGTGTTGCCTTCAAAGAGCGCAATGGTTCCGCCCTTTAAGACTGGCTGTTAACTCAGTCGACCCTGCATTGTACAATAATATTTATTTTTATGTGTGATATTTTATTTCAGGCCTTGGGAGTTTATGTGGTCCAAAGATGTTGCTTAGAAGCAAAGAAATCTGTATTCAAGTCCACCCTCAGCCAGGGATGTTACAGTATTTGTGGGATTTTGGCCTGGACCTCCTGTTTTTAGGCAAGACCTCGGTCCCATCAGGCCCCTGTAGGTTGATAAGATGATGACCTGAACACTGGGAATAACAACAACAACAACAACAACAACAACAACAATAAATGGAAAAAATAGAAGGGATAATTGAAAAAATAGAAGATATAATGGAAAAAAATAGAAGGAATAAAACTGGGAAATGGAAACACAGTAAAAGCATTAGCAAAGGATGATGGTTACAAATACTTAGGAATATTGGAAGCAGAAAACATCTTGACAGTGGTGGGTTCGGCCTGGTTCGGCCCGGTTCCACCGAGCCGGTAGCGGTAACAATATGATGTCACAGAACCGGTTCTGCCCCCCCCCCATATTTTTCTTACCTTTCATTTGGCCCCACCCCCAACCTATTGCTGCCTCCTGAGTCCCAGCTGATCAGCTAGAAGGAAAAAAACTGTTTAAACTCTTGCCACGGGACTTCAAAGGGCTTCCCGACAGCTGATCAGTGGTAAAAGGCAGTTTGGTGGTAGACCAAGAACAAATGAGTAGAGAAAAATATTGGCAGGCTGTGAAAACAGAGAACATTATAAAAACAACAGAAACAAAGGCAGAATAAAAGGAAAAACAGTTGGATGACAGATTAAATAGATGGAAAACCAAAGTTTTGCTTGGACAGCACTTGAAAAACATTGAAGGAAAATGGGATGACAATTTTACACGGGTGTAAGGATGGTTCCAGCCTTAAGACTGGAACCATCAAGAAAGAAGGTTTAACACGCGCTGCTGAAGAACGACAGTACAAACTAATGCCATGAAAGCGAAGATAAAAAACTCCACCGACAATCCAAACTGCCGACGTTGCAACAACAAAGTCGAAACTTTTTCACATTTAATATCAAATTTAATATCGCACAAACTGATTACAAAGTTAGACATGACTGAGTTGTATAAAAAATACAACTTACCTGTATCCAAAAGGTCATGGGAACATAAAGTAGAAAAAGTTATAGAAAATGAGAAGGTGAAGATCTTGTGGGACTTTCGAATACAGACGGATCCTTACTTAGAACACAACATACCAGATATCACAGTTGTCGAAAATCAAAACGTACAATTTATTGACATCGCTGTACCAGATGCCAGAGTTGAAGAAAAAGAACTGGGAAAAATCACAAAATATTGTGACCTGCCCATCGAAACTACGTGATTATGGATGAAACATGTAACAGTGATACCCATTGTCATCAGGGCACTTGGTACCATGTGCAAGAATTTTAAAAGATACATCAACAAATTGCAGCTTCCTGCAATAACATTAGCGGAACTGCAAAAAACTGCGGTACTTGGAACATCATACATCTTATTTGGTTGATACCTAGGACGCTGGCAGCAACCCGTATCAACCATTAGCATCAGTCAATGGTATTTGTGATGCATTTTTGAACCTTCAGTTGACTGAGTTTCATGTTTAATAAATAAAGATAATAATAATAATAATAATAATAATAATAATAATAATAATAATAATAATAGTTTTTATTGTCATCAGGTTGGAAAAATGATGAGAACACTGGGGTTAAGAGTCTCTGGTTCAAGTGGCCATTCTATCTCCCAATTCTTCTCTTTTGGAGTGAAGAGGTCTGGGCCTCAGCCACTTTTTAGCCTAACCTAAACTGCTGGAAGGAGTGCTGAAGACATCGCCCTGAGGGAGGGAGGGAGAGAGGGAGGGAGGGAGGGAAGGAGTGCGGGAGGGAGGGAGGGAAGGGGGGAGGGAGGGAGGGGGAGGGAGGGAGGGAGGAAGCAAAGGAGGGGGGAGAGGGGAGGGAGGGGGAGGGAGGGAGGAAGCAAAGGAGGGGGGAGAGGGGAGGGAGGGGGAGGGAAAGAGGAAGCAAGGAAGGATGGATATGGGAATGAGAAGGAAGAAAGTTAGGAAGGAAGGAAAAATGAATGAATGAATGAATGAATGAATGAATGGGAAAAGCATGACATTGCTATAGACCACCTAAGCAAACAGCGGAAATGGATGAATTTTCTTAGTCAGTTAACTAAGGTATGTAGGCAGCAGATCACAACAGTAATGGGGAATTTTAACTACCCTGACATCAACTGGGAGAGAAACTCTGCACCTACTGGAAGATCCAATGGGTTCCTAACAAACCTAGCAGACAACTTTCTTTCCCAAAAAGTAGAGAAGGGAACAAGGGGATCAGCCATATTGGACTTAATTCTCACTAAGAGAGATGAATTGATAGAAGGTGTTGAAGCTACAGGAACCTTGGGGGCAAGTAATCATGCAATATTGGAATTCAACATTATGGAAGCACAAGTAGTAGAACAAAGACAAACTAGAGTCTTGGACCTTAAGAGAGCCAATTTCAATCAACTTAGAAAGAGCTTGGGAAGGATTCCATGCACAAGAGTCCTCAAGGAGAAAACAACTCAAGAAGCTTGGGAAATTTTGAAAAGTGAGATTATAAAAGCCCAGTCTAGCACAATAACAAGAAGAAAAATAACAGCTCTCAAAAGAAACCAGCATGGCTGCATAAAGAACGCTCTGACAAGGTTCTTGGAGTCCTAGTGGGCAACCATTTACATATGAGCCAGCAGCTGCCAAAAAAGCCAACACAGTTCTAGACTGCATAAACAGGGATAGAATCAAGATCACGTGAAGTGTTAATACAACTTTATAAGGCCACACTTGGAATGCTGCATTCAGTTTTGGTCGCCACAATGTCAAAAAGATGTGGAGACTCAGAGTGCAGAGAAGAGCAACAAAGATGATTAGAGGAGGCTAAAACATAGGAAGAATGGTTGCAGTGTTCCAATATCTCAGCGCCTGCCATAAACAAGGGGGAGTGAAGCTATTCTCCAAAGCACCTGAGGAAAGGACAAGAAGCAATGGGTGGAAACTAATCAAGGAGAGAAGCAACTTAGAACTAAGAAGAAGTTTTCTGACAATTAGAAGAATCAATCCGTGGAACAACTTTTCTTCAGAAGTTGTGAATGCTCCAACACTGAAAGTTTTAATGAAGATGTTGGATAACCATTTGTCTGAAGTGGTGCAGGGTTTCCTGCCTAAGCAGAGGGTTGGACTAGACGACCTCCAAGGTCTCGAATTCGGTTATTCTATTCTATTTTATTCTGAAGGATGGATGGATATGGGAATGAGAGAAAGAAGGAAGTTAAGAAGGAAGATAGGAAGGAAGGATGGATGGATATGGGAATGAGAGAAAGAAGGAAGTTAAGAAGGAAGGAAGGATGGATGAATATGGGAATGAGAGAAGAAAGAAAGGAAGGAAGGTAGGAAGTTAGGAAGGAAGGAAGGATGGAAATGGAATGAGAGAAGAAAGGAAAGAAGTTAAGAAGGAAGGAAAAAAAGATGGATGGATGATACGGAAACGAGAGAAGTAAGTAAGTTAGGAAGGAAGGATGGATATGGAAATGAGAGAAGGAAGGAAGGTGGGAGGGAAGGGAGGTTGGGGAGGGAAGGAGGGAGGAAGGAAAGAAGGGTTGGGGTTGGGGTTGGGGTTGGAGTTAGGGTTGGGGTTGGGGTTGGGGTTGGGGTTGGGGTTGGGGTTGGGGTTGGGGTTGGGGTTGGGGTTGGGGTTAGGGTTAGGGTTAGGGTTGGGGTTGGGGTTAGGGTTAGGGTTAGGGTAGAGGCTAGGGCAGGGGTGAAATCCAAAATTTTTCCTTTCGGTTCTGTGGGCGTGGTTTGGTGAGCGTGGCCTGGGAAGGATACTGTAAAATCTCCATTCCCACTTCACTCCAGGGGAAGGATACTGCAAAATATCCATTCCCTCCACTCCTGGGGGAAGGAAATTGCAAAATCTCCATTCCCACTCCACTCTGAGGCCAGCCAGAGGTGATAATTGGCAGTTTTCCGAAGTACTCAAAATTTCTGCTACCGGTTCTCCAGAACCTGTTAGAACCTTACTGGATTTCACCCCTGGGCTAGGGTTAGGGTTAGGTTTAGGGTTAGGGAGGGCGATGTCATTCCTTGGTCTCCGAGAATATGGTCCTGATGACTTTGGAGAGCAGCTGACTGCTGATAAGGTCCGGGTTGATGCGTTGCCTGTACTGCTGAAAGTCTTTTTCCATACAGTCAGCTGCACTCCGAGCTACAGAGGCTTCGCAATCACCTTGGAGATCCCGGAGGCCTGAAACAAATCCAGAAAACAAACTATTATTTCCAGGAGCGCCCTTGAGGACCAACCCTTATCAGCTCCAGAGCTTGGGGAGAAAAAGTCCTCGTTTCCAGCGAACAAACTTTTCAACTCACCAAGGTAAACTTCTTCAATTTGTTTTGAAGTGACCACATCTGCTTTCATGTACTGAGTGCAACCGCCTAGACACATACAAGGAAAAGTGGATGGAGTTAGCAGAGACAGCTAAACCGACTACTTGGATTAAAGAGAAAAACACACCATTTGTTTCTACTTGGAACAGTCGCTTTGGTTCTTTACAGGCTGGTTACAGGAATTGGGTCTTTTTAGTCTAGTGAAAGGAAGGACTAGGGGTGATATGAGAGCAGTCTTGCAATATTTCAATCAGTGAATCAAATCAACCAATCAAATAATCAGAATAGAGCTGGAAGGGACCCTGGAGGTCTTCTAGTCCAACCCCTTGCTCAAGCATAGAGCATTTCAGACAAGTAGCTGTCCAGTCTTTTCTTAAAAGCTTCTAGTGATGGAGCACCTATAACTTCTGGAGACAAGCCGTTCCACTAATTGTTCTTAACTCCCAGTGATTTCTCTCCTTCATTAGTTTCCATCCGTTGCTTCTTCTCTTGCCTTTTGGTGCTTTGGAAAATAAGTTGATTCCTTCTTCTTTGTGGCAGATCTTCGGATACTGGCACACTGCTATCATCCCCACTGGCCCTTCTTTTCTCTAGACTAGCCAAACCCAAATCCTGCAACCGTCCTTCATATATTTTGGTCTCCAGGCCTTTAATCATCCTGGTTGCCCTTCTTTGCACTTTTTCCAAAGTCTCAACATCTTTTTTGTAATGTGGGGAACCAAAACTGGATGCTGCGTTCCGGGGTGGCCTTCCTAAGGCTTTATGAAGCGGTGGTAATATGTCACCTGATTTTGATTCTATGCCTCTCTTTATGCACCCAAAGATTCCATTAGCTTTTTCATTTGTATTTCAGAAACCACCACGAAGAAGAGAGAGGTCAACCTGATTTCACCCGGGCTATATGGGCATTCTGGGTTTTTCTTGCCTAAGGGTAAAACTTTTCTTTTCTCTACGCTGAATTTCCTTTTCTTAGATAGGGCCCAGTGTTCAAGTCTGCCGAGATCCATCTGGATCTTGAGCCTATCTTCTAAGGGGTTGGCTATTCCTGCCAGCTTCGTATCATCTGCAGATCTGGTCAGTTCCCCTTCTATAGCCACACAGTATGAGAGCAGCTTCCAATTGGATGCAGGTTTGCTTAATTCTGCCCTTTTGGATTCTAATGGTCAGCATGTATGGCATTAGACCACCTGCCTCTCTTGGTTTTCCATCTCCTTCTTCCATAGTTTGTAGTTGTGATTACCAATGAAGAGGGCAGCTGCCACTCGATGGGATGGCTTCTTGCTCTTCAAGAAATCCCCCATCTGCACCAGCATCGGAGGAAGGTTTTTCTTTATCTGGGGAAAACAAGGCAACAACCAAGCCAATGAACTATATAGCTTCCTTTTTTTTTCTTTTACAAAGGGGCCCCTTTCTTGATAAAGTATCTAATCCTCATGTCCTCAATATGAATGTCTTCAATCACAGATTGTATTTTATTATATTATATTATATTGTTTCATACTGTACTATACTACACTAGATTATACTAATACAATACTATACTATACTATACTATACTATACTATACTATACTATACTATACTATACTATACTATAATATACTATACTATACTATACTATACTATGAACTAAAGGATCCGCCCAACAAACAAAACATAGACTGGGCCATACGAACTCTGACTGCAGCCTTTGGCCCAAAACTCAAATTTCCAAGTCTGAACTCGGACACCCTGAAGATGTCCGAAACAACAACCGTCACACAAGGAGACAATGCCAGAGCCTACCAAAAAAAGTGGCCACCACTACAAGGCCCTCAGTCTCAACTCAACATGAATGGGACCGTCCTACACTGAAAACAGCACCCGCACCGAACCATGCGAAGCAAACAGGATACTCACCGATCCAGCAGACGGCAACGGGTCATCCAGATTCCGCGACGATCGAGAGCTTTGGCCTGAGACCAGTCGAGGAGCCAGACACCAGGCCAGGCATCCCGTGTCTTTGTCCTGCAGCCGCGGACTTCCGGAGCCAGACGACGATGCAGAGGGACGTCCGGATGAGCCAGGCGGTGAACCAGCCCTTTCCCGACCTTCGAGGGACTCTCAAGAAGGAGCTGGACCTTCATCAAGGCGAGTGGGGCCTTCACCCGGGAGCTGTTGCAACAAGATCCTCCCATGACGACTGCAGAGCGAAAATGATCTTTGCGCATGCAGAGAATCTTCCACCTAGAAAAGAAGAGAGAAACATAGAGACAAGTCAGTCAGAACATCGGTCAGCATCCCAATGCCGTATTGTGAGTTCCCTTACATTCTAAACCCTGGACAGCGTCTGCCTGTAAGTAATCTCTCACACAACACTGGGACTTTACCAACAGTCTTTCCAAAACTAAAATTGGATGGGACTAATCTTTTAGAATGGAACCAGCAACTCCAAGTCATTTTCTTAAAAGAAAATACGTTATTTCTAATTACTGACCCCCCAGAAAAACCTTGGTCCTTCGATATAGACTGCCTGCACCATAGAGTTTTTTACCTCTTAATAGCTAGCATATCACCATGTATATAGCCCGGCATTAGCCACCATCTGACTGTGCCAGAATTAATACAGAAACTATTTAGCCTATTTTATCGCAAAAGTAGGCCAACCACAACGAGAATGTCTAGGGAATTACAAGCACAAAAGGGTTTCCGACTTTCTCAAGAAGAAAAAATCTTAGAGCTGATAGAAAAATGCAACATGAGCAAAGCCAAACCTTGCCATGCATCCATGCAACCCAAATTCCTCAAGAACATGCATCATGAGGGCGACTCATTTACAGATAACAAGCTATATAGATCTACTATAGGATCCCTACTATATATCACAAACTGGACTAGACCAGACATCGCTTTACCCGTCAATCTTCTATCTAGATATGTTGGAAAACCCACAATCTAACATTGGGAGGCAGTACAAAGTCTCCTTAGGTATCTAAAATATAGCTCAAATGCATATCTCGTACTTGAACCAAAAATATCCAAAGAACCCATACTCTCCTGCTATGCAGATGCTGATTGGGCAGGTGATGGAAAGAGCAGGAAAAGCACATCTGGATACATCTTTTTCCTCAATGGCACTCCTGTCCATTGGTACACTGGCAAACAGAACTTAGTTGCTACATCTACAAGGAAGCTGAATTTATATGGATGTCCAAGGTCACAAACAATCAGATCTGGTTTGATGATTGGCTAGACAACATTTGGACTGAGCCATTATACCCCATCATTATTCATGAGGACAACAAAGCGCTATTCAGATATCGAAAGCAGATGCAGTAGGCCAACAATCGAGACACATAGACATTAAACATAAGCACGTAAGACAACTCTCTAACATTGGATTTATAAAAGCCATTCACTGCGAAACAGAAAATCAGATAGCCGATATACTTACGAAGCCTCTACAAAACAAACAGCATACTTATTTAAGATCCAAACTAGGTGTATATATGTAACATACCTGTTTACTGACACCATCAGTTAGGCATTTAGAGGGGGTTTTGTCACATATAAATGCCTCGCTTATATGCCCCCGCCTGCTTGGCATTTGAAGGGTTAACAAACTCACCCTCCTCCTCCCATAACCACTCCTCCTTACCTTTGACCACTCCTCCCTGCTATATAAGCGATTGCACACGAGATATTGTTCAGTTCGAGGCAGCATCTGTGAAAGAACAGAATTGAATCAATAAATATGACTAAGACCTACCAATGACTACGAGTATTTCTTGGGCTAGATCCTCGTACATTAACATTTTTTTGCTGTCCCCAGCCTCCAGAGACTCCTAGCGAGGCTTAATGGTGGGCCTGTTTTTTGTTCTCCCCAGTCTCCAAAGGCTTTCTTGGAGCATGGTGACGGCGAAAATAGCCTTCCCCAACCGTCCAGAGGCCCTCCGGAGGCTATAAACGGGCCGTTTCCCGTCTCCTGGTGGGCCCAGAAGTCAGCTGGGCAGAGCTAGTGGAATGCTCGATAAACTGTCAGTTAATCTTCCTATCCCTCTCCTTCTCTCCCCCCCCTCTCTCATCTATAATCTAATCATCTATTCTATCTATGTGTCTGTTTATCATATCTTATCATAATCTCATCTTTCTATCAATCATCAATTTACATCTATCTATCTATCTATCTATCATCTATCTATCTATCTATCTATCTATCTATCTATCTATCTACCTATTTATCTATCTATCTATCTCCATCCATCCATCCACCCATCATCTACAGAACTAGAAAAAAAAACAATTGCCACCAGCCTGCCTTCAATTGAGGATCTGTACAATGCCAGAGTTAGAAAGAGGGCTGAGAAAATAGCTACAGATCCCTCACATCCTGGACATCACCTCTTCCAACTTCTCTCCTCTGGAGGCTGCTATAGGGCATTGGGTGCCAAAGCAATTAGATACAAAGACAGCTCCACTCCACCCCATCCCATTCTGCAGAATCAAAAGGCAGTCTTACCTGATATTCTAATATTCCAAACTTTGGAAGCGTACACTCTCGTCTCCTCCTCCTCCGCTCCTCCTCTTCCACTCTGATTATCTTCAGTACTCCTCCTCCTCCACGCCTGCTCGTCTTCATCCACAATGATCTTCTCCACTCCTCCTCCTCCTCCATGCTTCCTCCTCTGCTCCTCCTCCTCCACACTGATCTTATAACTCCTCCTCCTCCTCCACGCCTCCTCCTCCACTCGGATCTTATACGCTACTACTACTACTACTACTCCACTCCGATCTTATACACTACAACTACTACTACTCCACTCCGCTCTCTTCACTCAACTCTCAATGTAACGCAACTCAACACTCCTCCAACCACCTCTCCTGAACTTGCCACAGCTCCTCCCTCCTCCCTTTTGCCTTTATATAGCTTCTCCCAGGGGCCTTCACATCACAGCATTATGTTGTCATGGGGGACAGCCCATGTCATCACCCAAGCCAGGGGGGCCCTATGGAATGACCCAATGGGATGGTGTCTCTCAACATGCTAGATCTTCAAAGAATCTTGTCAAGTTTAAGGGGGATCAACTTTATTCTTGGATTGGTCAAGCCTGCCACTCAGGCGTGTTTTGTTTTTCATTTCTTTTATTTAAAATACATTACATTACATTACATTACATTACATTACATTACATTACATTACATTACATTACATTACATTACATGAAGCTCTTGCTTTATGATAGTCCGTTTAGTGATGGTTCAACGACAATGGCACTGAAAAAAACAACTTGTGACCGCTTTGAATCCTGATTCTATCTCTCAGTTGATGCAGCCTAGGTCTGTGTTGGCTTTTTTGGCCACTGCATTATAATGCTGGCTCACATTTAAGAGATTGTCCAGTCATGACCCTAGATACTTCGAATATTCTAGTAACTGAATGCAATTAACAAAATAAAAGAATTTCTGTTGTTACCACGAGCAACACCTATTGTTAATCAGGTGAACGTCAAACTGAGTAGAATTCTCCAATTATTTCAAATATTGGAGAGCATTTAGTCTATTTAAAGTGAATGCAGCAATCCATACGTAGGTATCCCAGGTGCAAAAGATGGCGGTTCAGCTTTCTGCTTCTCGGATTGTTTGGCTCTACAGTCAAACTGCTCTTACTCTTAAGAATTTCTACAAGGCATCATCTATCAAGGTCATCTAAAGCAGGGGTTACCAACCTTGACAACTTTAAGACTTTTGGATTTCAATTCCCAGAATTCCTCAGCGAGCAAAGTTGGCTGAGGAATTCTGGGAGTTGGAAGTCCACAAGTCTTAAAGTTGCCAAGGTTGGAGACCCCTGGTCTAAAGATTCCTGATTTAAAGAGTGAATGGTTCATGGTCATCCAGCTGGCTTTTGTGCTTATGGCGGTACTAGACCTTGCTGTCTCCGTGTGATTGGCCCAAAGACAGTCTTCATGCAGGACTATAACTCACCATCTCCTGGTGATTGGCCCAAAGTCAACAATAAAGCAGATTCTGTTACATTCAGGGTCCCAAAATCTCTTAGAGATAATGTCCTTGGATATTCATCTCGCTGAACATCTGCCGTTACAACAAATCACAGCTGTTGTCTTAATCAGATAAAGTTTGCATGAGTAGAATTCTCCAATTATTTCAGAATAACAGAGTTGGAAGGGACCTTGGAGATCTTCTAGTCTAACCCCTATCTCCAGCAGGTGACTCTGTATCATTTCAGACAAATGGTTGTCCAATCTCATCTTAAAAAAATCCAGTGCTGGAGCATTCTCCATTTTGGGAGGCAATCTGTTCCACTGGTTAATTTTTCTAACTGTCAGGAAATTTCTCCTTAGTTCTAGGTTGCTTCTCTGCTTACTAAGTTTCCATCCATTTTAGAAGAGACTAGACCAGGGGTGTCAAACTCAAGGCCTGTGGGCTGAATGCGGCCCGCGATGTATTTGGATCCAGCCCACAGGCCATCCTGGTCAACCGAATGCGAAGAGGAAAGATTAGGCCAGCGTGACTTCGGCCCAGTCTATCCAATGCAAAGACGACACGTCAGCAATTTGGGGAGCAGCGTCATGTTGGCTACACCCACCCAGTTGGCCACACCCACCCAGTCGGCTACACCCACATGGTCAGTCACACCCACCCGGCCCTCTGAAGTCAACCACAGCCCTGATGTGGCCCTCACTTGTCTGAAATCGTATCGGTTCTCCTGCTTGACCAGGAGGCTGAACTAGAAGACCTCCCAGGTCCCTTCCAGTTCTGTTCTGTTCTGTTCTGTTCTGTACTGTACTTCTTGTCCTGCCTTCAGTTACTTTGGAGAATAGATTGATCCCCTCTTCCTTGTGGCAGCCCCCCAGATATTGGAACACTGCTAGCATGTGTCCCCTGGTCCTTCTCTTCACTAGACTAGCCATGCCCAATTCCAGAAACTGTTCTTCCTATGTTTTATCCTCCAGCCCCCTAATCCTCTTTGTTGCTCTTCTCGGCACTCTTTCTAGAGTCTCCACATCTTTTCTACATTGTGGCGACCAAAACGGGGTTCAGAATTCCAAGTGTGGCCTTAACAAAGTTTTATAAAGTGGTATTAACACTTCACATGATCTTGATTCTATCTCTCTGTTGATGCAGCCTAGTATCTGCCTGGTACATCTTGGAATCTGTTTTCATACTTTGCGCAAACAGATGCTATCATTCTGTGTTGCCTTCAAAGAGCGCAATGGTTCCGCCCTTTAAGACTGGCTGTTAACTCAGTCGACCCTGCATTGTACAATAATATTTATTTTTATGTGTGATATTTTATTTCAGGCCTTGGGAGTTTATGTGGTCCAAAGATGTTGCTTAGAAGCAAAGAAATCTGTATTCAAGTCCACCCTCAGCCAGGGATGTTACAGTATTTGTGGGATTTTGGCCTGGACCTCCTGTTTTTAGGCAAGACCTCGGTCCCATCAGGCCCCTGTAGGTTGATAAGATGATGACCTGAACACTGGGAATAACAACAACAACAACAACAACAACAACAACAATAAATGGAAAAAATAGAAGGGATAATTGAAAAAATAGAAGATATAATGGAAAAAAATAGAAGGAATAAAACTGGGAAATGGAAACACAGTAAAAGCATTAGCAAAGGATGATGGTTACAAATACTTAGGAATATTGGAAGCAGAAAACATCTTGACAGTGGTGGGTTCGGCCTGGTTCGGCCCGGTTCCACCGAGCCGGTAGCGGTAACAATATGATGTCACAGAACCGGTTCTGCCCCCCCCCCATATTTTTCTTACCTTTCATTTGGCCCCACCCCCAACCTATTGCTGCCTCCTGAGTCCCAGCTGATCAGCTAGAAGGAAAAAAACTGTTTAAACTCTTGCCACGGGACTTCAAAGGGCTTCCCGACAGCTGATCAGTGGTAAAAGGCAGTTTGGTGGTAGACCAAGAACAAATGAGTAGAGAAAAATATTGGCAGGCTGTGAAAACAGAGAACATTATAAAAACAACAGAAACAAAGGCAGAATAAAAGGAAAAACAGTTGGATGACAGATTAAATAGATGGAAAACCAAAGTTTTGCTTGGACAGCACTTGAAAAACATTGAAGGAAAATGGGATGACAATTTTACACGGGTGTAAGGATGGTTCCAGCCTTAAGACTGGAACCATCAAGAAAGAAGGTTTAACACGCGCTGCTGAAGAACGACAGTACAAACTAATGCCATGAAAGCGAAGATAAAAAACTCCACCGACAATCCAAACTGCCGACGTTGCAACAACAAAGTCGAAACTTTTTCACATTTAATATCAAATTTAATATCGCACAAACTGATTACAAAGTTAGACATGACTGAGTTGTATAAAAAATACAACTTACCTGTATCCAAAAGGTCATGGGAACATAAAGTAGAAAAAGTTATAGAAAATGAGAAGGTGAAGATCTTGTGGGACTTTCGAATACAGACGGATCCTTACTTAGAACACAACATACCAGATATCACAGTTGTCGAAAATCAAAACGTACAATTTATTGACATCGCTGTACCAGATGCCAGAGTTGAAGAAAAAGAACTGGGAAAAATCACAAAATATTGTGACCTGCCCATCGAAACTACGTGATTATGGATGAAACATGTAACAGTGATACCCATTGTCATCAGGGCACTTGGTACCATGTGCAAGAATTTTAAAAGATACATCAACAAATTGCAGCTTCCTGCAATAACATTAGCGGAACTGCAAAAAACTGCGGTACTTGGAACATCATACATCTTATTTGGTTGATACCTAGGACGCTGGCAGCAACCCGTATCAACCATTAGCATCAGTCAATGGTATTTGTGATGCATTTTTGAACCTTCAGTTGACTGAGTTTCATGTTTAATAAATAAAGATAATAATAATAATAATAATAATAATAATAATAATAATAATAATAATAATAGTTTTTATTGTCATCAGGTTGGAAAAATGATGAGAACACTGGGGTTAAGAGTCTCTGGTTCAAGTGGCCATTCTATCTCCCAATTCTTCTCTTTTGGAGTGAAGAGGTCTGGGCCTCAGCCACTTTTTAGCCTAACCTAAACTGCTGGAAGGAGTGCTGAAGACATCGCCCTGAGGGAGGGAGGGAGAGAGGGAGGGAGGGAGGGAAGGAGTGCGGGAGGGAGGGAGGGAAGGGGGGAGGGAGGGAGGGGGAGGGAGGGAGGGAGGAAGCAAAGGAGGGGGGAGAGGGGAGGGAGGGGGAGGGAGGGAGGAAGCAAAGGAGGGGGGAGAGGGGAGGGAGGGGGAGGGAAAGAGGAAGCAAGGAAGGATGGATATGGGAATGAGAAGGAAGAAAGTTAGGAAGGAAGGAAAAATGAATGAATGAATGAATGAATGAATGAATGGGAAAAGCATGACATTGCTATAGACCACCTAAGCAAACAGCGGAAATGGATGAATTTTCTTAGTCAGTTAACTAAGGTATGTAGGCAGCAGATCACAACAGTAATGGGGAATTTTAACTACCCTGACATCAACTGGGAGAGAAACTCTGCACCTACTGGAAGATCCAATGGGTTCCTAACAAACCTAGCAGACAACTTTCTTTCCCAAAAAGTAGAGAAGGGAACAAGGGGATCAGCCATATTGGACTTAATTCTCACTAAGAGAGATGAATTGATAGAAGGTGTTGAAGCTACAGGAACCTTGGGGGCAAGTAATCATGCAATATTGGAATTCAACATTATGGAAGCACAAGTAGTAGAACAAAGACAAACTAGAGTCTTGGACCTTAAGAGAGCCAATTTCAATCAACTTAGAAAGAGCTTGGGAAGGATTCCATGCACAAGAGTCCTCAAGGAGAAAACAACTCAAGAAGCTTGGGAAATTTTGAAAAGTGAGATTATAAAAGCCCAGTCTAGCACAATAACAAGAAGAAAAATAACAGCTCTCAAAAGAAACCAGCATGGCTGCATAAAGAACGCTCTGACAAGGTTCTTGGAGTCCTAGTGGGCAACCATTTACATATGAGCCAGCAGCTGCCAAAAAAGCCAACACAGTTCTAGACTGCATAAACAGGGATAGAATCAAGATCACGTGAAGTGTTAATACAACTTTATAAGGCCACACTTGGAATGCTGCATTCAGTTTTGGTCGCCACAATGTCAAAAAGATGTGGAGACTCAGAGTGCAGAGAAGAGCAACAAAGATGATTAGAGGAGGCTAAAACATAGGAAGAATGGTTGCAGTGTTCCAATATCTCAGCGCCTGCCATAAACAAGGGGGAGTGAAGCTATTCTCCAAAGCACCTGAGGAAAGGACAAGAAGCAATGGGTGGAAACTAATCAAGGAGAGAAGCAACTTAGAACTAAGAAGAAGTTTTCTGACAATTAGAAGAATCAATCCGTGGAACAACTTTTCTTCAGAAGTTGTGAATGCTCCAACACTGAAAGTTTTAATGAAGATGTTGGATAACCATTTGTCTGAAGTGGTGCAGGGTTTCCTGCCTAAGCAGAGGGTTGGACTAGACGACCTCCAAGGTCTCGAATTCGGTTATTCTATTCTATTTTATTCTGAAGGATGGATGGATATGGGAATGAGAGAAAGAAGGAAGTTAAGAAGGAAGATAGGAAGGAAGGATGGATGGATATGGGAATGAGAGAAAGAAGGAAGTTAAGAAGGAAGGAAGGATGGATGAATATGGGAATGAGAGAAGAAAGAAAGGAAGGAAGGTAGGAAGTTAGGAAGGAAGGAAGGATGGAAATGGAATGAGAGAAGAAAGGAAAGAAGTTAAGAAGGAAGGAAAAAAAGATGGATGGATGATACGGAAACGAGAGAAGTAAGTAAGTTAGGAAGGAAGGATGGATATGGAAATGAGAGAAGGAAGGAAGGTGGGAGGGAAGGGAGGTTGGGGAGGGAAGGAGGGAGGAAGGAAAGAAGGGTTGGGGTTGGGGTTGGGGTTGGAGTTAGGGTTGGGGTTGGGGTTGGGGTTGGGGTTGGGGTTGGGGTTGGGGTTGGGGTTGGGGTTGGGGTTGGGGTTAGGGTTAGGGTTAGGGTTGGGGTTGGGGTTAGGGTTAGGGTTAGGGTAGAGGCTAGGGCAGGGGTGAAATCCAAAATTTTTCCTTTCGGTTCTGTGGGCGTGGTTTGGTGAGCGTGGCCTGGGAAGGATACTGTAAAATCTCCATTCCCACTTCACTCCAGGGGAAGGATACTGCAAAATATCCATTCCCTCCACTCCTGGGGGAAGGAAATTGCAAAATCTCCATTCCCACTCCACTCTGAGGCCAGCCAGAGGTGATAATTGGCAGTTTTCCGAAGTACTCAAAATTTCTGCTACCGGTTCTCCAGAACCTGTTAGAACCTTACTGGATTTCACCCCTGGGCTAGGGTTAGGGTTAGGTTTAGGGTTAGGGAGGGCGATGTCATTCCTTGGTCTCCGAGAATATGGTCCTGATGACTTTGGAGAGCAGCTGACTGCTGATAAGGTCCGGGTTGATGCGTTGCCTGTACTGCTGAAAGTCTTTTTCCATACAGTCAGCTGCACTCCGAGCTACAGAGGCTTCGCAATCACCTTGGAGATCCCGGAGGCCTGAAACAAATCCAGAAAACAAACTATTATTTCCAGGAGCGCCCTTGAGGACCAACCCTTATCAGCTCCAGAGCTTGGGGAGAAAAAGTCCTCGTTTCCAGCGAACAAACTTTTCAACTCACCAAGGTAAACTTCTTCAATTTGTTTTGAAGTGACCACATCTGCTTTCATGTACTGAGTGCAACCGCCTAGACACATACAAGGAAAAGTGGATGGAGTTAGCAGAGACAGCTAAACCGACTACTTGGATTAAAGAGAAAAACACACCATTTGTTTCTACTTGGAACAGTCGCTTTGGTTCTTTACAGGCTGGTTACAGGAATTGGGTCTTTTTAGTCTAGTGAAAGGAAGGACTAGGGGTGATATGAGAGCAGTCTTGCAATATTTCAATCAGTGAATCAAATCAACCAATCAAATAATCAGAATAGAGCTGGAAGGGACCCTGGAGGTCTTCTAGTCCAACCCCTTGCTCAAGCATAGAGCATTTCAGACAAGTAGCTGTCCAGTCTTTTCTTAAAAGCTTCTAGTGATGGAGCACCTATAACTTCTGGAGACAAGCCGTTCCACTAATTGTTCTTAACTCCCAGTGATTTCTCTCCTTCATTAGTTTCCATCCGTTGCTTCTTCTCTTGCCTTTTGGTGCTTTGGAAAATAAGTTGATTCCTTCTTCTTTGTGGCAGATCTTCGGATACTGGCACACTGCTATCATCCCCACTGGCCCTTCTTTTCTCTAGACTAGCCAAACCCAAATCCTGCAACCGTCCTTCATATATTTTGGTCTCCAGGCCTTTAATCATCCTGGTTGCCCTTCTTTGCACTTTTTCCAAAGTCTCAACATCTTTTTTGTAATGTGGGGAACCAAAACTGGATGCTGCGTTCCGGGGTGGCCTTCCTAAGGCTTTATGAAGCGGTGGTAATATGTCACCTGATTTTGATTCTATGCCTCTCTTTATGCACCCAAAGATTCCATTAGCTTTTTCATTTGTATTTCAGAAACCACCACGAAGAAGAGAGAGGTCAACCTGATTTCACCCGGGCTATATGGGCATTCTGGGTTTTTCTTGCCTAAGGGTAAAACTTTTCTTTTCTCTACGCTGAATTTCCTTTTCTTAGATAGGGCCCAGTGTTCAAGTCTGCCGAGATCCATCTGGATCTTGAGCCTATCTTCTAAGGGGTTGGCTATTCCTGCCAGCTTCGTATCATCTGCAGATCTGGTCAGTTCCCCTTCTATAGCCACACAGTATGAGAGCAGCTTCCAATTGGATGCAGGTTTGCTTAATTCTGCCCTTTTGGATTCTAATGGTCAGCATGTATGGCATTAGACCACCTGCCTCTCTTGGTTTTCCATCTCCTTCTTCCATAGTTTGTAGTTGTGATTACCAATGAAGAGGGCAGCTGCCACTCGATGGGATGGCTTCTTGCTCTTCAAGAAATCCCCCATCTGCACCAGCATCGGAGGAAGGTTTTTCTTTATCTGGGGAAAACAAGGCAACAACCAAGCCAATGAACTATATAGCTTCCTTTTTTTTTCTTTTACAAAGGGGCCCCTTTCTTGATAAAGTATCTAGTCCTCATGTCCTCAATAAGAATGTCTTCAATCACAGATTATATTTTATTATATTATATTATATTGTTTCGTGCTGTACTATACTACACTAGATTATACTAATACAATACAATACAATACTATACTATACTATACTATACTATACTATACTATACTATACTATACTATACTATACTATACTATACTACTATACTATACTATGAACTAAAGGATCCGCCCAACAAACAAAACATAGACTGGGCCATACAAACTCTGACTGCAGCCTTCGACCCAAAACTCAAATTTCCAAGTCTGAACTCGGACACCCTGAAGATGTCCGAAACAACAACCGTCACACAAGGAGACAATGCCAGAGCCTACCAAAAAAAGTGGCCACCACTACAAGGCCCTCAGTCCCAACTCAACATGAATGGGACCGTCCTACACTGAAAACAGCACCCGCACCGAACCATGCGAAGCAAACAGGATACTCACCGATCCAGCAGACGGCAACGCGTCATCCAGATTCCGCGACAATCGAGAGCTTCGGCCTGAGACCAGTCGAGGAGCCAGACACCAGGCCAGGCCTCCCGTGTCTTCGTCCTGCAGCCGCGGACTTCCGGAGCAAGACGAGGATGCAGAGGGACGTCCGGATGAGCCAGGCAGTGAACCAGCCCTTTCCCGACCTTCGAGCGACTCTCAAGAAGGAGCCGGACCTTCATCAAGGCGAGTGGGGCCTTCACCCGGGAGCTGCGGCAACAAGATCCTCCCATGACGACTGCAGAGCGAAAATGATCTTTGCGCATGCAGAGAATCTTCCACCTAGAAAAGAAGAGAGAAACATAGAGACAAGTCAGTCAGAACACCGGTCAGCATCCCAATGCCGTATTGTGAGTTCCCTTACATTCTAAACCCTGGACAGCGTCTGCCTGTAAGTAATCTCTCACACAACACTGGGACTTTACCAACAGCCTTTCCAAAACTAAAATTGGATGGGACTAATCTTTTAGAATGGAACCAGCAACTCCAAGTCATTTTCTTAAAAGAAAATACGTTATTTCTAATTACTGACCCCCCAGAAAAACCTTGGTCCTTCGAAATAGACTGCCTGCACCATAGAGCTTTTTACCTATTAATAGCTAGCATATCACCATGTATATAGCCCGGCATTAGCCACCATCTGACTGTGCCAGAATTAATACAGAAACTATTTAGCCTATTTTATCGCAAAAGTAGGGCAACCACAACTAGAATGTCTAGGGAATTACAAGCACAAAAGGGTTTCCGACTTTCTCAAGAAGAAAAAATCTTAGAGCTGATAGAAAAATGCAACATGAGCAAAGCCAAACCTTGCCATGCATCCATGCAACCCAAATTCCTCAAGAACATGCATCATGAGGGCGACTCATTTACAGATAACAAGCTATATAGATCTACTATAGGATCCCTACTATATATCACAAACTGGACTAGACCAGACATCGCTTTACCTGTCAATCTTCTATCTAGATATGTTGGAAAACCCACAATCTAACATTGGAAGGCAGTACAAAGACTCCTTAGGTATCTAAAATATAGCTCAAATGCATATCTCGTACTTGAACCAAAAATATCCAAAGAACCCATACTCTCCTGCTATGCAGATGCTGATTGGGCAGGTGATGGAAAGAGCAGGAAAAGCACATCTGGATACATCTTTTTCCTCAATGGCACTCCTGTCCATTGGTACACTGGCAAACAGAACTTAGTTGCTACATCTACAACGGAAGCTGAATTTATATGGATGTCCAAGGTCACAAACAATCAGATCTGGTTTGATGATTGGCTAGACAACATTTGGACTGAGCCATTATACCCCATCATTATTCATGAGGACAACAAAGCAGCTGTTCAGATATCGAAAGCAGATGCAGTAGGCCAACAATCGAGACACATAGACATTAAACATAAGCACGTAAGACAACTCTCTAACATTGGATTTATAAAAGCCATTCACTGCGAAACAGAAAATCAGATAGCCGATATACTTACGAAGCCTCTACAAAACAAACAGCATACTTAGTTAAGATCCAAACTAGGTGTATATATGTAACATAACTGTTTACTGACACCATCAGTTAGGCATTTAGAGGGGGTTTTGTCACATATAAATGCCTCACTTATATGCCCCCGCCTGCTTGGCATTTGAAGGGTTAACAAACTCACCCTCCTCCTCCCATAACCACTCCTCCTTACCTTTGACCACTCCTCCCTGCTATATAAGCGATTGCACATGAGGTATTGTTCAGTTCGAGGCAGCATCTGTGAAAGAACAGAATTGAATCAATAAATATGACTAAGACCTACCAATGACTAAGAGTATTTCTTGGGCTAGATCCTCGTACATTAACATTTTTTTGCTGTCCCCAGCCTCCAGAGACTCCTAGAGAGGCTTAATGGTGGGCCTGTTTTTTGTTCTCCCCAGTCTCCAAAGGCTTTCTTGGAGCACGGGGAGGGCGAAAATAGCCTTCCCCAACCGTCCAGAGGCCCTCCGGAGGCTATAAACGGGCCGTTTCCCATCTCCTGGTGGGCCCAGAAGTCAGCTGGGCAGAGCTAGTGGAATGCTCGATAAACTGTCAGTTAATCTTCCTATCCCTCTCCTTCTCTCTCCCCCCGCCCTCTCTCATCTATAATCTAATCATCTATTCTATCTATGTGTCTGTTTATCATATCTTATCATATCTCATCTTTCTATCAATCATCAATTTACATCTTTCTATCTATCTATCATCTATCTATCTATCTATCTATCTATCTATCTATCTACCTATTTATCTATCTATCTATCTCCATCCATCCATCCACCCACCCATCATCTACAGAACTAGAAAAAAAACAGTTGCCACCAGCCTGGCTTCAATTGAGGATCTGTACAATGCCAGAGTTAGAAAGAGGGCTGAGAAAATAGCTACAGATCCCTCACATCCTGGACATAACCTCTTCCAACTTCTCTCCTCTGGAGGCTGCTATAGGGCATTGGGTGCCAAAGCAATTAGATACAAAGACAGCTCCACTCCACCCCATCCCATTCTGCAGAATCAAAAGGCAGTCTTACCTGATATTCTAATATTCCAAACTTTGGAAGCGTACACTCTCGTCTCCTCCTCCTCCACTCCTCCTCTTCCACTCTGATTATCTTCAGTACTCCTCCTCCTCTGCTCGTCTTCATCCACAATGATCTTCTCCACTACTCCTCCTCCTCCATGCTTCCTCCTCTGCTCCTCCTCCTCCACACTGATCTTATAACTCCTCCTCCTCCTCCATGCCTCCTCCTCCACTCGGATCTTATACGCTACTTCTACTACTACTACTCCACTCCGATCTTATACACTACAACTACTACTACTCCACTCCGCTCTCTTCACTCAACTCTCAATGTAACGCAACTCAACACTCCTCCAACCACCTCTCCTGAACTTGCCACAGCTCCTCCCTCCTCCCTTTTGCCTTTATATAGCTTCCCCCAGGGGCATTATGACATCACAACATTATGTTGTCATGGGGGACAGCCCATGTCATCACCCAAGCCAGGGGGGCCCTATGGAATGACCCAATGGGATGGTGTCTCTCAACATGCTAGATCTTCAAAGAATCTTGCCAAGTTTAAGGGGGATCAACTTTATTCTTGGATTGGTCAAGCCTGCCACTCAGGCGTGTTTTGTTTTTAATTTCTTTTATTTAAAATACATTACATTACATTAGATTACATTACATTACATTACATGAAGCTCTTGGTTTATGATAGTCCGTTTAGTGATGGTTCAACTACAATGGCACTGAAAAAAACAACTTGTGACCGCTTTGAATCCTGATTCTATCTCTCAGTTGATGCAGCCTAGGTCTGTGTTGGCTTTTTTGGCCACTGCATTATAATGCTGGCTCACATTTAAGAGATTGTCCAGTCATGACCCTAGATACTTCGAATATTCTAGTAACTGAATGCAATTAACAAAATAAAAGAATTTCTGTTGTTACCACGAGCAACACCTATTGTTAATCAGGTGAACGTCAAACTGAGTAGAATTCTCCAATTATTTCAAATATTGGAGAGCATTTAGTCTATTTAAAGTGAATGCAGCAATCCATACTTAGGTATCCCAGGTGCAAAAGATGGCGGTTCAGCTTTCTGCTTCTCTGATTGTTTGGCTCTACAGTCAAACTGCTCTTACTCTTAGGAATTTCTACAAGGCATCATCTATCAAGGTCATCTAAAGCAGGGGTTTCTGACCTTGGCAACTTTAAGACTTGTGGACTTCAATTCCCAGAATTCCTCAGCGAGCAAAGCTGGCTGAGGAATTCTGGGAGTTGGAAGTCCACAAGTCTTAAAGTTGCCAAGGTTGGAGACCCCGGTCTAAAGATCCCTGATCTAAAGAGTGAATGATTCAAGGTCATCCAGCTGGCTTTTGTGCTTATGGCGGTACTAAGCTATCATTCTTTGTTGCCTTCAAAGAGCGCAATGGTTCCACCCTTTAAGACTGGCTGTTAATTCAGTCGATCGTCCATTGTACAATAATATTTATTTTTATGTGTGATATTTTATTTCAGGCCTTGGGAGTTTATGTGGTCCAAAGATGTTGCTTAGAAGCAAAGAAATCTGGACTCAAGTCCACCCTCAGCCAGGGATGTTATAGTATTTGTGGGATTTTGGCCTCGACCTCCTGTTTTTAGGCAAGACCTCGGTCCCATCAGGCCCCCGTAGGTGGATAAGATGATGACCTGAACACTGGGAATAACAACAACAACAACAACAACAATAATAAATGGAAAAAATAGAAGGGATAATTGAAAAAATAGAAGATATAATGGAAAAAAATAGAAGGAATAGAACTGGGAAATGGAAACACAGTAAAAGCATTAGCAAAGGATGATGGTTACAAATACTTAGGAATATTGGAAGCAGAAAACATCTTGACAGTGGTGGGTTCGGCCTGATTCGGCCCGGTTCCACCGAGCCAGTAGCGGTAACAATATGACGTCACAGAACCGGTTCTGCCCCCCCACCCTCCCATATGTTTCTTACCTTTCATTTGGCCCCACCCCCAACCTATTGCTGCCTCTTGAGTCCCAGCTGATCAGCTAGAAGGAAAAAAACTGTTTAAACTCTTGCCACGGGGCTTCAAAGGGCTTCCCTACAGCTGATCAGTGGTAAAAGGCAGTTTGGTGGTAGACCAAGAACAAATGAGTAGAGAAAAATATTGGCAGGCTGTGAAAACAGAGAACATTATAAAAACAACAGAAACAAAGGCAGAATATAAGGAAAAACAGTTGGATGACAGATTAAATAGATGGAAAACCAAAGTTTTGCTTGGACAGCTCTTGAAAAACATTGAAGGAAAATGGGATGACAATTTTACACGGGCATGCCTTAAGACCGGAACCATCAAGAGAGAAACGGAAGGTTTAACAGGCGCTACTGAAGAACGACAGTACAAACTAATGCCATGAAAGCGAAGATAAAAAACTCCACCGACAATCCAAACTGCCGACGTTGCAACAACAAAGTCGAAACTTTTTCACATTTAATATGTGAAGGTAGCAATATCGCACAAACTGATTACAAAGTTAGACATGACTGAGTTGTATAAAAAATACAACTTACCTGTATCCAAAAGGTCATGGGAACATAAAGTAGAAAAAGTTATAGAAAATGAGAAGGTGAAGATCTTGTGGGACTTTCGAATACAGACGGATCCTTACTTGGCACACAACATACCAGATATCACAGTTGTCAAAAATCAAAACGTACAATTTATTGACATCGCTGTACCAGATGCCAGAGTTGAAGAAAAAGAACTGGGAAAAATCACAAAATATTGTGACCTGCCCATCGAAACTACGTGATTATGGATGAAACATGTAACAGTGATACCCATTGTCATCAGGGCACTTGGTACCATGGGCAAGAATTTTAAAAGATACATCAACAAATTGCAGCTTCCTGCAATCACACTAGTGGAACTGCAAAAAACTCCGCTACTTGGAACATCATACATCTTATTTGGTTGATACCTAGGACGCTGGCAGCAACCCGTATCAACCATTAGCATCAGTCAATGGTATTTGTGATGCATTTTTGAACGTTCAGTTGACTGAGTTTCATGTTTAATAAATAAAGATAATAGTAATAATAATAATAATAATAATAATAATAATAATAATAATAATAATAGTTTTTATTGTCATCAGGTTGGAAAAATGACGAGAACACTGGGATTAAGAGTCTCTGATTCAAGTGGCCATTCTATCTCCCAATTCTTCTCTTTTGGAGTGAAGAGGTCTGGGTCTCAGCCACTTTTTAGCCTAACCTAAACTGCTGGAAGGAGTGCTGAAGACATCGCCCTGAGGGAGGGAGGGAGGGAGGGAGGGAGGGAGGGAAGGAGGGCGGGAGGGAAGGGGGGAGGGAGGGAGGGAGGGAAGGGGGGAGGGAGGGAGGGAGGGAGGGAGGGAAGGGAGGGGGAGGGGGAGGGAGGGAGGAAGCAAAGGAGGGGGGAGAGGGGAGGGAGGGGGAGGGAAGGAGGAAGCAAGGAAGGATGGATATGGGAATGAGAAGGAAGAAAGTTAGGAAGGAAGGAAAAATGAATGAATGAATGAATGAATGAATGAATGAATGAATGAATGAATGAGAAAAGCATGACATTGCTGTAGACCACCTAATCAAACAGCGGAAATGGATGAATTTTCTTAGTGAGTTAACTAAGGTATGTAGGCAGCAGATCACAACAGTAATGGGGAATTTTAACTACCCTGACATCAACTGGGAGAGAAACTCTGCACCTACTGGAAGATCCAATGGGTTCCTAACAAACCTAGCAGACAACTTTCTTTCCCAAAAAGTAGAGAAGGGAACAAGGGGATCAGCCATATTGGACTTAATTCTCACTAAGAGAGATGAATTGATAGAAGGTGTTGAAGCTACAGGAACCTTGGGGGCAAGTGATCATGCAATATTGGAATTCAACATTATGCAAGCACAAGTAGTAGAACAAAGACAAACTAGAGTCTTGGACTTTAAGAGAGCCAATTTCAATCAACTTAGAAAGAGCTTGGGAAGGATTCCATGGACAAGAGTCCTCAAGGAGAAAACAACTCAAGAAGCTTGAGAAATTTTGAAAAGTGAGATTATAAAAGCCCAGTCTAGCACAATAACAATGAAGAAGAAAAATAACAGCTCTCAAAAGAAACCAGCATGGCTGCATAAAAAAAGCTCTGACAAATTTGAAAGACAAAAAGGACAAGTATAAAAAGTGGAACGAGGGGCAAATAACTAAGGTAGAATATCAGCAAATAGACCGAGCCTATAAAGATGATGTGAGGAAAGCTAAGGCTCACAGTGAACAAAGGCATGCCACAAAAGTAAAAAATAACAAAAAAAGCTTCTTCCAACATGTTAAAAACAAGAAAAACACAACACTCCAGAAGATAGGCTCAAGATACAGAAGGATCTGATTTTGGACAGACTTGAACATTGGGCGATACAGAACTAAATGAAATTCAATGGTGAAAAAAGTAAGGTTCTTGGAGTCCAAGTGGGCAACCATTTACATATGAGCCAGCAGTGTGCAGCAGCTGCCAAAAAAGCCAACACAGTTCTAGACTGCATAAACAGGGATAGAATCAAGATCACGTGAAGTGTTAATACAACTTTATAAGGCCACACTTGGAATGCTGCATTCAGTTTTGGTCGCCACAATGTAAAAAAGATGTGGAGACTCAGAGTGCAGAGAAGAGCAACAAAGATGATTAGAGGAGGCTAAAACGTAGGAAGAATGGTTGCAGTGTTCCAATATCTCAGGCGCTCCCATAAACAAGGGGGAGTGAAACTATTCTCCAAAGCACCTGAGGAAAGGAGAAGAAGCAATGGATGGAAACTAATCAAGGAGAGAAGCAATTTAGAACTAAGAAGAAGTTTTCTGACAGTTAGAAGAATCAATCCGTGGAACAACTTTTCTTCAGAAGTTGTGAATGCTCCAACACGGAAAGTTTTAATGAAGATGTTGGATAACCGTTTGTCTGAAGTGGTGCAGGGTTTCCTGCCTAAGCAGAGGGTTGGACTAGACGACCTCCAAGGTCTCGAATTCGGTTATTCTATTCTATTTTATTCTGAAGGATGGATGGATATGGGAATGAGAGAAAGAAGGAAGTTAAGAAGGAAGGAAGGATGGATGAATATGGGAATGAGAGAAGAAAGAAAGGAAGGAAGGTAGGAAGTTAGGAAGGAAGGAAGGATGGAAATGGAATGAGAGAAGAAAGGAAAGAAGTTAAGAAGGAAGGAAAAAAAGATGGATGGATGATACGGAAACAAGAGAAGTAAGTAGGTTAGGAAGGAAGGATGGATATGGAAATGAGAGAAGGAAGGAAGGTGGGAGGGAAGGGAGGTTGGGGAGGGAAGGAGGGAGGAAGGAAAGAAGGGTTGGGGTTGGGGTTGGGGTTGGGGTTAGGGTTGGGGTTGGGGTTGGGGTTGGGGTTGGGGTTGGGGTTAGGGTTAGGGTTAGGGTAGAGGCTAGGGCAGGGGTGAAATCCAAAATTTTTCCCTATCGGTTCCATGGGCGTGGTTTGCTGGGCGTGGCCTGGGAAGGATACTGTAAAATCTCCATTCCCACTCTACTCCAGGGGAAGGATACTGCAAAATCTCCATTCCCTCCACTCCTGGGGGAAGGAAATTGCAAAATCTCCATTCCCACTCCACTCTGAGGCCAGCCAGAGGTGATATTTGGCGGTTTTCTGAACTACCCAAAATTTCCGCTACAGGTTCTCCAGAACCTGTTAGAACCTTACTGGATTTCACCCCTGGGCTAGGGTTAGGGTTAGGGTTAGGGAGGGCGATGTCATTCCTTGGTCTCCGAGAATATGGTCCTGATGACTTTGGAGAGCAGCTGACTGGTGATAAGGTCCGGGTTGATGCGTTGCCTGCACTGCTGAAAGTCTTTTTTCATACAGTCAGCTGCACTCCGAGCTACAGAGGCTTCGCAATCACCTTGGAGATCCCGGAGGCCTGAAACAAATCCAGAAAACAAACTATTATTTCCGGGAACGCCCTTGAGGACCAACCCTTATCAGCTCCAGAGCTTGGGGAGAAAAAGTGCTCGTTTCCAGCGAACAAACTTTTCAACTCACCAAGGTAAACTCCTTCGATTTGTTTCGAAGTCACCACATCTGCTTTCATGTACTGAGTGCAGCCGCCTAGACACATACAAGGAAAAGTGGATGGAGTTAGATGAGACAGCTAAACCGACTATTTGGATTAAAGAGAAAAACACACCATTTGTTTCTACTTGGAACAGTCGCTTTGGTTCTTTACAGGCTGGTTACAGGAATTGGGTCTTTTTAGTCTAGTGAAAGGAAGGACTAGGGGTGATATGAGAGCAGTCTTGCAATATTTCAATCAGTGAATCAAATCAACCAATCAAATAATCAGAATAGAGCTGGAAGGGACCCTGGAGGTCTTCTAGTCCAACCCCTTGCTCAAGCATAGAGCATTTCAGACAAGTAGTTGTCCAGTCTTTTCTTAAAAGCTTCCAGTGATGGAGCACCCATAACTTCTGGAGACAAGCCGTTCCACTAATTGTTCTTAACTCCGAGTGATTTCTCTCCTTCATTTGTTTCCATCCGTTGCTTCTTCTCTTGCCTTTTGGTGCTTTGGAAAATAAGTTGATTCCTTCTTCTTTGTGGCAGATCCTCAGATACTGGCACACTGCTATCATCCCCACTGGCCCTTCTTTTCTCTAGACTAGCCAAACCCAAATCCTGCAACCGTCCTTCATATATTTTGGTCTCCAGGCCTTTAATCATCCTGGTTGCCCTTCTTTGCACTTTTTCCAAAGTCTCAACATCTTTTTTGTAATGTGGGGAACCAAAACTGGATGCTGCGTTCCGGGGTGGCCTTCCTAAGGCTTTATGAAGCGGTGGTAATATGTCACCTGCTTTTGATTCTATGCCTCTCTTTATGTACCCAAAGATTCCATTGGCTTTTTCATTTGTATTTCAGAAACCACCACGAAGAAGAGAGAGGTCAACCTGATTTCACCCGGGCTATATGGGCATTTTGGGTTTTCTTGCTTAAGGGTAAAACTTTTCTTTTCTCTACGCTGAATTTCCTTTTCTTAGATAGGACCCAGTGTTCTGGTCAGATCTGGTCAGTTCCCCTTCTATAGCCACACGGTATGAGAGCAGCTTCCAATTGGAGGCAGGATTGCTTAATTCTGCCCTTCTGGATTCTAATGGTCAGCATGTATGGCATTAGGCCGCCTGCCTGTCTTGGTTTTCCATCCCCTTCTTCCAGAGTTTGTAGTTGTGATTACCAATGAAGAGGGCAGCTGCCTCTCGATGGGATGCCTTCCTGCTCTTCAAGAAATCCCCCATCTGCACCAGCATCGCAGGAAGGTTTGGCTGGCTTTTCTTTATCTGGGGAAAACAAGGCAACAAGCAAGCCAATGAACTATATAGCTTCCTTTTTTCTTTCTTTCTTTCTTTTTTTTTTACAAAGGGGCCGCTTTTTGGTAAAGTTTCTAGTCCTCATGTCCTCAATAAGAATGTCTTCAATCACAGATTATATTTTATTATATTATATTATATTGTTTCGTACTGTACTATACTACACTATATTATACTAATACAATACAATACAATACAATACAATACAATACAATACTATACTATACTATACTATACTATACTATACTATACTATACTATACTATACTATACTATACTATACTATACTATACTATACTATACTATACTATGAACTAAAGGATCCGCCCAACAAACAAAACATAGACTGGGCCATACAAACTCTTTCTGCAGCCTTCGGCCCAAAACTCAAATTTCCAAATCTGAACTCAGACACCCTGAAGATGTCCGAAACAACAACCGTCACACAAGGAGACAATGCCCGAGCCTACCAAAAAAACGTGGCCACCACTACAAGGCCCTCGGTCCCAACTCAACATGAATGGGACCATCCTACACTGAAAACAGCACCCGCACCAAACCATGCAAAGCAAACAGGATACTCACCGATCCAGCAGACGGCAACGAGTCATCCAGATTCTGCGACGATCGAGAGCTTCGGCCTGAGACCAGTCGAGGAGCCAGACACCAGACCAGGCCTCCCGTGTCTTCGTCCTGCAGCCGCGGACTTCCGGAGCCAGACGAGGATGCAGAGGGACGTCCGGATGAGCCAGGCGGTGAACCAGCCCTTTCCCGACCTTCGAGGGACTCTCAAGAAGGAGCCGGACCTTCATCAAGGCGAGTGGGGTCTTCACCCGGGAGCTGCGGCAACAAGATCCTCCCATGATGACTGCAGCGCGAAAATGATATTTGCGCATGCAGAGAATCTTCCACCTAGAAAAGAAGAGAGAAACATAGAGACAAGTCAGTCAGAACACCGGTCAGCATCCCAATGCCGTATTGTGAGTTCCCTTACATTCTAAACCCTGAACAGCGTCTGCCTGTAAGTAATCTCTCACACAACACTGGGACTTTACCAACAGCCTTTCCAAAACTAAAATTGGATGGGACTAATCTTTTAGAATGGAACCAGCAACTCCAAGTCATTTTCTTAAAAGAAAATACGTTATTTCTAATTACTTACCCCCCAGAAAAACCTTGGTCCTTCGAAATAGACTGCCTGCACCATAGAGCTTTTTACCTCTTAATAGCTAGCATATCACCATGTATATAGCCCGGCATTAGCCACCATCTGACTGTGCCAGAATTAATACAGAAACTATTTAGCCTATTTTATCGCAAAAGTAGGCCAACCACAACTAGAATGTCTAGGGAATTACAAGCACAAAAGGGTTTCCGACTTTCTCAAGAAGAAAAAATCTTAGAGCTGATAGAAAAATGCAACATGAGCAAAGCCAAACCTTGCCATGCATCCATGCAACCCAAATTCCTCAAGAACATGCATCATGAGGGCGACTCATTTACAGATAACAAGCTATATAGATCTACTATAGGATCCCTACTATATATCACAAACTGGACTAGACCAGACATCGCTTTACCCGTCAATCTTCTATCTAGATATGTTGGAAAACCCACAATCTAACATTGGGAGGCAGTACAAAGACTCCTTAGGTATCTAAAATATAGCTCAAATGCATATCTCGTACTTGAACCAAAAATATCCAAAGAACCCATACTCTCCTGCTATGCAGATGCTGATTGGGCAGGTGATGGAAAGAGCAGGAAAAGCACATCTGGATACATCTTTTTCCTCAATGGCACTCCTGTCCATTGGTACACCGGCAAACAGAACTTAGTTGCTACATCTACAAGGAAGCTGAATTTATATGGATGTCCAAGGTCACAAACAATCAGATCTGGTTTGATGATTGGCTAGACAACATTTGGACTGAGCCATTATACCCCATCATTATTCATGAGGACAACAAAGCAGCTATTCAGATATCGAAAGCAGATGCAGTAGGCCAACAATCGAGACACATAGACATTAAACATAAGCACGTAAGACAACTCTCTAACATTGGATTTATAAAAGCCATTCACTGCGAAACAGAAAATCAGATAGCCGATATACTTACGAAGCCTCTACAAAACAAACAGCATACTTATTTAAGATCCAAACTAGGTGTATATATGTAACATAACTGTTTACTGACACCATCAGTTAGGCATTTAGAGGGGGTTTTGTCACATATAAATGCCTCCTTATATGCCCCCGCCTGCTTGGCATTTGAAGGGTTAACAAACTCACCCTCCTCCTCCCATAACCACTCCTCCTTACCTTTGACCACTCCTCCCTGCTATATAAGCGATTGCACACGAGGTATTGTTCAGTTCGAGGCAGCATCTGTGAAAGAACAGAATTGAATCAATAAATATGACTAAGACCTACCAATGACTAAGAGTATTTCTTGGGCTAGATCCTCGTACATTAACATTTTTTTGCTGTCCCCAGCCTCCAGAGACTCCTAGCGAGGCTTAATGGTGGGCCTGTTTTTTGTTCTCCCCAGTCTCCAAAGGCTTTCTTGGAGCACGGGGAGGGCGAAAATAGCCTTCCCCAACCGTCCAGAGGCCCTCCGGAGGCTATAAACGGGCCGTTTCCCGTCTCCTGGTGGGCCCAGAAGTCAGCTGGGCAGAGCTAGTGGAATGCTCGATAAACTGTCAGTTTATCTTCCTATCCCTCTCCTTCTCTCTCCCCCCCTCTCTCTCATCTATAATCTAATCATCTATTCTATCTATGTGTCTGTTTATCATACCTTATCATATCTCATCTTTCTATCAATCATCAATTTACATCTTTCTATCTATCTATCTATCTATATCTCCATCCATCCATCCACCCACCCACCCACCCATCATCTACAGAACTAGAAAAAAAAACAATTGCCACCAGCTTGCCTTCAATTGAGGATCTGTACAATGCCAGAGTTAGAAAGAGGGCTGAGAAAATAGCTACAGATCCCTCACATCCTGGACATCACCTCTTCCAACTTCTCTCCTCTGGAGGCTGCTATAGGGCATTGGGTGCCAAAGCAATTAGATACAAAGACAGCTCCACTCCACCCCATCCCATTCTGCAGAATCAAAAGGCAGTCTTACCTGATATTCTAATATTCCAAACTTTGGAAGCGTACACTCTCGTCTCCTCCTCCTCCGCTCCTCCTCTTTCACTCTGATTATCTTCAGTACTCCTCCTCCTCCACGCCTCCTCCTCTGCTCGTCTTCATCCACAATGATCTTCTCCACTACTCCTCCTCCTCCATGCTTCCTCCTCTGCTCCTCCTCCTCCACACTGATCTTATAACTCCTCCTCCTCCTCCACGCCTCCTCCTCCACTCGGATCTTATACGCTACTACTACGACTCCTACTCCACTCCGATCTTATACACTACAACTACTACTCCTACTCCACTCCGATCTTATACACTACAACTACTACTACTCCACTCCGCTCTCTTCACTCAACTCTCAATGTAACGCAACTCAACACTCCTCCAACCACCTCTCCTGAACTTGCCACAGCTCCTCCCTCCTCCCTTTTGCCTTTATATAGCTTCCCCCAGGGGCCTTCACATCACAGCATTATGTTGTCATGGGGGACAGCCCATGTCATCACCCAAGCCAGGGGGGCCCTATGGAATGACCCAATGGGATGGTGTCTCTCAACATGCTAGATCTTCAAAGAATCTTGCCAAGTTTAAGGGGGATCAACTTTATTCTTGGATTGGTCAAGCCTGCCACTCAGGCGTGTTTTGTTTTTAATTTCTTTTATTTAAAATACATTACATTACATTACATTACATTACATTACATTACATTACACTACATTACATGAAGCTCTTGGTTTATGATAGTCCGTTTAGTGATGGTTCAACTACAATGGCACTGAAAAAAACAACTTGTGACCGCTTTGAATCCTGATTCTATCTCTCAGTTGATGCAGCCTAGGTCTGTGTTGGCTTTTTTGGCCACTGCATTATAATGCTGGCTCACATTTAAGAGATTGTCCAGTCATGACCCTAGATACTTCGAATATTCTAGTAACTGAATGCAATTAACAAAATAAAAGAATTTCTGTTGTTACCACGAGCAACACCTATTGTTAATCAGGTGAACGTCAAACTGAGTAGAATTCTCCAATTATTTCAAATATTGGAGAGCATTTAGTCTATTTAAAGTGAATGCAGCAATCCATACTTAGGTATCCCAGGTGCAAAAGATGGCGGTTCAGCTTTCTGCTTCTCTGATTGTTTGGCTCTACAGTCAAACTGCTCTTACTCTTAGGAATTTCTACAAGACATCATCTATCAAGGTCATCTAAAGCAGGGGTTTCTGACCTTGGCAACTTTAAGACTTGTGGACTTCAATTCCCAGGATTCCTCAGCGAGCAAAGCTGGCTGAGGAATTCTGGGAGTTGGAAGTCCACAAGTCTTAAAATTGCCAAGGTTGGAGACCCCTGGTCTAAAGATCCCTGATCTAAAGAGTGAATGATTCAAGGTCATCCAGCTGGCTTTTGTGCTTATGGCGGTACTAAACTATCATTCTTTGTTGCCTTCAAAGAGCGCAATGGTTCCACCCTTTAAGACTGGCTGTTAACTCAGTCGATCCTCCATTGTACAATAATATTTATTTTTATGTGTGATATTTTATTTCAGGCCTTGGGAGTTTATGTGGTCCAAAGATGTTGCTTAGAAGCAAAGAAATCTGGACTCCAGTCCACCCTCAGCCAGGGATGTTATAGTATTTGTGGGATTTTGGCCTCGACCTCCTGTTTTTAGGCAAGACCTCGGTCCCATCAGGCCACCGTAGGTGGATAAGATGATGACCTGAACACTGGGAATAACAACAACAACAACAATAATAATAAATGGAAAAAATAGAAGGGATAATGGACAAAATAGAAGATATAATGGAAAAAAATAGAAGGAATAGAACTGGGAAATGGAAACACAGTAAAAGCATTAGCAAAGGATGATGGTTACAAATACTTAGGAATATTGGAAGCAGAAAACATCTTGACAGTGGTGGGTTCGGCCTTATTCGGACCGGTTCCACCGAGCCGGTAGCAGTAACAATATGACGTCACAGAACCGGTTCTGCCCCCCCGCCCCCACATATTTTTCTTACCTTTCATTTGGCCCCACCCCCAACCTATTGCTGCCTCTTGAGTCCCAGCTGATCAGCTAGAAGGAAAAAAACTGTTTAAACTCTTGCCACGGGGCTTCAAAGGGCGTCCCGACAGCTGATCAGTGGTAAAAGGCAGTTTGGTGGTAGACCAAGAACAAATGAGTAGAGAAAAATATTGGCAGGCTGTGAAAACAGAGAACATTATAAAAACAACAGAAACAAAGGCAGAATATAAGGAAAAACAGTTGGATGACAGATTAAATAGATGGAAAACCAAAGTTTTGCTTGGACAGCTCTTGAAAAACATTGAAGGAAAAGGGGATGACAATTTTACACGGGCATGCCTTAAGACCTGAACCAAGAGAGAAACGGAAGGTTTAACAGGCGCTACTGAAGAACGACAGTACAAACTAATGCCATGAAAGCGAAGATAAAAAACTCCACCGACAATCCAAACTGCCGACGTTGCAACATCAAAGTCGAAACTTTTTCACATTTAATATGTGAAGGTAGCAATATCGCACAAACTGATTACAAAATTAGACATGACTGAGTTGTATAAAAAATACAACTTACCTGTATCCAAAAGGTCATGGGAACATAAAGTAGAAAAAGTTATAAAAAATGAGAAGGTGAAGATCTTGTGGGACTTTCGAATACAGACGGATCCTTACTTGGCACACAACATACCAGATATCACAGTTGTCGAAAATCAAAACGTACAATTTATTGACATCGCTGTACCAGATGCCAGAGTTGAAGAAAAAGAACTGGGAAAAATCACAAAATATGGTGACCTGCCCATCGAAACTACGTGATTATGGATGAAACATGTAACAGTGATACCCATTGTCATAGGGCACTTGGTACCATGTGCAAGAATTTTAAAAGATACATCAACAAATTGCAGCTTCCTGCAATCACACTAGTGGAACTGCAAAAAACTCCGCTACTTGGAACATCATACATCTTATTTGGTTGATACCTAGGACGCTGGCAGCAACCCGTATCAACCATTAGCATCAGTCAATGGTATTTGTGATGCATTTTTGAACATTCAGTTGACTGAGTTTCATGTTTAATAAATAAAGATAATAGTAATAATAATAATAATAATAATAATAATAGTAATAATAATAATAATAATAGTTTTTATTGTCATCAGGTTGGAAAAATGACGAGAACACTGGGGTTAAGAGTCTCTGGTTCAAGTGGCCATTCTATCTCCCAATTCTTCTCTTTTGGAGTGAAGAGGTCTGGGTCTCAGCCACTTTTTAGCCTAACCTAAACTGCTGGAAGGAGTGCTGAAGACATCGCCCTGAGGGAGGGAGGGAGGGAGGGAGGGAGGGAGGGAGGGCGGGAGGGCGGGAGGGAAGGGGAGAGGGAGGGAGGGAGGGAGGGAAGGGAGGGGGAGGGGGAGGGAGGGAGGAAGCAAAGGAGGGGGGAGAGGGGAGGGAGGGGGAGGGAAGGAGGAAGCAAGGAAGGATGGATATGGGAATGAGAAGGAAGAAAGTTAGGAAGGAAGGAAAAATGAATGAATGAATGAATGAATGACTGACTGACTGAATGAATGAATGAATGGGAAAAGCATGACATTGCTATAGACCACCTAATCAAACAGCGGAAATGGATGAATTTTGCTAGTCAGTTAACTAAGGTATGTAGGCAGCAGATCAAAACAGTAATGGGGAATTTGAACTACTCTGACATCAACTGGGAGAGAAACTCTGCACCTACTGGAAGATCCAATGGGTTCCTAACAAACCTAGCAGACAACTTTCTTTCCCAAAAAGTAGAGAAGGGAACAAAGGGATCAGCCATATTGGACTTAATTCTCACTAAGAGAGATGAATTGATAGAAGGTGTTGAAGCTACAGGAACCTTGGGGGCAAGCGATCATGCAATATTGGAATTCAACATTATGCAAGCACAAGTAGTAGAACACAGACAAACTAGAGTCTTGGACTTTAAGAGAGCCAATTTCAATCAACTTAGAAAGAGCTTGGGAAGGATTCCATGGACAAGAGTCCTCAAGGAGAAAACAACTCAAGAAGCTTGGGAAATTTTGAAAAGTGAGATTATAAAAGCCCAGTCTAGCACAATAACAAGAAGAAAAATAACAGCTCTCAAAAGAAACCAGCATGGCTGCATAAAAAAAGCTCTGACAAATTTGAAAGACAAAAACGACAAGTATAAAAAGTGGAACGAGGGGCAAATAACTAAGGTAGAATATCAGCAAATAGACCGAGCCTATAAAGATGATGTGAGGAAAGCTAAGGCTCACAGTGAACAAAGGCATGCCACAAAAGTAAAAAATAACAAAAAAAGCTTCTTCCAACATGTTAAAAACAAGAAAAACACAACACTCCAGAAGATAGGCTCAAGATACAGAAGGATCTGATTTTGGACGGACTTGAACATTGGGCGATACAGAAATAAATGAAATTCAATGGTGAAAAAAGTAAGGTTCTTGGAGTCCTAGTGGGCAACCATTTACATATGAGCCAGCAGTGTGCAGCAGCTGCCAAAAAAGCCAACACAGTTCTAGACTGCATAAACAGGGATAGAATCAAGATCACGTGAAGTGTTAATACAACTTTATAAGGCCACACTTGGAATGCTGCATTCAGTTTTGGTGGCCACAATGTCAAAAAGATGTGGAGACTCAGAGTGCAGAGAAGAGCAACAAAGATGATTAGAGGAGGCTAAAACGTAGGAAGAATGGTTGCAGTGTTCCAATATCTCAGGGGCTGCCATAAACAAGGGGGAGTGAAGCTATTCTCCAAAGCACCTGAGGAAAGGACAAGAAGCAATGGATGGAAACTAATCAAGGAGAGAAGCAATTTAGAACTAAGAAGAAGTTTTCTGACAATTAGAAGAATCAATCCGTGGAACCACTTTTCTTCAGAAGTTGTGAATGCTCCAACACTGAAAGTTTTAATGAAGATGTTGGATAACCATTTGTCTGAAGTGGTGCAGGGTTTCCTGCCTAAGCAGAGGGTTGGACTAGACGACCTCCAAGGTCTCGAATTCGGTTATTCTATTCTATTTTATTCTGAAGGATGGAATGATATGGGAATGAGAGAAAGAAGGTAGTTAAGAAGGAAGATAGGAAGGAAGGATGGATGGATATGGGAATGAGAGAAAAAAGGAAGTTAAGAAGGAAGGAAGGATGGATGAATATGGGAATTAGAGAAGAAAGAAAGGAAGGAAGGTAGGAAGTTAGGAAGGAAGGAAGGATGGAAATGGAATGAGAGAAGAAAGGAAAGAAGTTAAGAAGGAAGGAAAAAAAGATGGATGGATGATACGGAAACGAGAGAAGTAAGTAGGTTAGGAAGGAAGGATGGATATGGAAATGAGAGAAGGAAGGAAGGTGGGAGGGAAGGGAGGTTGGGGAGGGAAGGAGGGAGGAAGGAAAGAAGGGTTGGGGTTGGGGTTGGGGTTGGGGTTGGGGTTGGGGTTGGGGTTGGGGTTGGGGTTGGGGTTAGGGTTAGGGTTGGGGTTGGGGTTAGGGTTAGGGTTAGGGTAGAGGCTAGGGCAGGGGTGAAATCCAAAATTTTTCCCTATCGGTTCCGTGGGCGTGGTTTGGTGGGCGTGGCCTGGGAAGGATACTGTAAAATCTCCATTCCCACTCTACTCCAGGGGAAGGATACTGCAAAATCTCCATTCCCTCCGCTCCTGGGGGAAGGAAATTGCAAAATCTCCATTCCCACTCCACTCTGAGGCCAGCCAGAGGTGATATTTGGCGGTTTTCCGAACTACTCAAAATTTCCGCTACAGGTTCTCCAGAACCTGTTAGAACCTTACTGGATTTCACCCCTGGGCTAGGGTTAGGGTTAGGGTTAGGGTTAGGGTTAGGGAGGGCGATGTCATTCCTTGGTCTCCGAGAATATGGTCCTGATGACTTTGGAGAGCAGCTGACTGCTGATAAGGTCCGGGTTGATGCGTTGCCTGCACTGCTGAAAGACTTTTTCCATACAGTCAGCTGCACTCCGAGCTACAGAGGCTTCGCAATCACCTTGGAGATCCCGGAGACCTGAAACAAATCCAGAAAACAAACTATTATTTCCGGGAACGCCCTTGAGAACCAACCCTTATCAGCTCCAGAGCTTGGGGAGAAAAAGTCCTCGTTTCCAGCGAACAAACTTTTCAACTCACCAAGGTAAACTTCTTCAATTTGTTTCGAAGTCACCACATCTGCTTTCATGTACTGAGTGCAGCCGCCTAGACACATACAAGGAAAAGTGGATGGAGTTAGATGAGACAGCTAAACCGACTATTTGGATTAAAGAGAAAAACACACCATTTGTTTCTACTTGGAACAGTCGCTTTGGTTCTTTACAGGCTGGTTACAGGAATTGGGTCTTTTTAGTCTAGTGAAAGGAAGGACTAGGGGTGATATGAGAGCAGTCTTGCAATATTTCAATCAATGAATCAAATCAACCAATCAAATAATCAGAATAGAGCTGGAAGGGACCCTGGAGGTCTTTGAGTCCAACCCCTTGCTCAAGCAAAGAGCATTTCAGACAAGTAGCTGTCCAGCCTTTTCTTAAAAGCTTCCAGTGATGGAGCACCCATAACTTCTGGAGACAAGCCGTTCCACTAATTGTTCTTAACTCCGAGTGATTTCTCTCCTTGATTAGTTTCCATCCGTTGCTTCTTCTCTTGCCTTTTGGTGCTTTGGAAAATAAGTTGATTCCTTCTTCTTTGTGGCAGATCTTCAGATACTGGCATACTGCTATCATCCCCACTGGCCCTTCTTTTCTCTAGACTAGCCAAACCCAAATCCTGCAACCGTCCTTCATATATTTTGGTCTCCAGCCTTTAATCATCCTGGTTGCCCTTCTTTGCACTTTTTCCAAAGTCTCAACATCTTTTTTGTAATGTGGGGAACCAAAACTGGATGCTGCGTTCCGGGGTGGCCTTCCTAAGGCTTTATGAAGCGGTGGTAATATGTCACCTGATTTTGATTCTATGCCTCTCTTTATGCACCCAAAGATTCCATTGGCTTTTTCATTTGTATTTCAGAAACCACCACAAAGAAGAGAGAGGTCAACCTGATTTCACCCGGGCTATATGGGCATTTTGTGTTTTTCGTGCCTAAGGGTAAAACTTTACTTTTCTCTACGTTGAATTTCCTTTTGTTAGATAGGGCCCAGTGTTCAAGTCTGCCGAGATCCATCTGGATCTTAAGCCTATCTTCTAAGGGGTTGGCTATTCCTGCCAGCTTCGTATCATCTGCAGATCTGGTCAGTTCCCCTTCTATAGCCACACAGTATGAGAGCAGCTTCCAATTGGATGCAGGTTTGCTTAATTCTGCCCTTTTGGATTCTAATGGTCAGCATGTATGGCATTAGATCACCTGCCTCTCTTGGTTTTCCATCCCCTTCTTCCAGAGTTTGTAGTTGTGATTACCAATGAAGAGGGCAGCTGCCTCTCGATGGGATGCCTTCCTGCTCTTCAAGAAATCCCCCATCTGCACCAGCATCGCAGGAAGGTTTGCCTGGCTTTTCTTTATCTGGGGAAAACAAGGCAACAAGCAAGCCAATGAACTAAATAGCTTCCTTTTTTTTTCTTTTACAAAGGGGCCGCTTTCTTGATAAAGTTTCTAGTCCTCATGTCCTCAATATGAATGTCTTCAATCACAGATTGTATTTTATTATATTATATTATATTGTTTCGTACTGTACTATACTACACTATACTAATACAATACAATACAATACTATACTATACTATACTATACTATGAACTAAAGGATCCGCCCAACAAACAAAACATAGACTGGGCCATACGAACTCTGACTGCAGCCTTTGGCGCAAAACTCAAATTTCCAAATCTGAACTCAGACACCCTGAAGATGTCCGAAACAACAACCGTCACACAAGGAGACAATGCCAGAGCCTACCAAAAAAAGTGGCCACCACTACAAGGCCCTCAGTCTCAACTCAACATGAATGGGACCGTCCTACACTGAAAACAGCACCCGCACCGAACCATGCGAAGCAAACAGGATACTCACCGATCCAGCAGACGGCAACGGGTCATCCAGATTCCGCGACGATCGAGAGCTTCGGCCTGAGACCAGTCGAGGAGCCAGACACCAGGCCAGGCATCCCGTGTCTTTGTCCTGCAGCCGCGGACTTCCGGAGCCAGACGAGGATGCAGAGGGACGTCCGGATGAGCCAGGCGGTGAACCAGCCCTTTCCCGACCTTCGAGGGACTCTCAAGAAGGAGCCGGACCTTCATCAAGGCGAGTGGGGCCTTCATCCGGGAGCTGTTGCAACAAGATCCTCCCATGACGACTGCAGAGCGAAAATGATCTTTGCGCATGCACAGAACCTTCCACCTAGAAAAGAAGAGAGAAACATAGAGACAAGTCAGTCAGAACACTGGTCAGCATCCCAATGCCGTATTGTGAGTTCCCTTACATTCTAAACCCTGGACAGCGTCCGCCTGTAAGTAATCTCTCACACAACACTGGGACTTTACCAACAGCCTTTCCAAAACTAAAATTGGATGGGACTAATCTTTTAGAATGGAACCAGTAACTCCAAGTAATTTTCTTAAAAGAAAATACGTTATTTCTAATTACTGACCCCCCAGAAAAACCTTGGTCCTTCAAAATAGACTGCCTGCACCATAGAGCTTTTTACCTCTTAATAGCTAGCATATCACCATGTATATAGCCCGGCATTAGCCACCATCTGACTGTGCCAGAATTAATACAGAAACTATTTAGCCTATTTTATCGCAAAAGTAGGACAACCACAACTAGAATGTCTAGGGAATTACAAGCACAAAAGGGTTTCCGACTTTCTCAAGAAGAAAAAATCTTAGAGCTGATAGAAAAATGCAACATGAGCAAAGCCAAACCTTGCCATGCATCCATGCAACCCAAATTCCTCAAGAACATGCATCACGAGGGCGACTCATTTACAGATAACAAGCTATATAGATCTACTATAGGATCCCTACTATATATCACAAACTGGACTAGACCAGACATCGCTTTATCCGTCAATCTTCTATCTAGATATGTTGGAAAACCCACAATCTATCATTGGAAGGCAGTACAAAGACTCCTTAGGTATCTAAAATATAGCTCAAATGCATATCTCGTACTTGAACCAAACATATCCAAAGAACCCATACTCTCCTGCTATGCAGATGCTGATTGGGCAGGTGATGGAACGATCAGGAAAAGCACATCTGGATACATCTTTTTCCTCAATGGCACTCCTGTCCATTGGTACACTGGCAAACAGAACTTAGTTGCTACATCTACAAGGAAGCTGAATTTATATGCATGTCCAAGGCCACAAACAATCAGATCTGGTTTGATGATTGGCTAGACAACATTTGGACTGAGCCATTATACCCCATCATTATTCATGAGGACAACAAAGCAGCTATTCAGATATCGAAAGCAGATGCAGTAGGCCAACAATCGAGACACATAGACATTAAACATAAGCACGTAAGACAACTCTCTAACATTGGATTTATAAAAGCCATTCACTGCGAAAGAGAAAATCAGATAGCCGATATACTTACGAAGCCTCTACAAAACAAACAGCATACTTATTTAAGATCCAAACTAGGTGTATATATGTAACATACCTGTTTACTGACACCATCAGTTAGGCATTTAGAGGGGGTTTTGTCACATATAAATGCCTCACTTATATGCCCCCGCCTGCTTGGCATTTGAAGGGTTAACAAACTCACCCTCCTCTTCCCATAACCACTCCTCCTTACCTTTGACCACTCCTCCCTGGTATATAAGCGATTGCACACGAGGTATTGTTCAGTTCGAGGCAGCATCTGTGAAAGAACAGAATTGAATCAATAAATATGACTAAGACCTACCAATGACTAAGAGTATTTCTTGGGCTAGATCCTCGTACATTAACATTTTTTTGCTGTCCCCAGCCTCCAGAGACTCCTAGCGAGGCTTAATGGTGGGCCTGTTTTTTGTTCTCCCCAGTCTCCAAAGGCTTTCTTGGAGCATGGGGAGGGCGAAAATAGCCTTCCCCAACCGTCCAGAGGCCCTCCAGAGGCTATAAACGGGCCGTTTCCCATCTCCTGGTGGGCCCAGAAGTCAGCTGGGCAGAGCTAGTGGAATGCTCGATAAACTGTCAGTTTATCTTCCTATCCCTCTCCTTCTCTCCCCCCCCCCTCATCTATAATCTAATCATCTATTCTATCTATGTGTCTGTTTATCATATCTTATCATATCTCATCTTTCTATCAATCATCAATTTACATCTTTCTATCTCTTTATCTATCTATCTATCTAATCTATCTATATCTCCATCCATCCATCCACCCACCCACCCACCCACCCATCATCTACAGAACTAGAAAAAAAAACAATTGCCACCAGCTTGCCTTCCATTGAGGATCTGTACAATCCCAGAGTTAGAAAGAGGGCTGAGAAAATAGCTACAGATCCCTCACATCCTGGACATAACCTCTTCCAACTTCTCTCCTCTGGAGGCTGCTATAGGGCATTGGGTGCCAAAGCAATTAGATACAAAGACAGCTCCACTCCACCCCATCCCATTCTGCAGAATCAAAAGGCAGTCTTACCTGATATTCTAATATTCCAAACTTTGGAAGCGTACACTCTCGTCTCCTCCTCCTCCGCTCCTCCTCTTCCACTCTGATTATCTTCAGTACTCCTCCTCCTCCACGCCTCCTCCTCTGCTCGTCTTCATCCACAATGATCTTCTCCACTACTCCTCCTCCTCCACGCTTCCTCCTCTGCTCCTCCTCCTCCACACTGATCTTATAACTCCTCCTCCTCCTCCACGCCTCCTCCTCCACTCGGATCTTATACGCTACTACTACTACTACTACTCCACTCCGATCTTATACACTACAACTACTACTACTCCACTCCGCTCTCTTCACTCAACTCTCAATGTAACGCAACTCAACACTCCTCCAACCACCTCTCCTGAACTTGCCACAGCTCCTCCCTCCTCCCTTTTGCCTTTATATAGTTTCTCCCAGGGGCCTTCACATCACAGCATTATGTTGTCATGGGGAACAGCCCATGTCATCACCCAAGCCAGGGGGGCCCTATGGAATGACCCAATGGGATGGTGTCTCTCAACATGCTAGATCTTCAAAGAATCTTGTCAAGTTTAAGGGGGATCAACTTTATTCTTGGATTGGTCAAGCCTGCCACTCAGGCGTGTTTTGTTTTTCATTTCTTTTATTTAAAATACATTACATTACATTACATTACATGAAGCTCTTGGTTTATGATAGTCCGTTTAGTGATGGTTCAACTACAATGGCACTGAAAAAAACAACTTGTGACCGCTTTGAATCCTGATTCTATCTCTCAGTTCATGCAGCCTAGGTCTGTGTTGGCTTTTTTGGCCACTGCATTATAATGCTGGCTCACATTTAAGAGATTGTCCAGTCATGACCCTAGATACTTCGAATATTCTAGTAACTGAATGCAATTAACAAAATAAAAGAATTTCTGTTGTTACCACGAGCAACACCTATTGTTAATCAGGTGAACGTCAAACTGAGTAGAATTCTCCAATTATTTCAAATATTGGAGAGCATTTAGTCTATTTAAAGTGAATGCAGCAATCCATACGTAGGTATCCCTACGTATCCCTGGGAGTTGGAAGTCCACAAGTCTTAAAGTTGCCAAGGTTGGAGACCCCTGGTCTAAAGATTCCTGATTTAAAGAGTGAATGGTTCATGGTCATCCAGCTGGCTTTTGTGCTTATGGCGGTACTAGACCTTGCTGTCTCCGTGTGATTGGCCCAAAGACAGTCTTCATGCAGGACTATAACTCACCATCTCCTGGTGATTGGTCCAAAGTCAACAATAAAGCAGATTCTGTTACGTTCAGGGTCCCGAAGTCTCTTAGAGATAATGTCCTTGGATATTCATCTCGCTGAACATCTGCCGTTACAACAAATCACAGCTGTTGTCTTAATCAGATAAAGTTTGCATGAGTAGAATTCTCCAATTATTTCAGAATAACAGTGTTGGAAGGGACCTTGGAGATCTTCTAGTCTAACCCCTATCTCCAGCAGGTGACTCTGTATCATTTCAGACAAATGGTTGTCCAATCTCATCTTAAAAAATTCCAGTGCTGGAGCATTCTCCATTTTGGGAGGCAATCTGTTCCACTGGTTAATTTTTCTAACTGTCAGGAAATTTCTCCTTAGTTCTAGGTTGCTTCTCTGCTTACTAAGTTTCCATCCATTTTAGAAGAGACTAGACCAGGGGTGTCAAACTCAAGGCCTGTGGGCTGAATGCGGCCCGCGATGTATTTGGATCCAGCCCACAGGCCATCCTGGTCAACCGAATGCGAAGAGGAAAGATTAGGCCAGCGTGACTTCGGCCCAGTCTATCCAATGCAAAGACGACATGTCAGCAATTTGGGGAGCAGCGTCATGTTGGCTACACCCACCCAGTTGGCCACACCCACCCAGTCGGCTACACCCACATGGTCAGTCACACCTACCCGGCCCTCTGAAGTCAACCACAGCCCTGATGTGGCCCTCACTTGTCTGAAATCGTATCGGTTCTCCTGCTTGACCAGGAGGCTGAACTAGAAGACCTCCCAGGTCCCTTCCAGTTCTGTTCTGTTCTGTTCTGTTCTGTACTGTACTTCTTGTCCTGCCTTCAGTTACTTTGGAGAATAGATTGATCCCCTCTTCCTTGTGGCAGCCCCCCAGATATTGGAACACTGCTAGCATGTGTCCCCTGGTCCTTCTCTTCACTAGACTAGCCATGCCCAATTCCAGAAACTGTTCTTCCTATGTTTTATCCTCCAGCCCCCTAATCCTCTTTGTTGCTCTTCTCGGCACTCTTTCTAGAGTCTCCACATCTTTTCTACATTGTGGCGACCAAAACGGGGTTCAGAATTCCAAGTGTGGCCTTAACAAAGTTTTATAAAGTGGTATTAACACTTCACATGATCTTGATTCTATCTCTCTGTTGATGCTATCATTCTGTGTTGCCTTCAAAGAGCGCAATGGTTCCACCCTTTAAGCCTGGCTGTTAACTCAGTCGACCCTGCATTGTACAATAATATTTATTTTTATGTGTGATATTTTATTTCAGGCCTTGGGAGTTTATGTGGTCCAAAGAAGTTGCTTAGAAGCAAAGAAATCTGGACTCAAGTCCACCCTCAGCCAGGGATGTTACAGTATTTGTGGGATTTTGGCCTGGACCTCCTGTTTTTAGGCAAGACCTCGGTCCCATCAGGCCCCTGTAGGTTGATAAGATGATGACCTGAACACTGGGAATAACAACAACAACAACAACAACAACAACAACAACAACAATAAATGGAAAAAATAGAAGGGATAATTGAAAAAATAGAAGATATAATGGAAAAAAATAGAAGGAATAAAACTGGGAAATGGAAACACAGTAAAAGCATTAGCAAAGGATGATGGTTACAAATACTTAGGAATATTGGAAGCAGAAAACATCTTGACAGTGGTGGGTTCGGCCTGGTTCGGCCCGGTTCCACCGAGCCGGTAGCGGTAACAATATGATGTCACAGAACCGGTTCTGCCCCCCCCCCATATTTTTCTTACCTTTCATTTGGCCCCACCCCCAACCTATTGCTGCCTCCTGAGTCCCAGCTGATCAGCTAGAAGGAAAAAAACTGTTTAAACTCTTGCCACGGGACTTCAAACGGCTTCCCGACAGCTGATCAGTGGTAAAAGGCAGTTTGGTGGTAGACCAAGAACAAATGAGTAGAGAAAAATATTGGCAAGCTGTGAAAACAGAGAACATTATAAAAACAACAGAAACAAAGGCAGAATAAAAGGAAAAACAGTTGGATGACAGATTAAATAGATGGAAAACCAAAGTTTTGCTTGGACAGCACTTGAAAAACATTGAAGGAAAATGGGATGACAATTTTACACGGGCATGCCTTAAGACTGGAACCATCAAGAAAGAAGGTTTAACACGCACTGCTGAAGAACGACAGTACAAACTAATGCCATGAAAGCAAAGATAAAAAACTCCACCGACAATCCAAACTGCCGACGTTGCAACAACAAAGTCGAAACTTTTTCACATTTAATATCAAATTTAATATCGCACAAACTGATTACAAAGTTAGACATGACTGAGTTGTATAAAAAATACAACTTACCTGTATCCAAAAGGTCATGGGAACATAAAGTAGAAAAAGTTATAGAAAATGAGAAGGTGAAGATCTTGTGGGACTTTCGAATACAGACGGATCCTTACTTAGAACACAACATACCAGATATCACAGTTGTCGAAAATCAAAACGTACAATTTATTGACATCGCTGTACCAGATGCCAGAGTTGAAGAAAAAGAACTGGGAAAAATCACAAAATATTGTGACCTGCCCATCGAAACTACGTGATTATGGATGAAACATGTAACAGTGATACCCATTGTCATCAGGGCACTTGGTACCATGTGCAAGAATTTTAAAAGATACATCAACAAATTGCAGCTTCCTGCAATAACATTAGCGGAACTGCAAAAAACTGCGCTACTTGGAACATCATACATCTTATTTGGTTGATACCTAGGACGCTGGCAGCAACCCGTATCAACCATTAGCATCAGTCAATGGTATTTGTGATGCATTTTTGAACGTTCAGTTGACTGAGTTTCATGTTTAATAAATAAAGATAATAATATTAATATTAATAATAATAATAATAATAATAATAATAATAATAATAGTTTTTATTGTCATCAGGTTGGAAAAATGACGAGAACACTGGGGTTAAGAGTCTCTGGTTCAAGTGGCCATTTATCTCCCAATTCTTCTCTTTTGGAGTGAAGAGGTCTGGGCCTCAGCCACTTTTTAGCCTAACCTAAACTGCTGGAAGGAGTGCTGAAGACATCGCCCTGAGGGAGGGAGGGAGGGAGGGAGGGAGGGAGGGAGGGAGGGAAGGAGGGCGGGAGGGAGGGAGGGAAGGGGGGAGGGAGGGAGGGAAGGGGGGAGGGAGGGGGAGGGAGGGAGGGGGAGGGAGGGAGGAAGCAAAGGAGGGGGGAGAGGGGAGGGAGGGGAGGGAAGGAGGAAGCAAGGAAGGATGGATATGGGAATGAGAAGGAAGAAAGTTAGGAAGGAGGGAAAAATGAATGAATGAATGAATGAATGAATGAATGAATGAATGAATGAATGAATGAATGGGAAAAGCATGACATTGCTATAGACCACCTAACGAAGCAGCGGAAATGGATGAATTTTGCTAGTCAGCTAACTAAGGTATGTAGGCAGCAGATCACAACAGTAATGGGGAATTTTAACTACCCTGACATCAACTGGGAGAGAAACTCTGCACCTAGTGGAAGATCCAATGGGTTCCTAACAAACCTAGCAGACAACTTTCTTTCCCAAAAAGTAGAGAAGGGAGCAAGGGGATCAGCCATATTGGACTTAATTCTCACTAACAGAGATGAATTGATAGAAGGTGTTGAAGCTACAGGAACCTTGGGGGCAAGTGATCATGCAATATTGGAATTCAACATTATGCAAGCACAAGTAGTAGAACACAGACAAACTAGAGTCTTGGACTTTAAGAGAGCCAATTTCAATCAACTTAGAAAGAGCTTGGGAAGGATTCCATGGACAAGAGTCCTCAAAGAGAAAACAACTCAAGAAGCTTGGGAAATTTTGAAAAGTGAGATTATAAAAGCCCAGTCTAGCACAATAACAAGAAGAAAAATAACAGCTCTCAAAAGAAACCAGCATGGCTGCATAAAGAACGCTCTGACAAGGTTCTTGGAGTCCTAGTGGGCAACCATTTACATATGAGCCAGCAGTGTGCAGCAGCTGCCAAATAAGCCAACACAGTTCTAGACTGCATAAACAGGGATAGAATCAAGATCACGTGAAGTGTTAATACAACTTTATAAGGCCACACTTGGAATGCTGCATTCAGTTTTGGTCGCCACAATGTAAAAAAGATGTGGAGACTCAGAGTGCAGAGAAGAGCAACAAAGATGATTAGAGGAGGCTAAAACGTAGGAAGAATGGTTGCAGTGTTCCAATATCTCAGCGGCTGCCATAAACAAGGGGGAGTGAAGCTATTCTCCAAAGCACCTGAGGAAAGGACAAGTAGCAATGGATGGAAACTAATCAAGGAGAGAAGCAATTTAGAACTAAGAAGAAGTTTTCTGACAATTAGAAGAATCAATCCGTGGAACAACTTTTCTTCAGAAGTTGTGAATGCTCCAACACTGAAAGTTTTAATGAAGATGTTGGATAACCATTTGTCTGAAGTGGTGCAGGGTTTCCTGCCTAAGCAGAGGGTTGGACTAGACGACCTCCAAGGTCTCGAATTCGGTTATTCTATTCTATTTTATTCTGAACGATGGATGGATATGGGAATGAGAGAAAGAAGGAAGTTAAGAAGGAAGATAGGAAGGAAGGATGGATGGATATGGGAATGAGAGAAAGAAGGAAGTTAAGAAGGAAGGAAGGATGGATGAATATGGGAATGAGAGAAGAAAGAAAGGAAGGAAGGTAAGAAGTTAGGAAGGAAGGAAAGATGGAAATGGAATGAGAGAAGAAAGGAAAGAAGTTAAGAAGGAAGGAAAAAAAGATGGATGGATGATACGGAAATGAGAGAAGTAAGTAAGTTAGGAAGGAAGGATGGATATGGAAATGAGAGAAGGAAGGAAGGTGGGAGGGAAGGGAGGTTGGGGAGGGAAGGAGGGAGGAAGGAAAGAAGGGTTGGGCTTGGGGTTGGGGTTGGAGTTAGGGTTGGGGTTGGGGTTGGGGTTGGGGTTGGGGTTGGGGTTGGGGTTAGGGTTAGGGTTAGGGTTGGGGTTGGGGTTAGGGTTAGGGTTAGGGTTAGGGTAGAGGCTAGGGCAGGGGTGAAATCCAAAAATTTTCCTTTCGGTTCTGTGGGCGTGGTTTGGTGAGCGTGGCCTGGGAAGGATACTGTAAAATCTCCATTCCCACTTCACTCCAGGGGAAGGATACTGCAAAATATCCATTCCCTCCACTCCTGGGGGAAGGAAATTGCAAAATCTCCATTCCCACTCCACTCTGAGGCCAGCCAGAGGTGATATTTGGCGGTTTTCCGAAGTACTCAAAATTTCTGCTACCGGTTCTCCAGAACCTGTTAGAACCTTACTGGATTTCACCCCTGGGCTAGGGTTAGGGTTAGGGTTAGGGAGGGCGATGTCATTCCTTGGTCTCCGAGAATATGGTCTTGATGACTTTGGAGAGCAGCTGACTGCTGATAAGGTCCGAGTTGATGCGTTGCCTGTACTGCTGAAAGTCTTTTTCCATACAGTCAGCTGCACTCCGAGCTACAGAGGCTTCGCAATCACCTTGGAGATCCCGGAGGCCTGAAACAAATCCAGAAAACAAACTATTATTTCCAGGAGCGCCCTTGAGGACCAACCCTTATCAGCTCCAGAGCTTGGGGAGAAAAAGTGCTCGTTTCCAGCGAACAAACTTTTCAACTCACCAAGGTAAACTTCTTCAATTTGTTTCGAAGTGACCACATCTGCTTTCATGTACTGAGTGCAGCTGCCTAGACACATACAAGGAAAAGTGGATGGAGTTAGCAGAGACGGCTAAAGCGACTACTTGGATTAAAGAGAAAAACACACCATTTGTTTCTACTTGGAACAGTCGCTTTGGTTCTTTACAGGCTGGTTACAGGAATTGGGTCTTTTTAGTCTAGTGAAAGAAAGGACTAGGGGTGATATGAGAGCAGTCTTGCAATATTTCAATCAGTGAATCAAATCAACCAATCAAATAATCAGAATAGAGCTGGAAGGGCCCCTGGAGGTCTTCTAGTCCAACCCCTTGCTCAAGCATAGAGCATTTCAGACAAGTAGCTGTCCAGTCTTTTCTTAAAAGCTTCCAGTGATGGAGCACCCATAACTTCTGGAGACAAGCCGTTCCACTAATTGTTCTTAACTCCCAGTGATTTCTCTCCTTCATTTGTTTCCATCCGTTGCTTCTTCTCTTGCCTTTTGGTGCTTTGGAAAATAAGTTGATTCCTTCTTCTTTGTGGCAGATCCTCAGATACTGGCATACTGCTATCATCCCCACTGGCCCTTCTTTTCTCTAGACTAGCCAAACCCAAATCCTGCAACCGTCCTTCATATATTTTGGTCTCCAGGCCTTTAATCATCCTGGTTGCCCTTCTTTGCACTTTTTCCAAAGTTTCAACATCTTTTTTGTAATGTGGGGAACCAAAACTGGATGCTGCGTTCCGGGGGTGGCCTTCCTAAGGCTTTATGAAGCGGTGGTAATATGTCACCTGATTTTGATTCTATGCCTCTCTTTATGCACCCAAAGATTCCATTACCTTTTTCATTTGTATTTCAGAAACCACCACGAAGAAGAGAGAGGTCAACCTGATTTCACCCGGGCTATATGGGCATTTTGGGTTTTTCTTGCCTAAGGGTAAAACTTTTCTTTTCTCTACGCTGAATTTCCTTTTCTTAGATAGGGCCCAGTGTTCAAGTCTGCCGAGATCCATCTGGATCTTAAGCCTATCTTCTAAGGGTTGGCTCTTCCTGCCAGCTTCGTATCATCTGCAGATCTGGTCAGTTCCCCTTCTATAGCCACACAGTATGAGAGCAGCTTCCAATTGGAGGCAGGATTGCTTAATTCTGCCCTTTTGGATTCTAATGGTCAGCATGTATGGCATTAGGCCGCCTGCCTGTCTTGGTTTTCCATCCCCTTCTTCCAGAGTTTGTAGTTGTGATTACCAATGAAGAGGGCAGCTGCCTCTCGATGGGATGCCTTCTTGCTCTTCAAGAAATCCCCCATCTGCACCAGCATCGCAGGAAGGTTTGGCTGGCTTTTCTTTATCTGGGGAAAACAAGGCAACAAGCAAGCCAATGAACTATATAGCTTCCTTTTTTCTTTCTTTCTTTCTTTTTTTTTTACAAAGGGGCCGCTTTTTGGTAAAGTTTCTAGTCCTCATGTCCTCAATAAGAATGTCTTCAATCACAGATTATATTTTATTATATTATATTTTATTGTTTTGTACTGTACTATACTACACTAGATTATACTAATACAATACTATACTATACTATACTATACTATACTATACTACACTACACTACACTACACTACACTACACTATACTATACTATACTATACTATACTATACTATACTACACTATACTATACTATACTATACTATACTATGAAGTAAAGGATCCGCCCAACAAACAAAACAAAGACTGGGCCATACAAACTCTGACTGCAGCCTTCGGCCCAAAACTCAAATGTCCAAATCTGAACTCAGACACCCTGAAGATGTCCGAAACAACAACCGTCACACAAGGAGACAATGCCAGAGCCTACCAAAAAAAGTGGCCACCACTACAAGGCCCTCGGTCTCAACTCAACATGAATGGGACCGTCCTACACTGAAAACAGCACCCGCACCAAACCATGCGAAGCAAACAGGATACGCACCGATCCAGCAGACGGCAACGAGCCATCCAGATTCCGCGACGATCGAGAGCTTTGGCCTGAGACCAGTCGAGGAGCCAGACACCAGGCCAGGCATCCCGTGTCTTCGTCCTGCAGCCGCGGACTTCCGGAGCCAGACGAAGATGCAGAGGGACGTCCGGATGAGCCAGGCGGTGAACCAGCCCTTTCCCGACCTTCGAGGGACTCTCAAGAAGGAGCCGGACCTTCATCAAGGCGAGTGGGGCCTTCACCCGGGAGCTGTTGCAACAAGATCCTCCCATGACGACTGCAGAGCGAAAATGATCTTTGCGCATGCAGAGAATCTTCCACCTAGAAAAGAAGAGAGAAACATAGAGACAAGTCAGTCAGAACACTGGTCAGCATCCCAATGCCGTATTGTGAGTTCCCTTACATTCTAAACCCTGGACAGCGTCCGCCTGTAAGTAATCTCTCACACAACACTGGGACTTTACCAACAGCCTTTCCAAAACTAAAATTGGATGGGACTAATCTTTTAGAATGGAACCAGTAACTCCAAGTCATTTTCTTAAAAGAAAATACGTTATTTCTAATTACTGACCCCCCAGAAAAACCTTGGTCCTTCGAAATAGACTGCCTGCACCATAGAGCTTTTTACCTCTTAATAGCTAGCATATCACCATGTATATAGCCCGGCATTAGCCACCATCTGACTGTGCCAGAATTAATACAGAAACTATTTAGCCTATTTTATCGCAAAAGTAGGACAACCACAACTAGAATGTCTAGGGAATTACAAGCACAAAAGGGTTTCCGACTTTCTCAAGAAGAAAAAATCTTAGAGCTGATAGAAAAATGCAACATGAGCAAAGCCAAACCTTGCCATGCATCCATGCAACCCAAATTCCTCAAGAACATGCATCACGAGGGCGACTCATTTACAGATAACAAGCTATATAGATCTACTATAGGATCCCTACTATATATCACAAACTGGACTAGACCAGACATCGCTTTATCCGTCAATCTTCTATCTAGATATGTTGGAAAACCCACAATCTATCATTGGAAGGCAGTACAAAGACTCCTTAGGTATCTAAAATATAGCTCAAATGCATATCTCGTACTTGAACCAAACATATCCAAAGAACCCATACTCTCCTGCTATGCAGATGCTGATTGGGCAGGTGATGGAACGATCAGGAAAAGCACATCTGGATACATCTTTTTCCTCAATGGCACTCCTGTCCATTGGTACACTGGCAAACAGAACTTAGTTGCTACATCTACAAGGAAGCTGAATTTATATGCATGTCCAAGGCCACAAACAATCAGATCTGGTTTGATGATTGGCTAGACAACATTTGGACTGAGCCATTATACCCCATCATTATTCATGAGGACAACAAAGCAGCTATTCAGATATCGAAAGCAGATGCAGTAGGCCAACAATCGAGACACATAGACATTAAACATAAGCACGTAAGACAACTCTCTAACATTGGATTTATAAAAGCCATTCACTGCGAAAGAGAAAATCAGATAGCCGATATACTTACGAAGCCTCTACAAAACAAACAGCATACTTATTTAAGATCCAAACTAGGTGTATATATGTAACATAACTGTTTACTGACACCATCAGTTAGGCATTTAGAGGGGGTTTTGTCACATATAAATGCCTCCTTATATGCCCCCGCCTGCTTGGCATTTGAAGGGTTAACAAACTCACCCTCCTCCTCCCATAACCACTCCTCCTTACCTTTGACCACTCCTCCCTGCTATATAAGCGATTGCACACGAGGTATTGTTCAGTTCGAGGCAGCATCTGTGAAAGAACAGAATTGAATCAATAAATATGACTAAGACCTACCAATGACTACGAGTATTTCTTGGGCTAGATCCTCGTACATTAACATTTTTTTGCTGTCCCCAGCCTCCAGAGACTCCTAGCGAGGCTTAATGGTGGGCCTGTTTTTTGTTCTCCCCAGTCTCCAAAGGCTTTCTTGGAGCATGGGGAGGGCGAAAATAGCCTTCCCCAACCGTCCAGAGGCCCTCCAGAGGCTATAAACGGGCCGTTTCCCATCTCCTGGTGGGCCCAGAAGTCAGCTGGGCAGAGCTAGTGGAATGCTCGATAAACTGTCAGTTTATCTTCCTATCCCTCTCCTTCTCTCCCCCCCCTCTCTCATCTATAATCTAATCATCTATTCTATCTATGTGTCTGTTTATCATATCTTATCATAATCTCATCTTTCTATCAATCATCAATTTACATCTTTCTATCTATCTATCTATCTATCTATCTATCTATCTATCTATCTACCTATTTATCTATCTATCTATCTCTCTATCTCCATCCATCCATACACCCACCCATCATCTACAGAACTAGAAAAAAAAACAATTGCCACCAGCCTGCCTTCAATTGAGGATCTGTACAATGCCAGAGTTAGAAAGAGGGCTGAGAAAATAGCTACAGATCCCTCACATCCTGGACATAACCTCTTCCAACTTCTCTCCTCTGGAGGTTGCTATAGGGCATTGGGTGCCAAAGCAATTAGATACAAAGACAGCTCCACTCCACCCCATCCCATTCTGCAGAATCAAAAGGCAGTCTTACCTGATATTCTAATATTCCAAACTTTGGAAGCGTACACTCTCGTCTCCTCCTCCTCCGCTCCTCCTCTTCCACTCTGATTATCTTCAGTACTCCTCCTCCTCCACGCCTCCTCCTCTGCTCGTCTTCATCCACAATGATCTTCTCCACTCCTCCTCCTCCTCCATGCTTCCTCCTCTGTTCCTCCTCCTCCACACTGATCTTATAACTCCTCCTCCTCCTCCACGCCTCCTCCTCCACTCGGATCTTATACGCTACTACTACTACTCCTACTCCACTCCGATCTTATACACTACAACTACTACTACTCCACTCCGCTCTCTTCACTCAACTCTCAATGTAACGCATCTCAACACTCCTCCAACCACCTCTCCTGAACTTGCCACAGCTCCTCCCTCCTCCCTTTTGCCTTTATATAGCTTCCCCCAGGGGCCTTCACATCACAACATTATGTTGTCATGGGGGACGGTCCATGTCATCACCCAAGCCAGGGGGGCCCTATGGAATGACCCAATGGGATGGTGTCTCTCAACATGCTAGATCTTCAAAGAATCTTGCCAAGTTTAAGGGGGATCAACTTTATTCTTGGATTGGTCAAGCCTGCCACTCAGGCGTGTTTTGTTTTTAATTTCTTTTATTTAAAATACATTACATTACATTACATTACATTACATTACATTACATTACATTACATTACATTACATTACATTACATTACATGAAGCTCTTGGTTTATGATAGTCCGTTTAGTGATGGTTCAACTACAATGGCACTGAAAAAAACAACTTGTGACCGCTTTGAATCCTGATTCTATCTCTCAGTTGATGCAGCCTAGGTCTGTGTTGGCTTTTTTGGCCACTGCATTATAATGCTGGCTCACATTTAAGAGATTGTCCAGTCATGACCCTAGATACTTCGAATATTCTAGTAACTGAATGCAATTAACAAAATAAAATTTCTGTTGTTACCACGAGTAACACCTATTGTTAATCAGGTGAACATCAAACTGAGTAGAATTCTCCAATTATTTCAAATATTGGAGAGCATTTAGTCTATTTAAAGTGAATGCAGCAATCCATACGTAGGTATCCCAGGTGCAAAAGATGGCGGTTCAGCTTTCTGCTTCTCTGATCGTTTGGCTCTACAGTCAAACTGCTCTTACTCTTAGGAATTTCTACAAGGCATCATCTATCAAGGTCATCTAAAGCAGGGGTTTCTGACCTTGGCAACTTTAAGACTTGTGGACTTCAATTCCCAGAATTCCTCAGCGAGCAAAGCTGGCTGAGGAATTCTGGGAGTTGGAAGTCCACAAGTCTTAAAGTTGCCAAGGTTGGAGACCCCTGGTCTAAAGATCCCTGATCTAAAGAGTGAATGATTCAATGTCATCCAGCTGGCTTTTGTGCTTATGGCGGTACTAAGCTATCATTCTTTGTTGCCTTCAAAGAGCGCAATGGTTCCACCCTTTAAGACTGGCTGTTAACTCAGTCGATCCTCCATTGTACAATAATATTTATTTTTATGTGTGATATTTTATTTCAGGCCTTGGGAGTTTATGTGGTCCAAAAATGTTCCTTAGAAGCAAAGAAATCTGGACTCAAGTCCACCCTCAGCCAGGGATGTTATAGTATTTGTGGGATTTTGGCCTGGACCTCCTGTTTTTAGGCAAGACGTCACAGAACCGGTTCTGCCCCCCGTCCCCCCCCCCGTATTTTTCTTACCTTTTATTTGGCCCCACCCCCACCTATTACTGCCTCCTGAGTCCCAGCTGATCAGCTAGAAGGAAAAAAACTGTTTAAACTCTTGCCACGGGGCTTCAAGGGGCTTCCCTACAGCTGATCAGTGGTAAAAGGCAGTTTGGTGGTAGACCAAGAAGAAATGAGTAGAGAAAAATATTGGCAGGCTGTGAAAACAGAGAACATTATAAAAACAACAGAAACAAAGGCAGAATATAAGGAAAAACAGTTGGATGACAGATTAAATAGATGGAAAACCAAAGTTTTGCTTGGACAGCTCTTGAAAAACATTGAAGGAAAATGGGATGACAATTTTACACGGGCATGCCTTAAGACCTGAACCATCAAGAGAGAAACGGAAGGTTTAACAGGCGCTACTGAAGAACGACAGTACAAACTAATGCCATGAAAGCGAAGATAAAAAACTCCACCGACAATCCAAACTGCCGACGTTGCAACAACAAAGTCGAAACTTTTTCACATTTAATATGTGAAGGTAGCAATATCTCACAAACTGATTACAAAATTAGACATGACTGAGTTGTATAAAAAATACAACTTACCTGTATCCAAAAGGTCATGGGAACATAAAGTAGAAAAAGTTATAAAAAATGAGAAGGTGAAGATCTTGTGGGACTTTCGAATACAGACAGATCCTTACTTGGCACACAACATACCAGATATCACAGTTGTCGAAAATCAAAACGTACAATTTATTGACATCGCTGTACCAGATGCCAGAGTTGAAGAAAAAGAACTGGGAAAAATCACAAAATATGGTGACCTGCCCATCGAAACTACGTGATTATGGATGAAACATGTAACAGTGATACCCATTGTCATAGGGCACTTGGTACCATGGGCAAGAATTTTAAAAGATACATCAACAAATTGCAGCTTCCTGCAATCACACTAGTGGAACTGCAAAAAACTCCGCTACTTGGAACATCATACATCTTATTTGGTTGATACCTAGGACGCTGGCAGCAACCCGTATCAACCATTAGCATCAGTCAATGGTATTTGTGATGCATTTTTGAACATTCAGTTGACTGAGTTTCATGTTTAATAAATAAAGATAATAGTAATAATAATAATAATAATAGTTTTTATTGTCATCAGGTTGGAAAAATGACGAGAACACTGGGGTTAAGAGTCTCTGGTTCAAGTGGCCATTCTATCTCCCAATTCTTCTCTTTTGGAATGAAGAGGTCTGGGTCTCAGCCACTTTTTAGCCTAACCTAAACTGCTGGAAGGAGTGCTGAAGACATCGCCCTGAGGGAGGGAGGGAGGGAGGGAAGGAGGGCGGGAGGGAAGGGGGGAGGGAGGGAGGGAGGGAGGGGAGGGAGGGGGAGGGGGAGGGAGGGAGGAAGCAAAGGAGGGGGGAGAGGGGAGGGAGGGGGAGGGAAGGAGGAAGCAAGGAAGGATGGATATGGGAATGAGAAGGAAGAAAGTTAGGAAGGAAGGAAAAATGAATGAATGAATGAATGAATGACTGACTGAATGAATGAATGAATGGGAAAAGCATGACATTGCTATAGACCACCTAAGCAAACAGCGGAAATGGATGAATTTTCTTAGTCAGTTAACTAAGGTATGTAGGCAGCAGATCACAACAGTAATGGGGAATTTTAACTACCCTGACATCAACTGGGAGAGAAACTCTGCACCTACTGGAAGATCCAATGGGTTCCTAACAAACCTAGCAGACAACTTTCTTTCCCAAAAAGTAGAGAAGGGAACAAGGGGATCAGCCATATTGGACTTAATTCTCACTAAGAGAGATGAATTGATAGAAGGTGTTGAAGCTACAGGAACCTTGGGGGCAAGTGATCATGCAATATTGGAATTCAACATTATGCAAGCACAAGTAGTAGAACAAAGACAAACTAGAGTCTTGGACTTTAAGAGAGCCAATTTCAATCAACTTAGAAAGAGCTTGGGAAGGATTCCATGGACAAGAGTCCTCAAGGAGAAAACAACTCAAGAAGCTTGGGAAATTTTGAAAAGTGAGATTATAAAAGCCCAGTCTAGCACAATAACAATGAAGAAAAATAACAGCTCTCAAAAGAAACCAGCATGGCTGCATAAAGAACGCTCTGACACATTTGAAAGACAAAAAGGACAAGTATAAAAAGTGGAACGAGGGGCAAATAACTAAGGTAGAATATCAGCAAATAGACCGAGCCTATAAAGATGACGTGAGGAAAGCTAAGGCTCACAGTGAACAAAGGCATGCCACAAAAGTAAAAAACAACAAAAAAAGCTTCTTCCAACATGTTAAAAACAAGAAAAACACAACACTCCAGAAGATAGGCTCAAGATACAGAAGGATCTGATTTTGGACAGACTTGAACATTGGGCGATACAGAACTAAATGAAATTCAATGGTGAAAAAAGGAAGGTTCTTGGAGTCCTAGTGGGCAACCATTTACATATGAGCCAGCAGTGTGCAGCAGCTGCCAAAAAAGCCAACACAGTTCTAGACTGCATAAACAGGGATAGAATCAAGATCACGTGAAGTGTTAATACAACTTTATAAGGCCACACTTGGAATGCTGCATTCAGTTTTGGTCGCCACAATGTAAAAAAGATGTGGAGACTCAGAGTGCAGAGAAGAGCAACAAAGATGATTAGAGGAGGCTAAAACATAGGAAGAATGGTTGCAGTGTTCCAATATCTCAGGTGCTCCCATAAACAACGGGGAGTGAAACTATTCTCCAAAGCACCTGAGGAAAGGAGAAGAAGCAATGGATGGAAACTAATCAAGGAGAGAAGCAATTTAGAACTAAGAAGAAGTTTTCTGACAGTTAGAAGAATCAATCCGTGGAACAACTTTTCTTCAGAAGTTGTGAATGCTCCAACACTGAAAGTTTTAATGAAGATGTTGGATAACCATTTGTCTGAAGTGGTGCAGGGTTTCCTGCCTAAGCAGAGGGTTGGACTAGACGACCTCCAAGGTCTCGAATTCGGTTATTCTATTCTATTTTATTCTGAAGGATGGATGGATATGGGAATGAGAGAAAGAAGGAAGTTAAAAAGGAAGGAAGGATGGATGAATATGGGAATGAGAGAAGAAAGGAAGGAAGGAAGGTAGAAAGTTAGGAAGGAAGGAAGGATGGAAATGGAATGAGAGAAGAAAGGAAAGAAGTTAAGAAGGAAGGAAAAAAAGATGGATGGATGATACGGAAACGAGAGAAGTAAGTAAGTTAGGAAGAAAGGATGGATATGGAAATGAGAGAAGGAAGGAAGGTGGGAGGGAAGGGAGGTTGGGGAGGGAAGGAGGGAGGAAGGAAAGAAGGGTTGGGGTTGGGGTTGGGGTTGGGGTTGGGGTTGGGGTTGGGGTTAGGGTTGGGGTTGGGGTTGGGGTTAGGGTTAGGGTTAGGGTAGAGGCTAGGGCAGGGGTGAAATCCAAAATTTTTCCCTATCGGTTCCGTGGGCGTGGTTTGGTGGGCGTGGCCTGGGAAGGATACTGTAAAATCTCCATTCCCACTCTACTCCAGGGGAAGGATACTGCAAAATCTCCATTCCCTCCGCTCCTGGGGGAAGGAAATTGCAAAATCTCCATTCCCACTCCACTCTGAGGCCACCCAGAGGTGATATTTGGCGGTTTTCCGAACTACTCAAAATTTCCGCTACAGGTTCTCCTGTAGAGAGAAGAACCTTACTGGATTTCACCCCTGGGCTAGGGTTAGGGTTAGGGTTAGGGTTAGGGTTAGGGTTAGGGAGGGCAATGTCATTCCTTGGTCTCCGAGAATATGGTCCTGATGACTTTGGAGAGCAGCTGACTGCTGATAAGGTCCGGGTTGATGCGTTGCCTGTACTGCTGAAAGTCTTTTTCCATACAGTCAGCTGCACTCCAAGCTACAGAGGCTTCGCAATCACCTTGGAGATCCCGGAGGCCTGAAACAAATCCAGAAAACAAACTATTATTTCCGGGAACGCCCTTGAGGACCAACCCTTATCAGCTCCAGAGCTTGGGGAGAAAAAGTGCTCGTTTCCAGCGAACAAACTTTTCAACTCACCAAAGTAAACTTCTTCAATTTGTTTCGAAGTGACCACATCTGCTTTCATGTACTGAGTGCAGCCACCTAGACACATACAAGGAAAAGTGGATGGAGTTAGCAGAGACGGCTAAACCGACTGCTTGGATTAAAGAGAAAAACACACCATTTGTTTCTACTTGGAACAGTCGCTTTGGTTCTTTACAGGCTGGTTACAGGAATTGGGTCTTTTTAGTCTAGTGAAAGGAAGGACTAGGGGTGATATGAGAGCAGTCTTGCAATATTTCAATCAGTGAATCAAATCAACCAATCAAATAATCAGAATAGAGCTGGAAGGGACCCTGGAGGTCTTCTAGTCCAACCCCTTGCTCAAGCATAGAGCATTTCAGACAAGTAGCTGTCCAGTCTTTTCTTAAAAGCTTCTAGTGATGGAGCACCCATAACGTCTGGAGACAAGCCGTTCCACTAATTGTTCTTAACTCCCAGTGATTTCTCTCCTTGATTAGTTTCCATCCGTTGCTTCTTCTCTTGCCTTTTGGTGCTTTGGAAAATAAGTTGATTCCTTCTTCTTTGTGGCAGATCTTCAGATACTGGCATACTGCTATCATCCCCACTGGCCCTTCTTTTCTCTAGACTAGCCAAACCAAATCCTGCAACCGTCCTTCATATATTTTGGTCTCCAGGCCTTTAATCATCCTGGTTGCCCTTCTTTGCACTTTTTCCAAAGTCTCAACATCTTTTTTGTAATGTGGGGAACCAAAACTGGATGCTGCGTTCCGGGGTGGCCTTCCTAAGGCTTTATGAAGCGGTGGTAATATGTCACCTGCTTTTGATTCTTTGCCTCTCTTTATGCACCCAAAGATTCCATTACCTTTTTCATTTGTATTTCAGAAACCACCACGAAGAAGAGAGAGGTCAACCTGATTTCACCCAGGCTATATGGGCATTTTGTGTTTTTCGTGCCTAAGGGTAAAACTTTACTTTTCTCTACGTTGAATTTCCTTTTGTTAGATAGGGCCCAGTGTTCAAGTCTGCCGAGATCCATCTGGATCTTGAGCCTATCTTCTAAGGGGTTGGCTATTCCTGCCAGCTTCGTATCATCTGCAGATCTGGTCAGTTCCCCTTCTATAGCCACACGGTATGAGAGCAGCTTCCAATTGGATGCAGGATTGCTTAATTCTGCCCTTTTGGATTCTAATGGTCAGCATGTATGGCATTAGATCGCCTGCCTCTCTTGGTTTTCCATCCCCTTCTTCCAGAGTTTGTAGTTGTGATTACCAATGAAGAGGGCAGCTGCCTCTCGATGGGATGGCTTCTTGCTCTTCAAGAAATCCCCCATCTGCACCAGCATCGCAGGAAGGTTTTTTCTTTATCTGGAGAAAACAAGGCAACAAACAAGCCAATGAACTATATAGCTTCCTTTTTTTTTCTTTTACAAAGGGGCCGCTTTCTTGATAAAGTTTCTAGTCCTCATGTCCTCAATAAGAATGTCTTCAATCACAGATTATATTTTATTATATTATATTATATTGTTTCGTACTGTACTATACTACACTAGATTATACTAATACAATACAATACTATACTATACTATACTATACTATACTATACTATACTATACTATACTATACTATACTACTATACTATACTATGAACTAAAGGATCCGCCCAACAAACAAAACATAGACTGGGCCATACAAACTCTGACTGCAGCCTTCGACCCAAAACTCAAATTTCCAAGTCTGAACTCGGACACCCTGAAGATGTCCGAAACAACAACCGTCACACAAGGAGACAATGCCAGAGCCTACCAAAAAAAGTGGCCACCACTACAAGGCCCTCAGTCCCAACTCAACATGAATGGGACCGTCCTACACTGAAAAGAGCACCCGCACCGAACCATGCGAAGCAAACAGGATACTCACCGATCCAGCAGACGGCAACGGGTCATCCAGATTCCGCGACGATCGAGAGCTTTGGCCTGAGACCAGTCGAGGAGCCAGACACCAGGCCAGGCATCCCGTGTCTTCGTCCTGCAGCCGCGGACTTCCGGAGCCAGACGAGGATGCAGAGGGACGTCCGGATGAGCCAGGCGGTGAACCAGCCCTTTCCCGACCTTCGAGGGACTCTCAAGAAGGAGCTGGACCTTCATCAAGGCGAGTGGGGCCTTCACCCGGGAGCTGTTGCAACAAGATCCTCCCATGACGACTGCAGAGCGAAAATGATCTTTGCGCATGCACAGAACCTTCCGCCTAGAAAAGAAGAGAGAAACATAGAGACAAGTCAGTCAGAACATCGGTCAGCATCCCAATGCCGTATTGTGAGTTCCCTTACATTCTAAACCCTGGACAGGTTTCGAAATAGACTGCCTGCACCATAGAGCTTTTTACCTATTAATAGCTAGCATATCACCATGTATATAGCCCGGCATTAGCCACCATCTGACTGTGCCAGAATTAATACAGAAACTATTTAGCCTATTTTATCGCAAAAGTAGGCCAACCACAACGAGAATGTCTAGGGAATTACAAGCACAAAAGGGTTTCCGACTTTCTCAAGAAGAAAAAATCTTAGAGCTGATAGAAAAATGCAACATGAGCAAAGCCAAACCTTGCCATGCATCCATGCAACCCAAATTCCTCAAGAACATGCATCACGAGGGCGACTCATTTACAGATAACAAGCTATATAGATCTACTATAGGATCCCTACTATATATCACAAACTGGACTAGACCAGACATCGCTTTACCCGTCAATCTTCTATCTAGATATGTTGGAAAACCCACAATCTATCATTGGAAGGCAGTACAAAGACTCCTTAGGTATCTAAAATATAGCTCAAATGCATATCTCGTACTTGAACCAAAAATATCCAAAGAACCCATACTCTCCTGCTATGCAGATGCTGATTGGGCAGGTGATGGAAAGAGCAGGAAAAGCACATCTGGATACATCTTTTTCCTCAATGGCACTCCTGTCCATTGGTACACTGGCAAACAGAACTTAGTTGCTACATCTACAACGGAAGCTGAATTTATATGGATGTCCAAGGTCACAAACAATCAGATCTGGTTTGATGATTGGCTAGACAACATTTGGACTGAGCCATTATACCCCATCATTATTCATGAGGACAACAAAGCAGCTGTTCAGATATCGAAAGCAGATGCAGTAGGCCAACAATCGAGACACATAGACATTAAACATAAGCACGTAAGACAACTCTCTAACATTGGATTTATAAAAGCCATTCACTGCGAAACAGAAAATCAGATAGCCGATATACTTACGAAGCCTCTACAAAACAAACAGCATACTTATTTAAGATCCAAACTAGGTGTATATATGTAACATAACTGTTTACTGACACCATCAGTTAGGCATTTAGAGGGGGTTTTGTCACATATAAATGCCTCGCTTATATGCCCCCTCCTGCTTGGCATTTGAAGGGTTAAAAAACTCACCCTCCTCCTCCCATAACCACTCCTCCTTACCTTTGACCACTCCTCCCTGCTATATAAGCAATTGCACACGAGATATTGTTCAGTTCGAGGCAGCATCTGTGAAAGAACAGAATTGAATCAATAAATATGACTAAGACCTACCAATGACTAAGAGTATTTCTTGGGCTAGATCCTCGTACATTAACATTTTTTTGCTGTCCCCAGCCTCCAGAGACTCCTAGCGAGGCTTAATGGTGGGCCTGTTTTTTGTTCTCCCCAGTCTCCAAAGGCTTTCTTGGAGCATGGGGAGGGCGAAAATAGCCTTCCCCAACCGTCCAGAGGCCCTCCGGAGGCTATAAACGGGCCGTTTCCCATCTCCTGGTGGGCCCAGAAGTCAGCTGGGCAGAGCTAGTGGAATGCTCGATAAACTGTCAGTTTATCTTCCTATCCCTCTCCTTCTCTCTCCCCCCCTCTCTCTCATCTATAATCTAATCATCTATTCTATCTATGTGTCTGTTTATCATATCTTATCATATCTCATCTTTCTATCAATCATCAATTTACATCTTTCTATCTATCTATCTATCTATCTATCTATCTATCTATCTATCTATCTATCTATCTATCTATCTATATCTCCATCCATCCATCCACCCACCCACCCACCCATCATCTACAGAACTAGAAAAAAAACAATTGCCACCAGCCTGCCTTCAATTGGGGATCTGTACAATGCCAGAGTTAGAAAGAGGGCTGAGAAAATAGCTACAGATCCCTCACATCCTGGACATAACCTCTTCCAACTTCTCTCCTCTGGAGGCTGCTATAGGGCATTGGGTGCCAAAGCAATTAGATACAAAGACAGCTCCACTCCACCCCATCCCATTCTGCAGAATCAAAAGGCAGTCTTACCTGATATTCTAATATTCCAAACTTTGGAAGCGTACACTCTCGTCTCCTCCTCCTCCGCTCCTCCTCTTCCACTCTGATTATCTTCAGTACTCCTCCTCCTCCACGCCTCCTCCTCTGCTCGTCTTCATCCACAATGATCTTCTCCACTACTCCTCCTCCTCCATGCTTCCTCCTCTGCTCCTCCTCCTCCACACTGATCTTATAACTCCTCCTCCTCCTCCACGCCTCCTCCTCCACTCGGATCTTATACGCTACTACTACTACTCCTACTCCACTCCGATCTTATACACTACAACTACTACTCCTACTCCACTCCGATCTTATACACTACAACTACTACTACTCCACTCCGCTCTCTTCACTCAACTCTCAATGTAACGCAACTCAACACTCCTCCAACCACCTCTCCTGAACTTGCCACAGCTCCTCCCTCCTCCCTTTTGCCTTTATATAGCTTCCCCCAGGGGCCTTCACATCACAGCATTATGTTGTCATGGGGGACAGCCCATGTCATCACCCAAGCCAGGGGGGCCCTATGGAATGACCCAATGGGATGGTGTCTCTCAACATGCTAGATCTTCAAAGAATCTTGCCAAGTTTAAGGGGGATCAACTTTATTCTTGGATTGGTCAAGCCTGCCACTCAGGCGTGTTTTGTTTTTAATTTCTTTTATTTAAAATACATTACATTACATTACATTACATTACATTACATTACATTACATTACATTACATTACATTACATTACATTACATGAAGCTCTTGGTTTATGATAGTCCGTTTAGTGATGGTTCAACTACAATGGCACTGAAAAAAACAACTTGTGACCGCTTTGAATCCTGATTCTATCTCTCAGTTGATGCAGCCTAGGTCTGTGTTGGCTTTTTTGGCCACTGCATTATAATGCCGGCTCACATTTAAGAGATTGTCCAGTCATGACCCTAGATACTTCAAATATTCTAGTAACTGAATGCAATTAACAGAATAAAAGAATTTCTGTTGTCACCAGGAGCAACACCTATTGTTAATCAGGTGAACATCAAACTGAGTAGAATCTCCAATTATTTCAAATATTGGAGAGCATTTAGTCTATTTAAAGTGAATGCAGCAATCCATACGTAGGTATCCCAGGTGCAAAGGATGGCGGTTCAGCTTTCTGCTTCTCGGATTGTTTGGATCTACAGTCAAACTGCTCTTACTCTTAGGAATTTCTACAAGGCATCATCGATCAAGGTCATCTAAAGCAGGGGTTTCCGACCTTGGCAACTTTAAGACTTGTGGACTTCAATTCCCAGAATTCCTCAGCGAGCAAAGCTGGCTGAGGAATTCTGGGAGTTGGAAGTCCACAAGTCTTAAAGTTGCCAAGGTTGGAGACCCCTGGTCTAAAGATCCCTGATCTAAAGAGTGAATGATTCAAGGTCATCCAGCTGGCTTTTGTGCTTATGGCGGTACTAAGCTATCATTCTTTGTTGCCTTCAAAGAGCGCAATGGTTCCACCCTTTAAGCCTGGCTGTTAACTCAGTCGATCCTGCATTGTACAATAATATTTATTTTTATGTGTGATATTTTATTTCAGGCTTTGGGAGTTTATGTGGTCCAAAGATGTTGCTTAGAAGCAAAGAAATCTGGACTCAAGTCCACCCTCAGCCAGGGATGTTATAGTATTTGTGGGATTTTGGCCTCGACCTCCTGTTTTTAGGCAAGACCTCGGTCCCATCAGGCCCCCATAGGTGGATAAGATGATGACCTGAACACTGGGAATAACAACAACAACAACAATAATAAATGGAAAAAATAGAAGGGATAATTGAAAAAATAGAAGATATAATGGAAAAAAATAGAAGGAATAGAACTGGGAAATGGAAACACAGTAAAAGCATTAGCAAAGGATGATGGTTACAAATACTTAGGAATATTGGAAGCAGAAAACATCTTGACAGTGGTGGGTTCGGCCTGATTCAGCCCGGTTCCACCAAGCCGGTAGCGGTAACAATATGACGTCACAGAAACGGTTCTGCCCCCCCACCCTCCCATATGTTTCTTACCTTTCATTTGGCCCCACCCCCAACCTATTACTGCCTCCTGAGTCCCAGCTGATCAGCTAGAAGGAAAAAAACTGTTTAAAATCTTGCCACGGGGCTTCAAAGGGCTTCCCGACAGCTGATCAGTGGTAAAAGGCAGTTTGGTGGTAGACCAAGAACAAATGAGTAGAGAAAAATATTGGCAGGCTGTGAAAACAGAGAACATTATAAAAACAACAGAAACAAAGGCAGAATATAAGGAAAAACAGTTGGATGACAGATTAAATAGATGGAAAACCAAAGTTTTGCTTGGACAGCTCTTGAAAAACATTGAAGGAAAATGGGATGAGAATTTTACACGGGCATGCCTTAAGACCGGAACCATCAAGAGAGAAACAGAAGGTTTAACAGGCGCTACTGAAGAACGACAGTACAAACTAATGCCATGAAAGCGAAGATAAAAAACTCCACCGAAAATCCAAACTGCCGACGTTGCAACAACAAAGTCGAAACTGTTTCACATTTAATATGTGAAGGTAGCAATATCGCACAAACTGATTACAAAGTTAGACATGACTGAGTTGTATAAAAAATACAACTTACCTGTATCCAAAAGGTCATGGGAACATAAAGTAGAAAAAGTTATAGAAAATGCGAAGGTGAAGATCTTGTGGGACTTTCGAATACAGACGGATCCTTACTTGGAACACAACATACCAGATATCACAGTTGTCGAAAACCAAAACGTACAATTTATTGACATCGCTGTACCAGATGCCAGAGTTGAAGAAAAAGAACTGGGAAAAATCACAAAATATGGCGACCTGCCCATCGAAACTACGTGATTATGGATGAAACATGTAACAGTGATACCCATTGTCATCAGGGCACTTGGTACCATGTGCAAGAATTTTAAAAGATTCTTGTGCAAGAATTTTAAAAGATTTGGTCAAAGGAGCGAACCAAGAGTGGGTGAAGAGCATCTTTCTGTGGTCTAAATTGGTCATCTGCTCATTGGGAGCCGGCCCTACTTATACATTTTGTTAACAAGCTACGTAACATCTTCAACAGTGTTTAGGGAGTGTCAGTGTCAGCGTTCTGTTCATAAGGGCTTCGGGTGTGGCCGTTGTTGTGACCCAGGCCCAAGTATTAAATGCAAACAGTTTGAAAACAAGCAGACTTTATTAGAACAGCTGAGAATGAGTTAATTCTCAGCGTAGTCTAAACTAAATTAAAGCAAATTCTTCAAAACACCATTCCACAATTTATCACTGACTTTGGGACAATTAGGCAAACTGCCAAAAGCTTTTCTTGGCAAAAGTTCCAAAGCAGAAGACACTGACAAGAAAGAAATACATCCAAACATGAAGCAAATCTCTCAACGGTTGTTTTCCGGGAAAGAGGCCAAGAGCCGTTGATGGTCTTTTAAGCCTTATGGGAGGGGCCAATCATCTCTTGGCCTTGCTCCCAAGTCATCCTCTCTGCTTGAGCTGCTCCTGCCTTCTGGCAGCTCTTTTCATACGTGCGCTAGGAACAGGCTCCTCCTGTTCCTCTGCCTCTCTACTGTCAGCCTCTGGAGGCTCTGGAGTCTGCACATCAGTCCCCAATGGCCCTGGCCCCATCACTGCCTCTGACGCAGAACCCTCATCCAGGCCTTCCCCAGCCTCCAGGACTGGCCCATGTTCTTCCTCAGCCTCATCGCTGTCCGACTCCACTGCCAGCTTCACAGGCTGCTGGCGGACCACAACAGGTGTGTCAAGTGAGGATCTTGTCATCTGAGTCATCTGTGACTCTTGTGATGGGTTCTTGTGATATGGAGGTTACATCCGGTCAAGGTCATCGGGAGGTGAATTGCTGATGGGGGGACCATTGTGTGGCTTGGTTGAGGGTCAGTGCTCTCTCTGGTTGGCTGTGTGGTTGATTTGCATTCTGAGGGTATCGTAGGCTGGTTGTAAGTCAGTGTATCTGTTGATGGAACAGCTTGTGGAGTTTTTTATTTATTGTGCATGTTAAGTCCGGACACAAAAAGAGAGGCAGGATGGTTGTAGTGAAGTAAAACAACAGTTTATTTCAGGCAACAGGGAACAACAACAAAAGAACTACGAACTGAGAACTGCCTGAGGCTGCAGCTCCTTTTACCAGGAGCTGTCCAGCCTGTCAGCCACTGATGCTTGTTCATTTTCCCGCCGGGGAAAATGAACCAATGAGTGAAGGCTGATGTAAGACTCACTTCTACTTGCATATTCAACACCGCAGGCACCCCTGACTCCCAAGCTTATTTTCTTGCGCTTTCACTTCTAAAAAAGAATTATTTGGTTCGGATAGCCCGCCTATGTACAGATGAAATCATAAAATCATGTGGCTCCACCTTCTGAGACAAGCATTTATTTTTACATTCTTCTTCCTACACAAAACCCAGTTGTTCATGTATATCATTATATATCCTGCGGGAGCTGCATTGGCTGCCGGTGGACTTCCGGGTGCACTTCAAGGTGTTGGTTATCACCTTTAAAGCGCCCCATGGCTTAGGACCCGGGTACTTACGGGACCGCCTTCTGCCACCAATTGCCTCCCACCGGCCGGTTCGTTCCCACAGAGAGGGCCTCCTCAGGGTGCCGTCAGCCAGACAATGTCGGCTGGCGACCCCCAGGGGGAGAGCCTTCTCTGTGGTAGCTCCCACCCTCTGGAACAATCTTCCTCCAGAGTTGCGAAGGGATCTCTGACCTCCGGACTTTTCGTCGGGCCTTAAAAACATACTTTTTCCAGCTAGCCGGCCTGGCCTGATCCCATGGGAAAATCTTTTTAGAGTTTTGACATTAATTTTAATTGAATTGTTTTTTTAACTAATGGGCCAAATTTATATTAGTTACTTTTAATATTTTTTAACTTTTGTAAGATTTTTTTTTTATTTTTGGCTGTTCACCATCCTGAGTCCACAAGGAGAAGGGCGGTATATAAATTTAATAAAATAAATAAATAATAAATATATCCTGTGTATCTCCCGTGACTGATTATTGAGCATACTATGTAATACATTAAAGGCTGTATTAGCTCTGTCCAAGACTCTGTACATCTGTGTGAAATAGTCTTGAATTGATGCTGTCAGAGGCATCCCGGCAGGTCCAAAAATACAAGATGGCCACAACCATGTGATGCAGAGGTGGGTTCTACTTACCTTTACTACCGGTTCACAACGGGACTGCACACGCCCGCTTGATTTGCTCATGCATGCACTCTTCTACACAGAAGTGTTCTGATGACATTGGGGTTGATGAGTGGAGTCTCCCTCCGGTTTTACTACTGGTTTTATAGAACCGATCTGAACCAGGGGCAATCGACCACTGGTGTGATGGAAGCACCACCTAATTTTTACATGTGCTGCTGGAAAAGGCATCATTTTGAAGACAGACCAAAACCCTCCTCAGTAATATCAAATATACACATTTGCATTTTATTAACATATGTTTATCTTACTCGACCATTGAAACATGCAGTTTTCCTGACATCTAGTGGTATAAAATATATGGTAGCAGTCCTTAAACATGCCAGTAAAATTAACCTGTCTATGAATTTCTTTTTACCACAAAAGATGAGATGTTGGGTTCTCTTTCCCCAGCTCCAGGTACTTTCCCAACAAATGAGTAGATATTTTCAGTTTAAATAAAGAAGAGTTCCTTACTTATAATTTTTTTTAAAAAAATGAACCCCAAGTATTTGCTCTGTGCAAACCCAAAAATCATTTGTAAATATTAGCTGCTGGAATCCACATGCATTTTTTCTTCAATCTAATTATCAGCCCAAATATCCTTTGAGGAACATGCCTTTCATCCTTGAAACCTGTTCTGGTGTCTTGGACCACCAATAACAGTTACACTGACCCAAAATGTGAAATTGTGAACTTCTGGTTCAAAATATGGGAATAACAAAGAAGAAAAAAATGGTAGAAATAGTTCATAACAAGGGGCGTTGATTCATGGGAGATACAAAATTGTCATAGGAGAAGATGCCCATGAGAATTGGGGACATGGCATTGATAGACAAACCGCCCAGGGTGGGTATTCAAATCCCATGGGCAAATGATCCCTTGAGGGTAGGAATTCTATATTTTTTATTTATTTAGTAAGCGTAAAGAGGAACCCATCTCAAATACATGACTGTATTCAAATCTTTGTCCTTGTTACAATATAGGTAATCCTCGACTTACAACCAAAATCGGGAACAGGATTTCAATTCAATGTTAAGTGAATCACGTCCAATTTTACCATCTTCGTTGCCATGTTTCTTAAACAAACAGCTTCAATTGTTCAATGGTTCACATGGTCATTAAGGCAATTCAGCTTCTCACATAGACTTTGCGTGTTGGAAGTCGACTGGAAAGGTCGCAAGAGGTGATCACATCACACACACACACACACACACACACACACACACACACGGACAACGCAACTGCCGTAAATACATGCAAATATTGATCACGTGACTGAGGGGATGCTGCAATCCTTGTAAGTGTGAGGATTAGTTGTAAGCAATGGTGGGATTCAGCCAGTTCGCACCTATTCGGGAGAACCGGTTGTTAACTTTCTAAGCAGTTCAGAGAACCGATTGTTGGAAGAAATCCTATTTTGTTTTTTTCCCACTTTACAGGGCTAATCCTGTGAGGAAAGCAGGAAGGAAACATTCTGGTGGTGTTTCTAGCCTAATCTTTATTGCCCTGCTTACAGAAACTTCCTCTCCGGTTAACCCTGATTACATTGTAACAGCTAAGGCGAAGCGCCCATCGACATAAGTGACGTTGAGTTGGCTACACCCACATGGTCACATGACCACCCAGCCACGCCTACCCAGCTGGTCATTAGGGCAGAGAACCGGTTGTTAAATTATTTGAATCCCACCACTGGTTGTAAGTCACTTTGTAACTTTGAATGGTGGCTAAGCAACTCGTTGTAAATCAAGGACCACTTGTACAAAAGAGGAACAAAACACATGCAAGGAAAAAAGAGGGAACTATGCTATGGCATATTTCACTAGTCTCCCTTCCTTGGCAGCCCACAAACAACAATTTAACCTCGAAGGTCATAAAAACCACGCTCTGCTTGAAACTGGGAATTTTCCAAGTTGGGTTTTTATTTTCTTTTACTCACGTTAACCGACATTTTATTATTCCCAGGGAAATAATTTAGTAAAATAAACACCTGCACAGCACAAAAACCCATGCCCAGAGCCAAATTAAAAGCAATAGAGTTGCTTTTTTTTGTACCTCAGACATTATCAGCAGAAAAGATGTCCTCCGATCTACCCCTTGCGATATCGTTTTCTCCCACCAGATAACGAACGTGACTAATTTATTATGGTTACTGAATGGTTAGAAGCTGTAACAATGCTTCTTTTTCTCTTCCCTAATCCTTCCTCGCTTTTCTTCCACCTCGTCTTCCTCCCCACTGTTTTCCTATTTTATTTTGTATTTTGTATTGTAGGAAGAAATATCCTTCTCGGTTCAGTTCCAAGTGGGGAAAACGACACTGGATTCGTGGAATTTGCTTGGAAAGAAAGTTTCCAAGAGCGAAAGAGACTGGAAACATGGTGACTGTTTGGAAAGATGGTTTTTATTTTTTATTTTCTTTATTATTATTAAATGTAAACAAAGATATAAAGACAATAAAAGACAAACAAAACCCTCACCACCTACAAAACCCACACAACATTTTACATATATACATTTGTCATCAACAGAATATATATATTACCGTATTTTCCGGCGTATAAGACGACTGGGCGTATAAGACGACCCTCCTCAGAGCCATTTAAGGCGCGTCAGAGCCTTATGGGCTGGTCTGCCTGGTTACAGGAGAATGAGACCCGGCGTATAAGACGACCCCTGACTTTTGAGAAGATTTTTGTGTGTTAGAAAGTAGTCTTATACGCAGGAAAATACAGTATTTTACTTTACATATTAGAGAAAGGGTAGTATTAGATTCTTAATTCAAATACTTTAAACTAAAAATATACTTGCATCATCTCCTTAGTCATCTCCTACTGTTAATCTTTCACCCTAATTTCTATCTTCTACAGTTATGCTATTTTTCCTTTCCAGCCATTGGTACCATTGGTGCCACACAAGATAATAGTCACTTTCTTCCCTATCCTGGAGTTCCAGCATCAATCTATCCATTTCGGCACATTCTTGAGATCCTGGGAGAAAAGGGAGCAAAGAGTGGAGAGAGAGAGACAGAGATTTATACCCTCTGTTGAGATTTGAATTTGAGCTTGTGTTCTGATTGGTTGTCAGACTCCCATAGGTCCATGCAGGGGTAACTTTGTAGGTTGTGTTTTTGAGTCCCAGGCTTGGTTGACTCTTGCTGGGTGATGATGTAATGAAAGGGCTTTGGGCAATTCCTACTATGGCTCTGCCTGAAGGAGGTAGATCTTTGTTATGTAGAATAGTCTGGCCCAGGCCTTAAGGAATCATGTGTGGGGTGGGGTGGGAGAAGCAGAACAACTAAGGAACAGTGTGTGGGGTGTGGTGGGGGGAGCAGCAGCCCAACTAAGGACTGTAGTATAAAGTATGTAAAGTATGTTTTGGTTAGGGGGTATAGGGGTTTATAGGTTTATTCTTATATATAGTGTTCTTTTTTACTGTATGATGTCTGATTGTCTAATTAATATTTGTTTTTAATTGAAAATGTAAATAAAGATTATTTAAAGGGGGGGCATTGACAAAGGTGAGGGAGGGGCTGAGTTTCTGCCTTCCTTTTAGGGGAAATATTCTGCCCTTTTAATATTTCCCAAAATATCTCATTTTCTAGGAGAGGGGCGGCTGCTAATTTCATGTCACTTTTTTTCAGTGCCATTGTAACTTTGAATGGTTACTAAATGAATTTGTAAGTCGAGGACTATCTCTAACTGTCAGGAAACTTCTCCTTAGTTCTAGGTTGCTTCTCTCCTTCTCTCCTGGAAACTAATCAAGGAGAGAAGCAACTTAGAACTAAGGAGAAGTTTCCTGACATTTAGAACAATTAATCAGTGGAACAACTTGCCTCCAGAAGTTGGGAATGCTCCAACACTGGAACATTTTAAGAAGAGATTAGACAATCATTTGTCTGAAACAATATAAGGCGGTGATGGCTAACCTTTTTGCCATCGTGTGCCAAAAGTGGGGGGGAACATGGGGGGGGTCATGCGGGCGCGTGCCCACACCCATAATTCAATGTGCCCTACCCCCCTCCAGGCATGCGTGTGCGCTACCCCACGCTCATTTTCGGCACGCCATGGCACCGGCATGGTGGGCCTGTTTTTCACCCTCCCCAGGCTCCAGAGGCTTTTTTGGAGCCTCGGGAGGGCGAAAACTGCCTTCCCCAGTCCCCGGAGGCTGGAAACAGCCCACTTGCTGACTTCCAGTGGGCTCAGAAGGCCTGAAAATCAGCTGGCTGGCGCATGCCTGCTCGCTGGAGCTGAGTTAGGGCAATGCTTGCCTGCTCACTGATATAACTCTGGGTGCCACCTGTGGCATGCGTGCCATAGATTTGCCATCATGGGTATAGGATTTCCAGCCTGAGCAGGGGGTTGGACTAGAAGATCTTCAAGGCCCCTTCCAACTCTTGTTATTCTGTCATTCTGTACACTTTATTTGCATGTGTTCTTAAGTGCAAAAGGCAAATTGCTTTGCTTGTAACTGAGATTTGCAAATTTCAGCGGTGCCATAGAGATGGGGCCTTCATGAAGGGAAAGAGGCCCCGTGATCTGTTTTCCCTTGAATTATATCCTCCATCCATTAAACTGCAAGCTATTTTCTTTTCCCTTCTCCCTCTGAAAAGGAAGTACAAGAAATTGTTCTGGATAATCTATTTTACCTCATACTATTGAAACCTTGTACAGTCCGTTCCTCAGAGGAGTTCCTCATGAATTCTACAAGTTATTAACCCTACACATCTGTTCCTTTAGGGCTGAATTTCTGTCCAGTTTTCAGAGTCTGAACCAGTGGTGAAATCCCATTTTTTTTAAACTACCAGTTCTGTGGGTGTGGTTTGGTGGGCGTGGCATGGCTTGGTGGGCATGTCAGGGGAAGGATATTGCAAAATCCCCATTCCCTCCTGATTAGCTGGGACTGGGGAGGCAAAGACTAGATGGAGGCGGGGCCAGTCATTTAATTTATTTAATAGTTTATTGTCATTGTACGTATATACACAGTATACCCCAAGGGTGGGTTCTACTTACCTTTACTACCGGTATGCAACAGGATCGCGCACATGCACTCGCTGTGCTCCCCTTGCTTCTTCTCATGCGCAGAAGCGTCTGATGATGTCAGGGTCAGTGGGCGGAGCCTCCTTCTGGTTTTACTACCGGTTCTATAGAACCTGTCCGAATTGGGGGCAACCCACCACTGGTATACCCATACAATGAAATTCACATAACACCCAGAGACCAAGCCACATGACAATCCGCAGACACACCCCCATGCACCAAAAGCTCCCTACCCCTCAACCATCCAAGCATCCACACAGCAAACCAAATAATGCTGTCCCACAGCTCACTGATGGAGGACCTTGAGTTCATTGTTGAGTGCAATTATAGCTCTGGGATAAAAACTATTCAGAAAACATGTGGTTCAAGTTTTAATTGTTCTGTATCTTCTGCCAGAAGGCAACAGTCCAAAAAGATTGTGAGCAGGATGGGAAGAGTCTCTGAGAATGTTATGCAGCTTCCTCAAACAGCGAGATTCAAAGATGTCATCCAGGGCTGTTAGCTGGAGCCCAATGATATTTTAGGCAGTTTTCATGATTCTCTATATATCTACTCAGAATCAGAAATTAGCTCCATTGAGTTCAGCTATAATCGAGCCCCTTACAACTTGTAAAATGTATGGCTCTAGTCCCGTTGAATTTAATGGCACCAACCTCTCAGTAGATAGATCTTTCTTCTTTTAATTGTTCCAGGAAAATTCCCCTTCAAGCTTGTCATCAACTGATAAATTTTGTGATCCGGTAAAACACTGCCATCATGTGGCACAGAAGAGATGGTATAGCAGTTTCCTTTGTTTAAATTATTAAACATTTATTTTATTTTTATTTTATTTTGTCAAGCATGTATTTTATGACAGATACAAGTGTAAACGTAATTATAAATACATGAAAAGGATACGAGTGAAAGAAAACATTAGGACAGGGACGGAAGGCACACTGATGCACTTATGCACGCCCCTTACAGACCTCTTAGGAATGGGGTGAGGTCTACAGTAGACAGTCTAAGGTTAAAATTTGGGGGTTTTGGGGATGAAACCACAGAGTCAGGTAATGCATTCCAGGCATTGACCACTCTGTTACTGAAGTCGTATTTTCTGCAGTCTAGTTTGGAGCGGTTCACTTTAAGTTTGTATTTTTGGTTGAAGCTGAAGTATACATTGGCTGGTAGGACATTGTAAGCAGATGATTTTATGTACTATGCTTAGGTGATTATATGACCCCTGGATCCTGCCACGGTCATTTTTTTTAAAAAAAAAACTCCATCCCAGAGTCAGAAATTGAATACATAAATGAGAATAAATAAATAAATAAATAAATACATGCTGGCTCCTAAATTTTGATTAGGGGACCATGTGGATCCTGGGACAGCCATAAGTGCAAGGACGAGTTGTAAGTCACTGTTTTCAGCATTACTGTAACCTCAAACAGTTATTAAATGAATGGTCACACATTGAAAACTACTTGTAATTAAAATCTCTTTAGAATTAAGTCTGGATTAAATGTATTTAAGAAGACATAGATTTCCCCATGTCTTATAAAATGTTCACAGAGCCATCTATCCATCACTGAAGAGATATAAAGCTTATTTTCATTACATTGTTTTGGCACAGTGATGGATGGATGATTCTAGAAGATTCCGTAAACCATTGGTAGGAAGAACATAGCTATAATATCAATCACAATTAAACTAGATTAGAGCTGGCAACGTAACTCATGTTGACTAGTTTATCTTTTACTCCAAGTTCTGTTTGAAGTCAGGCCAAAGTTAATCCCATTTAAAAGACAATTCATTTCAAAGATATTTGGGGCAATTTTCTTTCCTCATAGAAAACAAAAGATGCCTTGAAGGAGAAATCAGTTCTGTGATCTTTTGAGAGCCAAATAGTGACATCATAATCTGGAGAGTCTGGATAACTAAATCAAATAAAATAACTTTTATTACAGCCCTAAGGCTAGAAAACAGCAATATAAAACAAACAAATAAAATGAATACAAATATCCATATATGTCAAATGTCCAAGTAGTAAGTGTAAATATGAGATATATATCAAGGAATAACAATGACATATGGATAATTAGGAGGGCCTCTATTGTCTAGCTATATGAGATAATAAAAAGGTTTTCCAATTTTAGTTTGTGATAGATTAATTCAAAGGAAATAAGAGAAGAAGGGGAGTAAGTAGAGTTTATTTTCATTGATGGAGTCCTTATTTCACATTAACAAGTTAAATAACTGTATTTTCTTGCTTTAAAAGCTAACAATCCTTTTTCATCCTGGCTATCAATTGTTTGTTAATACTCAGATACAGGTGTATCCTCAAGGAAGGGTAACAGAAAAAACCCAAGTTGGCCTCAATTCCTTTCAGTTAAAAGGACGGTTACAGGAACTGGGCATGGCTAGTCCAGTGAAGAGAAGGACCAGGGGAGACATGATAGCAGTGTTCTAATATTTGAGGGGCTTCCACAGAGAGGAAGGGGTCAAGCTATTTTCTAAAGCACCGAAGGTCAGACAACGAATAATGGATGGAAACTGATCAAGGAGAGATTCAGCCTAGAAATAAAGAGAAATTTTCTAACAGTGAGAACAATCAACCCATGGAACAGAAGTTGCCTTCAGAAGTTGTGGGAGCTTCATCACTGGAGGCTTTCAAGAAGAGATTGTCAGAAATGGTGTAGGATCCACTGCTTGGGTGGGGGGTTGGACCAAATGACCTACAAGGCCCCTTCCAACTCTCTTAATCTGTAAAAGTCAGGATCACTAAATTGAAGGGATCTCACTCCCTCGCACAGGAAACAACCTCCTAATCATTTGCTTGTAAGACTGGATTTTTGGATCCATGACTGGATCCAAGAAGCTTCTTGGATGAGGAGTGAAACGTCTTCACAGAAAAAAACAAGAAAGTCCAAGTTGACTCTTGAAAAAAAGCACATTTGGGACAATCATGACCTGGATGACTGAGAATCGCCGTAGACTCTGGATTTTACAGCTAATTATTGTGTGTGCCCAAGAGAAACGGAATCTCTGTTAAATCAAATCAAATCTTTCTTACAGTTAAAGGAAGTTGGGGTATTAGTCATGAAAAAAAGCCCAAAGAATATATTGAGGATAAATGTTCTGACTCAGTTCTCCGAACAAGACAAACCCTCTGAAGTTAACTCAAAGATTTTTTTATTAGGAGCGCCAGCAGTCCTGGCAAAATGTTTCTTAATAGGCTAACAAGTCTATCCGGCAGGGAGATGAATAGTTGTCTGCCACATCTATTCATCTTCACTCCCTGCTTTTCATCCCCAGAGTTAGGGTGGGGCTTCACTAGCAGTGGTGGCTCTTCCATCCCAAGGATCAGTCCATAGATTTCCACTGCTCTCCTCTCCTCTGCCTTCTGTGCATCCGCGCGTCAGGCACTGGACCAAGCTGTTCCTCCTCTTCCTCATCAGCCACTTCCAGACCTGGGGGCTTTTGACTCTCCATCTGAGGGCTGATGGACGGCCCAGGCTCTCTCTCTCTCTCTCTCTCTCTCTCTCTCTCTCTCTCTCTCTCTCTCTCTCTCTCTCTCTCTCTCTCTCTCTCTCTGCCAGCTCCGTTCCCTCTTCCCCCTTGGATTGCCCTGATGCTGATCGTGACTCCCACACCTCCTCCTCCTCTGATTCAGATGTTGGCCGAAAGGGCACAACAGTAAAAATAAAAAATTTAAAAAGATATTCCCACCTTTGGGCTGAGATCAACTGTGGTATCTGAAGCCACGTAGACCTGTCACAACGAGTTCTTGTTCATCAAAGCCTTCTTATAACTGTGCCTTCTTGTATACGTCGGCAAACAGAAAGAAGCAGCATCTCATACTTCGTCTGGGGGCCAACTTGCACGTTTATCTGATATGGAAAGCTAGCTGATCCGCTCTGCCTCCAACTCCTGGGAGTTGAAGTCCACGCATCATGCTGAGATTGAGAAATGCCCGTCTGTCTGGTCAGACTAGCAGAAGCTACCACAGCGCCTAATTGGAAACATGCCTCCCTCAATGTGACTGAAGTCCTCCACATCTTTCAATGCTTGAAAATCTCTCCCCGTTCTCTAGCAGCCAAAATAATGAAATCTGAACTGCGGCTTCCCAGGAGCCGTAACTTCCTTGGATAAACATCTCCTATTGTAATCAAGCCCCGTTGAGGAGGTCTTGAGGATTGCCTTTTATATATGTATATATATCACCAGCTTCTATCCACACCTTTTCCTCCTACCCAAGTTCACCCTACAAGTCAGAAGGGCTGGACTGAAGCCAGCTTGTCCCAGCTCTTTCGACAGGCAGCTGGTTCCCTCTGACCATAATAGCATCTCTTCGTTCTCTTTCGGCCTGGCATGTGCCTGTTGATGGCCAATGTGTCTAAGTGCCAACCTTCCAGGAATTCTCTAGCATTTTTGGGGACTTGGATTGGTCTACGTAGGATGTTCACAACTTCCCAATTGAAACTATGATTAAGTCTGTTCATGTATGGTAAAATTACGAAGTTTTCATCATGTCTTGTGACTGCTACTTAGTGTTCATGGATGCCCTCTGCTAACCTTCTGCCTGTTTGTCCTGCATTGTCCCTGTTGCAATCTTTACACTGTGTGTTGTAGATGATGCCTGTTTTTTCTTCTTCTGGGGCTGGCTGGTCTTTGGTTTATTTAAGATGTTTTGGATGGCTTTAGCTGGTTTGTGTGATACAGTGATGCCACATGGTGGTAATAGTCTGTTGATGGTTTCTGAGATGTTTCTGATGTATGACAGTGTTATCCTTTCCGCAACTTGTTACCCGTATTTTTCGGACTATAAGACGCACCTGATTATAAGATGCACCTAAATTTAGAAAAGGAAAACAACAACAAAAAATGTTTTGGCCTCCATGCACCCCATTTTCAGCCCTACTTTCAACCTTTTTCTGGCCCATTTTTGAGGCTTTTTCTGGAAAAAACAAGCCGAAAAAAGCCTCAAAAATGGACTGAAAAAAGCCTTGAAACAGGCCAAAAAAAGCCTCGAAAACAGGCTGAAAAAAGGCCGAAAAAAGGCCCGAAAACGGGGTGTGCAGAGCAGAGGTGGGATTTAGCCAGTTCTGTCAGGTTTGGGTGAACTAGTAATGGCGAATATGGGAGGCTCCGCCCACCCACCCAGACATAATGTGCGAGCAAAGAGCATGGGAAGGTAAATGAATCCCACCTCTGGTGCAAAGGTCAAAAGGGCAGGGGGTGGGTGGAGCTTTGGCAATATTCGGTCTATAAGATGCACAGGCATTTTCACCCCCTTTTGGAGACAAAAAAGTGTGTTTTATAGTCTGGAAAATACGGTATATTGGGTTGAGTGTTAAGGTACCTTTCAATGAAGTAGCATAGATATGTATTTTGTTGGAAGAACTTGTATAGTATAGATGATCTGCTTCCTTTTTCTGATGTTCAGGGTCACTGCAGTGTGTTTGTGCTCATCTAAATAGTGTACTTACACAGCTTCCCTCATGGGTGGTTGGGTTGTTAATTTGGTAGCGGAGAACGTGGCTGATGAGGGTGGTTTTTTTTTTTGTAGCAACGTGTTTCTAGTTTGCCATATTAATCTCTGCTGATCAGGTTATCTGGGAAGGGTAGTGTGGTAGGAAGTTAGCACCAGCGGTAGGTTCTACTTACCTTTACTACCGGTTTGCATTGCACCCATGCGCGCGTGCTCGCTTTGCATGCACAGATCACCTATGATGACGTCTGGGTCGGGGTGGAGCATCCCGCCGATTTTAATACCGGTTCTTGTGAACCAGTCCGAACCAGAGCAACCCACCACTGGTTAGCGCCCACCCCGCTCCTAGGAAAATGAGATATTTTAGGAAATATTAAAAGGGCAGAATATTTCCCCTAAAAGGGAGGCAGAAACTCAGCTCCCCACCTTTGTCAATGGGCCATTAAGGCCTGGGCCAGACCATTCTACATAACAAAGATCTACCTCCTTCAGGCAGAGCCATAGTAGGAATTGCCCAAAGCCCTTTCATTACATCATCACCCAGCAAGAGTCAACCAAGCCTGGGATTCAAAGGACAACCTACAAAGTTACCCCTGCATGGCCCATGGGAGTCAGAACACACACTCAAATTCAAAGCCCAACAGTGGGCATAAAACCCAAGCACTCTCAGTATCTCTCTCCTTATCTGCCCAGGATCTCAAACCATGTGATCCTGTTCATCAATAAATTTTCTTTCCAAGCAACTTCCACGAATCCAGTGTCTTTTTCCCCACTTGGAACTGAACCCAGATGGACATTTCTTCCAATAATATATATTTAAAAAACAACAACAACCAATACCCCACTGATAGGAGAGACCCAGAAAGCACTTGGCCTTTTCCTATAAATAGGAGCCTTCCAAAACTTGTCAAAAGTTACCTCAGAAATATCCAAGTCATGCTGAGCACTGTAACCCAAGTCCTCGTAAGCTCAGAAAGAGAGAATAAGTGCAGCGAATGAAAACTGTTCTTGGCAAAGAGTCAAGCTAACGTCACTGCTCAAGAAATAAAGAAGTTCTTGTAAGAAGAAAGGCAGCCGAGGGGAATAAACAACTTGCTATGTTGTGCCTTGTTCTTAAAATCATTGGCTCGGATAGGCCGTTCTGCTGAAGAGGACCTTCTGTCAAAGTCTGACAAAAAGCCAAAGGAACATCCACAAAATAAACTCTCTCTCACACACACACACACACACAAACACACACACACACACATGCACATGCACACACACACACAAACCTTGCAATGCACTATAACAGTGATGGCGAACCTTTTCGGCACCAAGTGCCCAAACTGGAATGTGCATGAATGTGTGTGTGTGCACGCAACACAGTGCCGGAAACCCAAAGACCAGTTGGCTGGCGCACGCATGCCTGTTTTTGGGCCATTTTTCAGGTTGTTTTCAGACTGGTTTTTTTGGCCCAAAAATGGCCTGAAAATGGCCCAGAAAACAGCCCCAAAACAGCCGAAAAATGGCCCAGAAAACAGCCCCCAAAACAACATGTTTTTTGCTGGTTTTTGGGTATTTTCAGGGCGTTTTTTTTTGGCAAAAATCAGCTGGCCAGCACGCCAGAAACCAGAAGGGCAGCTGGCAACGGCGCACGTGCCCACAGAGAGGGCTCTGTGTGCAATCTCTGGCACACAACCATAGGTTCGCCATAACAGCACTATAATAAACAGAGTTGGCAACGTTGCTTTCCTGCAAAAGGCCCAAGTGCCTTTGTTTCTCTTTTAAGTCTTATGGGAGGGACCAATCATCTCCCGGCCTTACTCCCGAGTTGTCCCTTTTAGCTGCTCTTGCCTTCTGGCAGCTCTGCACATGCATGCACTAGGAACAGTCTCCTCCTGTTCCTCTGCCTCTCTGCTGTCCGACTCTAAGGGCTCCGGAGTCTGCGCATCACTCCCAGATGGCCCTGGCCCATCTCTGCCTCCGACACAGAGCCCTCATCCGCGCCTTCCCCAGACTCCAGGACTGGCCCATGGTCCTTCCCAGCCTCTTCACTATCCGACTCCACTGCCAGCTCCGCAGGCTGCTGGCGGATCACAACACTGAGCTGAAGAAGCTTCTTGGATGAGAAGCAAAACGTCTTCAAAATAAAAACAAAAAAGTCCACTTGCCTCCTGAAAAAGCACTGTTGGGATTACTCTCTCCATGTTTTTATTTCAAAACAATCCTGTCCCCCCACAAAACAGCCTATATTGGAGATATACTCCACACAGTTTGATCCACAGGGACATTCCTTTCCTATAACAAGAAACACATGAACAGCAGCAGCAAGAGAAAAGGCAAATTTGAAGAAACAAAGATTCTATGTGTTACCTCATGTCTTGGTAACACACCGTCTGAAGAAACTGCTTTTAGGCAAGTTAAGCCTGGCTATGTTTCAAGGCCATTAGTAAGACAACCTCAGTCTACTTTAACTTTGGCTGACCTTGTTTTCCTATGTGGATGAAATGCTGTCGTACACAATTTCTTAAACATTCTAGTCAGAGAGAGTCCGAAAAGATCAGAAAGGTGTTGAAATGTCAATCGACTGTACAATTGAATGTTAAAATTACTCTGGGCAGTACTTGCTCGCGAGACGGCCCATCATTACAAACAGATGTTGCCTTCAAAGTCCTCATTGAAAGGCAGATGAAGGATCCTCAAATGTGTATTATCATTGCACAAGACTGCTGTAGATCCGTATCTGCACTGGAAACACAGCAATCCTTGATTGCCGTGACAATTCTAATAAGTTTCAAACTATTTGGCTTTAACTGGATCTCGCAGCTGAAAAGGCACGGCAAAAAATAAATGGAAACAGAGCGTTTCAATTTTCCTCTCTGGGTTTGCCTTGAATTCTTTTGGCAAATAAGTCTATTTCCCGCCCCCATTCTTTTCTTTTCTTTTCTTTTTTTCTTTTCTTTTCTTTTAACAAGAGGCATAAATGAAGTCTACACATCTACTATTTATGCTCTGGCAATTTACGGGAATTCTACTGATTCCTTTCAAATGATCATGCATTATTTTTATTTCATAAAAGGGGCAAAAGAGGTGATATTTTGCCTGAAGGGAAACACTTACAGATTAACAGAGTTAGAGGGGACCTTGTAGGTCATCTAGTCCAACCCCCCTCCCCCGCCCAAGCAGGAGATCCTACACCATTTCTGACAGATGGCAGTCCAGTCTCTTCTTGAAAGCCTCCAGTGATGAAGCTCCCACAACTTCTGAAGGAAGATATTTTACGAGAAGAGTCCTCCATTCCTCTAACCGCAATAAAATACCTTAGGCCACCAGACTCCAAATTTTGGGCTTAGACAACTTAGAACTACGCCGACTTCAGTCTGACCTAAGCATAGTACATAAAATGATCTGCCACAATGTCCTTCCTGTCAATGACCACTTCAGCTTCAACCGCAACAATACACGAGCAAATAATAGATACAAACTCAAGGTAAACCGCTCCAAGCTTGATTGCAGAAAATACGACTTCAGTAACAGAGTGGTCGATGCCTGGAATGCACTACCTGACTCTGTGGTTTCTCTCCCAAACTCTCAAAACTTTAACCTTAAACTGCCTACTGTTGACCTCACCCCATTCTTAAGAGGTCTGTAGGGGGCGTGCATAAGCGCACCAGTGTGCCTACCGTCCCTGTCCTAATATTCCTTTTACTTACTCTTACTCTTTTCATGTATTCAAATTATGTTTATACTTTTACCTGTTATCTTACATATGCTTGACAAATAAACTTATGATGATGATGATGATTTCCAGGTTTTTGTTTTAGCCAAATTCGTTGTGCATGTGCAAATATCCATATTTCAACCCAGGGCATTTTCACTGGGGCCACTGTGAGACCACAACTGGGCCTATGTGCATAAATGAATGTAGGCAGCTGTAAACAGCTCTGACACCTGGCCTTTTGACCATCAGATGCCTAATCCAGTGGATGTTTTGCTTCCGTCAGGTCTGGGACCCCTGAAAAGCAATCCTTCTGCAGTTAATGGGCCAATATGGTGCTGTCTTCGGGGTCCAGCTGGAGAATTGTTCTCCAATCAATTTACAATACATAAAGCATCTCCCTAGGTATTCAGGGAACTCAGAATGGAAGGAGGCATCTGGGTTCTGAAACAGAGTTTGGTCAGTTCAGATTCATTAGACAACCCTTTTCAAATGCAAAGCGACTCTTTGCATTTTGGGTCATTTAGATGTTAATGATGCAATGTTTATCAAAAAAAATAAAATAAAAGAATTCAGTTTTCATTCCACTTGGGTTGAAAGTCCGTAGCCTGAAAGAAAAGACATCTATTTCTCAGCTCAGTTGACGTCTTTTCTTCCTTTCGTCTTCTTATTCCTTCTGCAGGCTTAAAAAGAAAAGATAACAAGAACAATCTCCCATAATTCTCTACAGGCAAAACAAGAGTTATTTATTCATGCAGTCAGACATGTTAGCATCCCCCCCCCCCCCCGCCTCCTTTGGTCATTGACCGCACAGCTTAATATAAAATAAAACCAACCCTTTATTTCACCTTTTGATTAGTAAAACTGGGCAAACCACAAATGTGTTGCCTTTTTGGGTAATAAATAAGACTTGGAGCCGTACAGTCCTAGAACTAAACAGTATAGATCCGTGATGGCAAAGCTATGGCACATGTGCCACAGGTGACATGCGTAGCCATGTCAGTGGGCACGCAAGCTCAGCTCTGGCACTCCTGCATGAGTTGGACAGCTGATTTTTCAGGCCTTCCGGTTTCACCAGAAGTTGGCAAACGGGCCGTTTCTGGCTTCTGGAGGACCTCTGGGGGTAAGGAAGGCTGTTTTTGGCCTCCCCAGACTCTTAGGAAGGCTTTGGGGCCAAGTAAGAGAGAAAAACAGACCTACCGGGCTATCATGTGCCAGGAGTGGGGGGAGCAGGGGGGTCATGCGTGCAGGGGTGGGGCACACAGAATTATGGGTGTGGGCAGGCACATGCAGGACCACCACCCCCCGCCCCCCGGCATGCGATGGCAAAAAGGTTAGCCATCACTGGCATAGTTCAATCTCCAATAGGTGGAATGGAACCTGCCTTTCCATTCAAAAGAAAAGTCATTCTCAGGAAAAGAATTCTGCAATATACTGAAGAGAGTGTCTGCTTGCTGTTTGTGACAGCCGACAAATACAAAGGGGAAATGCTTTTTTTGTGTTACCCTTACCACGCCCACCAAGCCACGTCCACAGAACTGGTAGTAAAAAAATTTGGATTTCACCACTGATCAGATCTTATCACATTTGTGGACATATATCTCCCAGATTTTGTGGTTCCAAAACTTAGACTTCCCCAGACAACTGTTCAGCTATAGACTTCAGATCCTTTACTAAAAACCCAGCAATCAGTTCCAGCACTGAAACTTGTTTTCCAAATAGAAGGGATAAGAGAAGAAAATATGTATTTGGGAAGGAAGGAAGGGAGGGAGGGAGGGAGGGAGGGAGGAAAGGAAGGAAGGGTGGGAGGGAGGGAGGGAGGAAAAGAAGAAAGGGAGGGGGAGGGGGAAAGAAGAGGGAAGGAGGGTGGGAGGAAAGAAGGAAGGAAGGGTGGGAGGGAGAGAGGGAGAGAGGGAGAAAAAGAAGAAAGGAAGAGGGAGGGAGGAAAGGAAAAGGGAGGGAGAGAGGGAGGGAGGGAAGGAGGGAGAGAGGGAGGAAAAGAAGAAAGGAAGAGGGAGGGAGGAAGAAGAAGGAAGGAGGATAGGAGGAAAGAAGGAAGGGTGGGAGGGAGGGAGAGAGGGAGAGAGGGAGGAAAAGAAGAAAGGAAGAGGGAGGGAGGAAAGGAAGAGGGAAGGAGGGAGGGAGGGAGGAAAGAAGGAAGGAAGGGTGGGAGGGAGGAAAGAAAGAAAGAAAGAAGAAAGTGGGAGGGAGAGAGGGAGGAAAAGAAGAAAGGAAGAGGGAGGGAGGAAAGGAAGAGGGAGGGCAGACATTTTCTGATTTACTGAATGCTTATAAATCTGTCCATTTGGAATATGTCTGGCTTTGATTAGTATTTGCATCAAGCTGTCAGAAAAACAGAATGTGCCAAATCAGCTCTTGTGGATTAAACTTGGGGTTGCTCGTAACTGTTGGCTGCTTGCTTCAATTAAGCTCAGAAAGAAACATGATTCTCAAAGCTGCCAATGTTTATATGCTGGATAGAGTTGAGGCCATTAAGAAAAGGAGAAAGAAAGAAAGAGTTTTGGGGAGATCTGGGCCAATGGTCTTGTTTCTGGATACAGGCCATGACCAACAGGGATACATCCAGAGATCTCTCTCAGAGCTACCTGTGATAATTAGCCACCTCAGGACTAAAATACAGGTAATATCTTGTAATCTTGGTCATGTTTACAGACCAGTGGTGGGTTGCTACCGGCTCATCCCAGATTGGGCGAACCGGTAGCGACGGCGGCGGGAGCTCCGCCCACCTGCCCGGATGCTTCTGCACATGTGCAGAAGCGTCACGCGCCATCCATGAGTGAACCAGTAGCAACAGGTTTTGAAACCCGCCCGTTACAGACCCTTCCAAACTACAACAACTGACTAATGGGTATAGGTCACTGAAAATATCTCTTTTACAAGATGTCATTTCAGTACAGCTAATCCACATTTTACAACCGTTAATTTAGGAACTGCTCAAAATTATACCACCACTGGAAAAAAAATTGCCAACAACTGGTCCTCCTCAAAGGTGGGTTCTACTTACTTTTACTACCGGTTCGCAACGGGAAGCTTCTGCACATGTGCAGATCACCCATGATGACGTCGTGGGCAGAGCCTCCAGCCGGTTTTACCGAACAGGGAGCAACCCTCCACTGGTCCTCCTATTAAAAATCACATGATCGAAATTGATGCGCTTGGCACAACCGGCATATATTCACAACGGTTGTCGCATCCTGGGATCACGTATCGTGTGGGCACTAGCAGCTCCGTTCACATGCATAAAAGCATCTGTCCCTACCTGTTGTGGCCCGTATGTGGCCTGTGTGGCTGGTGGCTGATTTGGACAGCAAGGAGGCTGGTGTGGTGCTGCGCAAGCAGCCTGTGCAGCTGGCACATGAGTCAGACAATGAGGAGGCCGGAGAAGATGTGGTGCCAGAGGCAGGGATTCAGCCAGGGCCTTCAGAACCTCCAGAAGCTCCTTTAAGTGAAGAGGACGAAGAGGAGGAGCCTCTTCTCAATGCACAGGCGCACAGAGCTGCCAAAAGGCAGGAGTGGCTCCTCAAGAGGAGGTCTCCTTGAGAGTAAGGCTTGGGGCTAATTGGCCATTCCCTTAGCCTATTTAAGGAGGAACGCCAACTGAAGCAATTTTCAGGGAACAACCGTTCACTCTCCTTTGTGCCTTGATCTTAGTTATCTGCAAATTGCTTCTGGGCTTTCTGTCAACAATAGTAAAATTAAGTTTATTTATTCTTTGTATTCTTGCAGGCTGTTAAGAAAGTTAATTAACAGCCTTTGTTTGAAAAAGACTGATTTAATTTAGTAAACTAAGGTTTGTGCAGACTTCATGTGTGCTGCGTTCTTTGGGGTCCGTAGCTAGGGCAGACCGCTACCCCTCAGGGCCGCCAACCTGGAAAGGTTGGGGAACTCTAATCATAATGCAAATAAATTTTGGATTACCACACTGAATTGAATGAAATTCAATCAACATCAGTGAGTGACCAAGGACGGCAGTCATTTGCATTTTTGACATCTGTACTTTTGTCTAAAAACCACGTAATTTGTGTGCTTTTATTTGGTTTGGTTTACGCTGTTGATATAAAATGCAATGGAGGTGCATATTAACTGCTTTTGTCCCTTGCAAATACAGCCCATCCGTGCTCTCCATTAAAGCAGGCATCTCCTTTGGCGCTGGCACCACCTAATGAGGTGTCTCATCAAAGCAGCTGATACTTTTCAGGTTGTAGGGAAGGCTGGGGGGGAAAAAAAGAAGAGCTGCTTTAATGCCAGGCAGAAAGGAATTGTGCTCAGGGGAAGCCCTTCAAGCACACAATCTATGTCACACATATATGGCCTCTCACGATGGATGTATTGAACAGGAGCGCCATCTGGTGGGGATTGCTGTTAAGGCCACTGCCCCACAGCCTTGAAGCGTTGAATCGAGGCGCTTTATGGATGCGTGCAAAGTATTTCAGGCACAAGCCCACAGCAGCAGTGCAGTTGCATCTATGACAGGACACCGATCTAGGACTCAAAAGAGGATTGACACACACACATACACACACAAAAAATCCCCCAATAATTTCACTTTTGTTCTGGCTCATGAACGGACGCCAAAAACGGCTGGCTATAATTTGCCAAGATTTTCATTAAGCGATGTAGCAAAAAAGCCCCAATCGGCTATCAGAACGGTTTAGGAATGTGGAATCATTCTTTTGGTCCCTTCTTTTCTCTCTTTGATCTTCAGGAGACTGCAAAGTTGCACCTGGAGCAACAGTGGGAAACTGCTGTCTGTCTCGTTCTCTTCAAGACTCCGGGTGACAGGTTCAGTATCACAGCCCAGATCCCTTAACCAACGTGGACTTAGCACTCTGATGGCGAACCTATGGCACATGTGCCAGAAGTGGCACGCAGAGCTCTCTCCGCGGGCACGCGCGCCGTCGCCCCAGATCAGATCTCCGTGGTGTTTCTTTCTTGAGCTATGACAAAACAGAAGCTCACGAAAGAAAAAGATCTTACCTCTTGCTGTGCTGCCGGTGTTGGGATGCCTCGCCTCCTGCCAGCCAGCTGTTCTTTGGGTCTCTGCTGCGCATGTGTGCATGTCCACACATGTCTGTGCATGTGCTGTTGTGACCTAGGCTTCCTGAGTCATTAAAACACACAAGGAGTCCCAAAAACCTCTTTGATTGCAACAGCTGTGAATTACGTTCGTTCACAGCTGAGTCCCAATTAGTTGCAAAAAGTCCTTCGGGAGAAGTCCTTCGGGTTAATCACCAACCTTTATCTCCCCTGAGACGCTGCCAAAGACCTACTTGGCAAAGCCACATGGAGTCCAGAATCAAACAGAGATGCTGATTGGGAACAGAATTAACAACGTTGCTTTCCTGCAAAGGGCCCATGTGCCTTTGCCCTCTTTTAAGCCTTATGGGAGGGGCCAATCATCTCCAGGCCTTACTCTTGAGTCTTCCCTTTAGTTTTAACTTGCCTTCTCGCAGCTCTGCACATGCGTGCACTAGGAACAGCTCTTCCTGTTCCTCTGCCTCTCTGATGTCTTGACTCTGGGGGCTCCGGAGTCCGTGCATAACTCCCCAATGGCCTTGGCCCCATCTCTGCGTCTACACATACAGACCCCTGGGGGTGGGGGGGCGGATTTATTTATTTAGCGTATGGCTGGTCACACACAGTATTAAAACACTTCATTTTTACAGGTTAAAAACAATTAAAACAATTTAAAAAAGCAGTAAGAAAACCTAAAAGGAAAACAGAAATAACATTTCAGAGTTTAATGTCAAGTTTGGAGATCCAGTCAGTAGCTGCTGTTGTTATGCAAAGGAAGTCCCTAGAATCTCCTGGATACCTTCTGTTGGAGCATTCCCTCACTATATGTTGGATAGTCTGTTGAGGGGCCCCACAATCACATTGTGCTGAAGGTATCTTTCCCCATTTTTACAAGAAATCAGCACACACCCCATGAGTTGTTCTAATTCTGTTATATGTCACCCATATGTGTCAGGGTAGGTTAAATCCTGGAGGTATACTATTAGGATTGATATGTTCAGAGATATCTTGGGGGGGAATAGCTACTCCACGCTTCCATCCACTTTTGTGTGGTGTTCTGATGATCGGCCATCAACTTAAGCGCTGCCAAGAGTGGTGGATTTCTTGACTTTAATCGGCATTTTAAGAGATCAGGAATGTATCCATGTATGGGTAGAGAGGAATTTAACAGGATCTTACTATACTCCCGAATGAGAGCTTCTTGTCGTCGTAAGCGCGGGGGAAGTATGTGACTAAGAACTGATAACCAGTAACTAGGTGTAGATTTTATGCACCCAGTAATTAACCTCATTGTATGGTTAAGTTGAACATCAAGAAGTCCTGTATGTGAGCTGTTTATCCATACAGGGGCACAATATTCCGCTGCAGAGTAGCAAAGCCGAGGGCTGCACATCGAAGAGTTGGGGCTGAAGCTCCCCAAGTTGTTCCGCATAGTTTTTGTAGGATGTTATTTCTGCTGTTAACCTTGGCAGCCATATTCTGAATTTGTTTTTTACAGGACGGGGGGGCGGAAAGAATCACAAAAGGCAAGAGGTGGCTGTGGCAAGGGACTGAAACGCCATCTCTTCAATCAAGTTGCTATGACCGCCATCTTGTCACTCCCCCCCCCCCCCCCCACACACACACACACACACCTCTCTGCAGACACCGGTGTCATTTCTATGTTACCATAAAATGAAATGATGCACTTTTCGGATTACAAACATGTCTATGCTTATTTAATACTGTCTTCAAAGGCTAAATAGAAATATTGCTCATTGCATTTTTATTTTATTTTTTGGTTATGTAAAAACTGTCAGGATTTTTATGCACTATATGAAATGTAATTGAGGACATATGACATTAGCAGTCTGTTCAAGAGGTATATTGTAAACATATTTTCAGACAAGCGACCAGATTTCATTATTCCTAAGAAGTAACAGATTTAAAACACACACAGACTCAAAAATAAAACCACTGAGTTCTTGCAAGAGGAATCCAGAATAATATATTTTAAAGAATTGGTGGCTTAATATAGACAAGTTTCTGATTACACGTTCAGAGCAATACAATTTTTTAAAAAGTATTTAAAATGTGGCTGACATATAACAATATGTTGGAATACCATATTTTTTGAAGGCACTTTAATAACAAGACACCCTGTTTATACCTTTAGATTCCCCACAAAATTATCTTGCAACCATTACTGCAATTATTCCTCTCTTACGAGATGCCATGGTAATATTACTTTAGAAAGATCCATCTTTCTCAATGAGAAACCAGCCTTTTGAGGTAGGCCAGTTTCAGAACTGGAGAAATTCCCCAAATATTGGGGGTGGGTGGGGGGAGAAAAGATTAAGCCTCAGGTCTACCCAATCCAAGGATCACAGCTTATATGAAAAAAAGAGGAGGCAAAAATGCAAACATGATCTCTAGAAAGATACTTGATAAATTCACTTACTTGAGTGTGTAAAAAATTTCACAATAGACCTGAAATTATGTCACCATCGTATTTTTCTACACTAGCTTTACCCCATGTCCCTTTCAAAGTAGCAGAATGAGGCATAATGACCTTAAATTGATTTCTTCTCTTGAGTGTGTATGTATAGCATTGCTCTTTCATTAAGGCTACCATTTTGGGCATACAAAAATCCATACCACCACCAGATGGCAGCAATGATATGCCAAAAAAATTAAGTCTTTACTGCCATCTACAGTCTTGGCCATCCAGGCTTCTGCAGTTCAGATACAGAAATGTTCAGTTTATATGTTTTGCTGTTAAGATTAAAGACCCAGTCTTAATTAAAAAAAAAAGTTGTAATCATGTTTTTCTAAAAATCTATAAATCAATTATCTTTGGTCCAAAGCAATAGCGAGACTATATTTATTTGATTTTTTTTTAAAAAAGCAACCAAAAAGGTTATCCAGCAGCATGCACACACATATACCCATACGAAAAAAAAAAGTATTGATTATAAAAAAGATCCAAACATTAGAAGTAACAATATCAGCTATCACTGCTTTTAGCTAAAATATGTTTGCTTGGTAAAGATCACTGCACCGAATCCCTTAACCAGCAATTCAGTGCAAGCTCAGATCTGTCACATTTTGTTTATGTCTGCTACTTAAGATAATTTTGTTTCTCGTCAATCCTTTGTCCATTCCCCCAAGCCTGAGTCTGAGTCCCAAACTTAGGCACCAATCTAGCTGAATGATTTAGGGTCAGTCACTCTCTCTCTCAGCCTGAGGAAAAATGCCATGATCAATTACTTCCAAAATTATCGCCAAGAAGGTCTTGTCCAGGTAAGTCAACACTGACTTAAAGGCACACATATATACATGTATAAATAATACTTCACTATCTGTATATGCCATGTATATGGTGAACGGGACTGTAAAATACCAAGCAAATTCATGAATAAATTTGTTAAGACTGTAGGTGCTGCTACAAAAACCTTTGTTTTTCTACAAAAAAAAAATGAAATGGTGTGTGGAACATTTGGGTTCCTTCCAGCGGTGGGATTCTTCCGGTTTAACAACCGGTTTATTTATTTATTTGTTTCCATTTATAAACCGCCCTTCTCCTTGCGGACTCAGGGCGGTGAACAGCCAGAATAAAACATGGTATACAAAAATTAAAAGCAATTAAAAATTATTAAATATTTTCGGCCGACAATTAAAACAATCCAATTTAAAATCGATTTCAATTTAAAACAGAGGATGGGATCAAGCCAGCCCAGCTAGATGGAACAAATGGGTTTTAAGGGCCCGATGAAAGGTCCGGAGGTCTGGTATCCTGCGTATCTCCGGGGGTAGGTCATTCCAGAGGGCGGGCGCTGCCACAGAGAAGGCTCTCCCTCTGGGGGTTGCTAGCCGACACTGTCTGGCCAATGGCACCTGGAGGAGGCCCTCTTTGTGCGAGCGTACTGGCCGGTGGGAGGCTATTGGCGGCAGAAGGCGGTCCCGCAAATACCCAGGTCCTAAGCCATGGAGCGCTTTAAAGATGGTCACCAACACCTTGAAGTGCATCCGGAAGACCACCAGGAGCCAGTGCAGCTCGCGCAGGAGAGGTGTCACATGGGAGCGCCACGTCGCTCCCATAATTCCCCGCACGGCCAGGGTTTGGTGATTGCGTGCTTGGCGCGCCCCCACGCCAGGCCGCCCACGCAGTTCAACAAAAAAATCCGCATTAGTGCTAGGGAATTAAAACAGCTCCGCTCTGCCATGTTAATCAGCGGTGAAGATAAAGTTAAGTAAAGCACAGGGGCAAGCGGGCAGGCCCAGTTGATCATCGGAGCAAACCGGTTTGCACCAAGCTGATCGTTGGAACAACCGGTTCGCCCGAATCGGTCTGAACCAGTAGAATCTCATCTCTGGATGCTTCTGATTATACAGATTTAAGGGCACATTAGTTCTGGCATTAAGCGAAGCCAGAGGGTCAATTCCTTAAAGAGAAGAAAATGCATGTTCCAGTTGGTAACCCTGTGAAACATATTCTCTTAATGAAAATGTCTTTCAAAAGTCTAAGTGGTTTATATATTTCTTATAGGTTTAAAAATGAAGATGGTGTTTTATTTAGACGGTCATGAACAATGGAAAAAATTACTCACTGTTATTGTGAAATTGAGTACATGTCTACTGCTGAAATAAAAGTTCTACTTCTTACATCAGCAGTTATATAATTATGTAAAAACCACAATGTTACTATCATATTTCCATGAAAATATAGCTATATACTTTTACTGGGCTTGATCTTAACAACAATAGGCATCTTTCATTCCGTTTATTACAGTTGGATTTCAAATGCCCTAAATAAGCACCATCTTGTGATTATACTTCAAAAGACACCCATACCATGCAATCTTAAAAACATCTACTCTGTATTAAATCCCACAGAGTTTAATCAAAACTCAGATGCAAACAAATACATACGATATATGAATGCAGCCTCAACATATTGCAGTTCTCAAAATAAATCCTAAAAGTCTCAACACAATATATTGAATGTTTGCATCCTATCCTGTTTCTCCCTCAAAGAATTCCCGCAAAGGAAGTGATGTCACAAGCTATGTAAACGATCTTGAAAGATCAAGAAACCTTACGATGCATATGCAATTTTAAAATCATGGTTGCATTCATTTTGTTTTTTAAAAAAAGCAAAGTTATAAAAACATACTAAGCTTTGTCAGAGGCATTCAAAACAGTTCACATTATTTTAAGTGTAGTATGAGGTACTGCTGGAACAGAAGGCACCGTAGAAGCAGATTGATCGAGATGTACAGAATCAAAAAAACCCCACTGGATTCTATTGGAGAATCTACTTTCCTATTGGAGGAAAAAAATGTATATGGATATAGCATTATGCATAAATTCTGCTCCCCCGCCAAAGTAACTCTGCAGTAAATTATTTCAAATAGGAAATAGTAAGGTATCTATTTACAATCTTGTTTTCCCTTGTGTATTGATTATTACTTTTGAGCAAGAAAGATGGGTTGGTCTATTAGTTAGCCAAAGGTTAAGTATTTTTTGGAGTATAAGATGCACTTCCCCCCACCCCCAGGGGTGAAATGCTCCCGGTTCAGACCAGATCGCCTGATCTGGTAGCGATGGCGGCAGGTGGTTCAGAGAACCAGTAGCGATGGCAGCTGGAGGCTCCGCCCACACGCCCACACGCAACCCACTAACGCCTGCTCGCCCTTCGCCTTGGGTCGGGGGCCTGCGCCCAGGAACGCACCATTCACCGAAGCCTTAGAGCTGCCACCTGCTCACCGCCTACTTGCCATCTGCCTCAACCGGGTCGGGGAATACACCATTCCCTGACTCCGGCCTTTCCACGGAGCCACCGCTCGCTCGCTGCTCACTAGCCCTTCGCCTTGGGTTGGGGGACGCCCAGGGACGCACCATTCCCCGAGGCCCCGGAGCTGCCACCTGCCTCAACTGGGTTGGGGAATGCAACCATTCCCCAACACCAGCCTTGCCCGGAGCCACCGCCTATTCTCCCTTCACCACGCGGTGTGTCCTTACCTTTCTCCCACGGTTGGCTGCTGGGGAAGGCAAGCGCCTGAAAGTTACCAGAGTTGCTCTCCTTGAATGTGCCGCCACCATCGCCACTCTGTTCCATGCGCTGGCTGCACAAGCACACACCATTTATTTCATTCATTCATCAGCGGCAGGTTGGGTGTGCATTTGTGCAGCCGGCGCATGGAACAGGGCAGCAATGGTGGCAGCACATTCAAGAACAGCAGCTCTGGTAACTTTCAGGTGCTTGTCTTCCCTGGCAGCCAACCGTGGGAGAAAGGTAAGAGACAGGCGGCGAGCAGGCGGCAGCTCCGGGGCCTCGGGGAATGGTGCATCCCTGGGCATCCCCCAATCCGAGGCGAAGGGCGAGCAGGCGGCAAGCGGGCGGCTGCTCCAGGGCAAGGCCGGAGTTGGGGAATGGTGCATTCTCCGACCCGTTCGAAGCAGGCAATGGCTCCAGGGCCCCAGGGAATAGCACCTCCCTGGGCCCCAGCCCCCAACCCAAAACGAAGGGAGAGGTGGCAAGCGGACAGCAGAATAGAAATTTAAAAAATTTCCCTACCAGGTTCTGTGGGCGTGGCTTGGTGGTGGGGGAGTCTTGTGACTGAGTGGGCATGGCTTTGAGTGACATCGAGTTGGCCACGCCCACTCAGTCACAGGACACCCCCAACAAGCCACGCCCACAGAACCGGTAGGGAAAACATTTAGATTTCACCCTTGTCCCCCCCGAAAAAGGGATAGAAATTTGGGTGCGTCTTATACACCAAATGTAGCCCCGTCCACCCACTGGCCCCCACCCTTTGCCCTCTGCCTCCCAGCAATTTACCTACTTGCAGCAAGCAGCAAGAAGAAACAGCTCCTTTCTGCTTCAGCACAGCCTAATTAGCACAAGTTGATTGGATCGGCCTCCTGACTCTCAGCTGTTTTGCTCTCAGCTGTTTTGCGCGGGCCTCTGCTGCTTGCTGCAAGGAAGTAAATTGCTGGAGCAGATTTTTTTTTCTTGTGCTAATCAAGCTATGCTGAAAACGAAAATGAAAGTAAAGCAGGCTGTCTGCTGTTTGCTGCAACTAGCCAAAATTGCTGAGAGGCAGAGGCAGATTTCTTTTTCTTGTTTTCTTTACCAAAAAAGGTAGGTGCGTCTTATAGTCCAAAAAATACGGTCCCTGGAATTGGCTTTCTCCAGCATGTTGATGTAATTTATAGTATAGTGAGTACTTATATGCAGCATAGAATTATCTGCATTTATTAATAATTTTTCTTAGTTCTGAATAAATCCCTCATTTGCTGTTTTATTTCCCTAAAGATACTATAACCCTTAAAAAAGGAGTATGAATGCTAATAACTGCAGCAAATATTAAGAGATATGGGAATGCTTGGATATAAAATGACATAAGGAATTCTATACACCCAATCCTTAACATCATTAAAGGAAACTATTTATGTTAAGACAGCGCAACCAAAGAGCATTGGTTTTAAAGAAAAAAAAAACCCAGCCTGGAAAATTATATATTGTCTCTTTACTTGATTATCATTTTATATTAAATTAAATTTGAATTTAAATCCACGGCGGCCTACATTCTGAAAAGGCCCACTTACTTGGGCTTCCGTTCCTTAATGGGGAAGGACTCCGGCTTCGAATTGTCTAAAACACACACACACAAAAAAAGATATTTTGATTCATCTCCATTCCTTTTACTCTAGAAGAAATAAATCTGCATTGAACACACACCATCAGATTAGATGGAATGAAAAATTGTACTGTTGTAGAATGATAATCTCAGTGTGCCTACATAGACACAATTGGAATACTTCTTAGTGCATGAAACACTACGACCAGGGGTGAAATGCTACCGGTTCAGACCGGTTCGGCTGAAGCGGTAGCGATGGCGACAGGTGGTTCAGTGAACCGGTAGTGACGGCAGCGTGAGGCTCCGCCCAACCGCCTGATCAGCGTTACTTCCTGGTTTTAACCAGGAAGTAACCTGTTTTTTACTCTCTGCGCATGCACAGAAGGCTTTGCGCATGCGCAGAGGGTCCGGTAGGTGCACTTCTGAACCAATAGGAAAGGTTAAGTAGATTTCACCCCTAACTAAGACTACTTTTAAAGCCTATATATTTGATCACTGAAGGCATTCTTTCTCCAAAGTAAATTAGATGGGTTAGAATGTTGTGTATTGCTCTACTGCCATTTAACAATCATATAGTTGAACTCCCAGAATTCTCCACCTGTCATGCTGGCTGGAGAATTCTGGGAGTTGAAGTCCATGTATCTTCAAGCTTCCAAAGTTGAGAAACACTGATTTAAATGTTGGCATTCCACATCCAATAGCCCTCCCAGACAACTGTGTTAAAGAGCAGTCCACCAGTCCTTGAGCCAGGAGAATAATGTGCTGGCACGAGCCTCAGGTCCTAAGTGGGCCCTCATCTTCATCACATCACTTCGGTGGCCCCACACCTGGATGAGACAATTTATTGTAGCTCCCCGTTAAGAAACTTCCTACACTTTTTCCAGCTGCTCCTGGACCAAGGAAGCTGTAATTCTCTTGCATAAACCATTGAATCCAGAAAAAAAATATAATAATTTTGAACTTAGAATTGAACAATCCATCATCTTCCAGTAGGTCCCTCTGCATTGCCTGATTTTAGTAAGAAGAATCAACCTACAACCTTTGAAGAAGGGGTGACAGTTTTGAAGTATGTGAGGTTGGACTGGGGTAAATTTGGGTGAGGTTTCTTTGATCTCTTAGAAGGAGAAATTTGAGAGTAAGGCTTGGGTCACTATTTTCAATCTTTGGTGGCCTCGTTCCAAAGATTACAGTTTCCTGCTAGACGGAGAGAGAAAGCATTTCTGTGAGGCCACCAAAGATTGCAAAAATGATCATTGAAGGGCCACACATGGCCTGCTTTGAGTTATAAGGTTGCCAAAATCTATCAGAGTTGAGCTATAAACGAGCATTGGAGATTAGTGGACTTCTATAAATCCCTAACAACTCAACCTCATGTCAACCATTTTTCTATGCAATGTCCTCATGACGTTGCCTTTCCCCAGGGGTGGGCTTCAGATCCTTTACCAACGGGTTAGCTGTCCTGTTGCTGGGTGGGCGTGGCCATGGTGGGCATGGCCTAGTCGGCCGCCTGCACCACGACGGGGGAGTGTTTTTTGTCCTCCCCAGGCTCCAGAGGCTTTCTTCGAGCCTCCGGGAGGGCGAAAACTGTGGTCTGGAGGTCCTCCAGAGGCCTGAAACAGGCTTGTTTCCGAACATCTGGGACCTCCGGTAGTGTTGTGACCCCAACTTCCGAGCCTGTCTTAACAGAGGAAGAGGATTCAGAAGGTGATGGGGAGGAACTGATAAGGCCTCCCTCTCCAGGACCCTCCTCTCTGGCAATGCCTCAGGTTCCATCCGAAGGCCAAGAGGAACAGCCTGGGATATGCCAGGAGGAAAGCATATCGGAAAAACAGATAGGGAGCGAGGATGATGAATCCTGGCTTGATCCCAGGCAGCGTCGGAGGGAGAAGCGTGCGCAGCAACAAAAGAGGCATGGGAGGGCCAGAGATTGAGCTGAGTCACTGAGCCACACCCCACAAGGAATAAAAGTGGGTATGATTGCTCTTCAGGCTTTGTGACGGTCAAAGTTGAAAACCTGAGAGTCACGTCGCGTTGCCTGAAATCTGGATTGGACCCTGGCCAATTCTTGCTTTGTGGGTTACTTTTTGCTGCTGAACTGGACTGAGGGGAAACTCTCTCTCTCGTTGACTATGGGTGAGAGCTGACTTGGCAGGCATTTCGCAGTTTACTGCCAAGACTCTTTATCTGCAAGGGTTCCTAGTCTGATTGCTTAATAGAGTCTTGGTGGGCGTGCCTGGTTGTGTGTTTGCGTGTGGGGAAGGGGGACAGAACAGGTAGGTTTAGGCTTAGCCAATGAGGGGTGGCATTTGGGGGTTCGCCGAACCCCAGTGATCCTTGGTTAGAGGATCACCCAAACCCTGCCAAACCCCCAGGAGCCCACTCCTGCCTTTCCCTTATCTCAAACCATAGTGGAAATATCTTAAAGTGGTCTTCAGGTATTCCCTTTCCTCCCTTATTTGTTTTCTTTACCATTGAATTGTGTTCGCACATCTCAGGTTTAGGGTTAGGGACCACAAATGGGGATTGGGTTTTTCACCTGTTTTACAAGCAGAATTCCACCCATGCAGACAACTATGGGACTGAGGAAGTGCAATAATTCTGCACACATGATCAGAGTGTTTTGAACCCCATCATTTCCTTATCTCCCAGTCCCATATTCTGAATAGTCTTGTTCTTGTTAAATAATAATAATAATAATAATAATAATAATAATAATAATAATAGTAATAATAATAATAATAATGTTGCCTTCAGTGCATACTTCTGGGAATACATCTTATTTTGAACTACTATGTTGATCAATTTATGTTACTTTACCAAATTCCGAGAGTAGCCTGTACTACAAGGCAGAGGGCTAACACTACGGCTGCGACTGTGGCTCCTGTTTCTGCTTCTGGAAGACCACTGAAATAAAATACAAACCATGAAATAGATCTCAGTTAAGCAGGGATTCTTTTAATGAGAGGACTTTGCAGAAGGCCAAGGTAGGAGACTTATTGTGGAAGAAAGGACTTATTCTTGTTTTACTATACTGCAGGACTTGGCAAATCTTGTCCATTGAAGAAGGGTCCACAAAGTGGGGATCAAAATAATCAAGTTGGCGGCTTTGACTGTGAAATAAAAGCTCTGCCTATTTTTATCTGCTATCTTGACTTCTTTTGATCCTACTCTATGGACACCCAGATGTCCCCGCCCAGGTTGGCCATTGCTAACACCTCTGGGAACTGAGCCCAGATCTGGAACCGGTAAAGGCTGGGAAATATTCCTCTCCCACATTTTAATCTCCAATTCCAATCGTAGCATGCAAATGAGCTGGAATTCCTCTCTAGCAAAATGCTTTAAAATTTCAGCCTTCCATTTGACGCGCAGCTGAAATTCTAAATCTTATTGCTTCTCTAATCCAATTGACAAATTGTGCTTCACCAAGGCTGGCTGAATAACTCACAATTTACTGGATTTATACATCATACCAAAGCAAATTTATAGTCCAGTTGCCTCCTGAGGGAAAAAAATGCACCTTTGGGAGTCTCAGCCTCTATGTTTAAACATTTTAAAAGCCTACCAGAGCACCTCTTTTAGTTACGGCCTCTCCCTTCACAATCACTGAGTCCTCTTCCAGGAGAGCTGGCCAGACATGATAAGCCACCAGTGGAGCTGTGAAATCAGAATCATAGCTGCGACGGTACCTAATCGGACACAAAAGAAATTCAGTTACAGCTGAGGTTGCAGGTAGGAGCTTCCCTTATGTTATCACCTGTCCATCTCGTGTTTCCCCAGGGCACTTGGAACAATTCTCATATTTACTTTGGCATGAGGACTAAGGGAAAAGTGTCAGATGACGCTTGCAATAAAATGTCAAGTGTCTCTTTGTAGGAAAGCACAGAGGGCATAAAGCAGAGGTCTTCAAACTTGGCAGCTTTAAGACTTGTGGACTTCAACTCCCAGAATTCTCCAGCCAGCTGGCTGGAGAATTCTGGGAGTTGAAGTCCACAAGTCTTAAAGCTGCCAAGTTTGAGGACCCCTGGCATAAAGAATGGCTTGACAGACAGGGAGAAAGAGCTGCTAACAAGATAGCGATCAGATAAGGGGATCATAAGCTTGAGCCAAAGCAGTAACTTGAGAAACATCTCGGACAGATTCACATGAAGATTCTTGTTCCTACAGCCATCATAATAAAAGTAATCCTGACCTATATTTTATTAGTCTGGTCTATCTTGTAAAAAAGCGTAGAACATAGCATGCCAAAATTCTATGTTCTTGGTGTTATGACATTCCCTAAATAACATGCAAACAGGACGCGGTGGCTCGGTGGCTAAGACGCTGATCTTGTCGATCGAAAGGTCGGCAGTTCAGCGGTTCGAATCCCTAGTGCCGTGTAACGGGGTGAACTCCCGTTACTTTTCCCAGCTTCTGCCAACCTAGCAGTTCGAAAGCACGTAAAAAATGCAAGGAGAAAAACAGGGACCACCTTTGGTGGGAAGGTAACAGCGTTCCGTGCGCCTTTGGCGTTTAGTCATGCCGGCCACATGACCACGGAGACATCTTTCGACAGCACTGGCTCCTCGGCTTTGAGGTGAGCATCGCCCCCTAGAGTCGGGAACGACTAGCACATATGGGCGAGGGGAACCTTTACCTTTACTAAGTAACATGCAGAAGTAACAGAATAACAGACAAATGGATGTCCAGTATCTTCTTAAAAACCTCCAGGGATGGGGCACCCACAACTTCTGAAGGCAAGCTGTTTTATTGGTTAATTGTTCTCGCTGTCAGGAAAGTTATCCTTAGTTCTAAATTGCTTCTCTCCTTGATTAATTTCAATCCATTGTTTCTTGCCCAGCCTTCAGGTGCTTTAGTAAATAGGATGGCTCCCCTCTTCTCTGTGGCAGCCCCTTAAATATTGGAACACTGCTATCATGTCACCCCTCGTCCTTCTTTTCTTTTTTTTAAAAAAAAAATTTATAAACTTTATTAACAAATAATACAAAAAAAAAACCAGAACACATATAACAAAACATAGAAAAATACATTGTACACTAAACATTTGTAAATAATCAATCATTTGAAGCATCTGTTTCATGGAGATCTTCCATTAATATAATTACACTTGTTCCCTTAATTCTTAATCTAATGATTTCATATTACCTCTTTACCCTCTGTTCTAGTCTGTCTCTAAGACTTCTACTTTAATGTTCTATTATAACCTTCACTTTCTAGATTCTTCACACATAAGAGGGTGGTTATATACACAAATATACCTTGGTACTATATAATTTTTGACTATGTTTCTTCTGTCACCGCCCTGTGCCAATGATACCATTTATTCCCAACTTTGTAAAATTCAGTATCTTCTTTTTCCTTTAATTCTTTCGTCAATCTGTCCATTTCTGCACATTGTGTAATTTTGTCTATAATTTCTTCTTCTGTTGGGGTTTTTTCCAATTTCCAATTTTTAGCATATATTATCCTTGCCGCCGTTAGTATGTGTATTAACAGATATTTTATTTCTTTCGAATACGATTTTGTAAAAATTCCTAATAGAAAGATTTCGGGTCTCTTGTCAATTTGTACTTTAGTAATTTGTTTTAATTCCTGGTCCTTCTTTTCACTAGACTAGACATAGCCAATTCCTGCAACCGTTCTTCATATGTTTTCGCCTCCAGACTCTGATCACCATTGTTGTTCTTTTTTGCACTCTTTCCAGAGTCTCAACATCTTTATTAAATTGTGGCAACCAAAACTGGATGCAGTATTCCGAGTGTGGTCTTACCAAACATTTAAAGTAGTAGTATCACTTCTCATGATCTTGATTCTATCCCTCTATTAATGCAGTTTAGGATTGAATTGGCTTTTTTGGCAGCTGCAGCACACGGCTGGCTCATCATTAAGGGATTGTCCACTAGGACTCCAAGATCTCTCTCACAGTTACCAGGATTGAGCCAGTATTCTAGACCTGTACATTTGATTTTTCTTGCTTAAGTGTAAAACCTTACTTTTCTCACCATTGAATTTCATTTTGTTAGATAGAACCCCATGTTCAAGTCTGTCAAGATCCTTCCAAATCTTGAGCCTATCTTCTGAGGTATTAGCTATTCCTGCCTGCTTAGTGTCATCTGCAAATTTGACGAGTTCCCCTTCTGTTCCCTCATCTAAATCGTTTATGAAGATGTTGAAGAATATGTGGCCTAAAACGGAGCCTTGGGGTACCCTATTGTTTACTTCCTCCATGTAGGCAGGGCTGGGATTCAGTCGGTTCAGGCGAAGCGGATGCTAGTATTAATCTGGTTCGCCAAAGTGGTAGTTGCGAGGAGTGGCTGACTCCGCTTACCGGGCCCCTCCCAGGAGTCTTCACACATTTTGGATGCCAGGTAAGTGCAGGGCCCACGTGGGGGCTCTGGTAGGATGAAAAACAGGCCTACCGGAAGTACTGAAAGTCTAGAAACAGGCCCATTTCTGGCCTCCGGAGGAGGCCATTTTTCAACCTCCCGGAGGCTCAAGAAAAACCTCCAGAGCCTGGGGAGGGCAAAAACGCTCCCCCCTCCCCATGGTGCTGGAAGCTGACTAGGCCACACCCACCCAGCAATCGGGCAGAAAATCGATTGCTAAAATTTTTCAATCCCACCCCTGCATGTAGGTGCAGTTCCATTAAGGACTACATGTTGAGTGTGGGTTTTAATTTATCGCGCCTCCATTCAGGGAGGTGAATGTGTCTCTGCCTCTTTTTGGGTTTTTTTTTTTTTTTATTACGAATGCAAAACATGCCTGCTTTGTTTCTCTTACTTGTATTCGCTGAACAGCTCTCCATCCATACCAAAAGAAACATCCAGAGGAGGATCTAAAGTTTGCATGGAAAAAGCTATCCGGCATAACTCTCGTATCAATCCACTGATCATGATGAAGTCAACTCCTGGAAGAGAAATCTTAGGACTGATGTTCAGTGCACGGATGACTTCCTGAAAGCATATAAAAATGTGTGTGGTTATTTCCTGGAGAAAAGTAATTACCCCCCCCCCCACCCCCCCCAAAAAAGCAACAAATGCAGATAGGCCATTTGAAACTGGAACACAAAATGACGGAATGACCAGGTTGAGGCTTCCTAATTTTTTCCAAATTCACATCATCAACATACTGGCATTCATCAGAAACTATGTTGTAATACTTTCCATTGAACTTAACTAAATGAATGAAGTGGGTTACTGTGTGCTATTTCACTAAAAAAATTTATTTTAAGGGTTGACTTAAAAATTTTCTCTGCTGCCGCAGTTGTTCAGTTAGAGAGGCAATGGAGTCAGACATAATTAGGAATCGAGATATTTTCAGAGGTATCTGAAGGCTCAAGATGGCAGCCGTGAGACCAGAACTGAAGCCCTGCCCCCTTTCTAATGCATCCTAAGTAAAGCGGTAAGGATTCAGTCACTTGGTTATGGCTGCCATCTTGCTTTTTTGACACCCCCTCTTCCAAACACTCCTAGATCAGAAGTGAAATCCAGCAGGTTCTGACAGGTTCTGGAGAACCGGTAGCGGAAATTTTGAGCAATTCGGAGAACCGGCAAATACCACCTCTGGCTGGCTCCAGAGTGGGGTGGAAATGGAGATTTTGCAATATCCTTCCCCCAAGAGTGGAGAGGGAATGGGGATTTTGCAGTATCCTTCCCCAGCCACGCCCACCAAGCCACTCCCCCAGAACCGGTAGTAAAAAAAAAATTGAATTTCACCACTGTCCTAGATGTTTTCACCACATTTTCAAAGTACTCAAACCTTATTTTATTAGAAGCAAAGCACAATCATTGTGTCAAGTTTCGAGGTCGTCTCAAATAAATTGCATTTCAAACAAAGTCTTTGATGAAAATCTCTCATTTATTAAGCACGACATTCTAACTCTGACTCATCGTAACCAACACTGACTTCCTGACCCAAAACCCTCCCTTTCCTATCCCCACTCCTCTGCACTCATTGGCCATCTTCCAAGTCACTCTACCCCTAATCTACTGCTCCAGCTCAAAGGAATTTCCCCCTCCCATCCCATCACCTAGGGGATATTATCTCCAGGGAAAATAAGTAGGTAAAAAGTCAAACGTCCCTTTCCAGATGCCTCCGCTTCTCCTTCTTAAGTCAGCACTAGAGTAAATGCAGCTTGAAGTGCTGACACACTTTTGAATTGAATCCTCTGCATATAATATTGAACGTCATTATGGAACATATCACAGGCAACACTGGTAATAGAATGAATCTTATTGAGGTCCTGTTAAATAGTACTTTATCACATCTAAATGGAACTGCTAGACAAGGAAATTGTTGTCGCTCACCGGCGGCCTGCGGAGCTGGCAGCAGAGTTGGACAGTGAGGAGGTTGGGGAGGAACATGGGCCAGTCCTGGAGGTTGGGGAAAACTCGGGCAAGGGATCTGCGTGGGAGACAGAGAGGGAGCTAGACAGCAGTGAGGCAGAGGAACAACTGGAGCCCATTCCCAGTGTGTGCATGCGCAGAGCTGCCAGAAGACAAGAACAACTAAGAAAGCAGGGTCGACTTAGGAGTAAAGCCACACCTTGGAGGTGATTGGCCCCTCCCATAGAAAACAAAAGAGGAGCAAACGGGGAGTGGGCTTTTGCAGGAAACAATTCGTTTGGTCAGTCGTTGCCGAAGTGGAAAGTTCCGTTCGTGACTTTAAAAGACTCTGTGCCAAGTTTTGCCTCGTCTACGTTTGGAAACTAAGTTATCTGTCAGCTTTCCCAGCGAGATACGGCGTGTTAATAAATATGCCTCTGAAAGACTGTTTGCAAAGCCATGCTGGCTGTGAATGAACGTAATTCATAGTCATGTAAATAAAAGGGGTTTTACTGGGACTAAGACTCTGCTTCTTGCTACTCAAGGAAGCCTAGGCCAGAACAGAAATCCATCAGTTTGAGAGATATACCAACAGTATGCTGATGATTTCCAGTGATATAATTCCAACCCAGACTACCATTCAGATGCTTCACCAAAATCCGTATTTTCTAATTAGAAATCAGCAGATGGAGGCCATGGCTGGAAAACACTTTGTCAGCCTTGTCTGCTACGCCACTTGTGGCTCTTCTTGGGGGGAAAAATATCCTGACAACAATGACTCATGCTCTCAACAGTAAGGTTGGACTACTGTAAAATGGCCTGTATGGAATTGTCCTTGTAGATTACTTTGAAGATGCAGTTTATGAAAGCAGCAGTGTTTTATTGAGCAATATAACTTTGTCGCAGACTTACACTGACGCTGGACTGAACATCATACAGATCTTCCTGACGAATGATATAGTCCATCACCGTATCTTCAAGTGGTTCAGGCCCCGAGTAACTGAGAGAGAGTGTCTTTCTAACACGCATTTTGAACTGTCTGAAGGCCTTCTTTGCTGCATAGAAGGACTCCTGCGAACGAGAGAAGAGCAATTAAATTTAGATGCCCAAGCAATACAGATAATCGAATCTCGTGATAAAATAGCCTACCCAGTTGTTAATCTATGTTATTTTAAACTCTGTTATACTGATGCAATGCTTTAAAAATTCTGATTAATAATATAAAAAAATATATACAAAAATGTATTTGTGTACAGGTAATATCTCGGGTTTCTTCCCGTGTAATTGTAAGCATATCTTTAGAAGGATAGCAGCGACGTTTCGATGAAATCACATTCATCATCTTCTGGCTGATGTTCTTGGTTTGGTGCCTATGGGCTAAAATGTATTTGTATCTACAGAATGATGCCAATTGGATTAGTGGTTGCAAAACACCATGTATAGATGGTCTCAGGAGTGAAATGCTCTCGGATCGGACCGGTGGTTCGGCGATCCGGTAGCAATGGTGGAGCAAAGCTCCGCCTACCCATCCAAGTGTCATTACTTCCTGGTATTAACCAGAAAGTAATGTGTTTTTTACCCTCTGCGCATGCGCAGGTTTTGTGCATGCACAGTTTTTGTGCATGCACAGAAGGTCTGTGCACGCACATGACACAGACGGCGCATGCACTTCCGAACTGGTAAGGAAGGTAAGTAGATTTCACCCCTGGCTGGTATGTTTATGGAGAAAGAATAAGGATAGTCTTTATTTTTTACAATTAATGATCCATATTAAAATTAACTAAATTAAAATAATCTAATTAATAAAAGGTAAACACAATGTATATTCTTTTTTTTTCAAAATCTTGTAAAGATAAAGTATCTATGCTGCAAACATTTGGACAACCATTAGATGGCAGTAAAGATACAGAAAATGTTCTTTCCTGCCAGCTAATGGCCATCTTGATTTTTGCAACCCAAATACTACAGTAGTGGCCAAAATTGTGGAAACCTTTTGGAAAAAGTGTATTTTTGAGGGTTGATAGCTAATATCACCACTTTTTTGGGGGGGGGAGGGGAGTTTGGAGTTTCAAGATAATCATATTCTACTGATGGAATGGCCTGGGAATAGCCCAGACTTTCACCCAATTTAAAATCTATGGAGGTCACTAAAGAAATTTGTTAGTCAGAAGCGACCCAGCAATAAAACCCAGTTAATAGAAGCAATCGTTCAATCTTGGTTTCACATCATAACAGCTGCAGAACTAAAAGACTTGGTTCACTCCATGGGAAGACGTTGTAAGGCCATCATTCATGCTAAAGGTTACCCAACTATTAACTGACATGGTGATAATTTTTGTATATCTTGTTTTTTCTATGCGTTTCACTTTTCTTCTTTATACTGCAACTGCTATTCTAATAGCAAATCCTTCATAAAAGTTATTGCATTACATTCTTGATTAAATTATTTTTCCATTGATATACAATTTCTCCTCCAAAAAAAGTGGTGTTATTAGCTAGTTTTAGAAAATACACTTTTCCCAAAAGGTTTCCACAATTTTGGCCACTACTGAATATGGTATTCCAACTGAGGTGGCGTATAATTTGTAATGAACATATTCAAGGATGTATACTAGCTATTGGTGGCATAGTGGTTTGAATGCAGTATTGCAGGCTAATTCTGCTGACTGCCAGGAGTTCGATCCGGACCGCTCGAGGTTGACTCAGCCTTCCGTCCTTCCGAGGTCGGTAAAATGAGGATCCAGATTGTTGGGGGAGATATTCTGACTCTGTAAACTGCTCAGAGAGGGCTGTAAAGCAGTGTGAAGTGGTATATAAGTCTTAGTGCGACGTGCTATTCTTTTTACCAATAGTAGACAATGCCAGCTATTTGCTTCTTTCAGAGATTTCAGGCAGCTGCTAATGACTTCTGGGTTAACTAATCAGAGAAACAAACTATGGATCTTCTTTTAAGGGCACAAAAAATACAAGTTCATCAAATAAAGTCTAAGCAAGACAGCAGTGGCCACTTATAAATTATCTGGTGGAGGCTTCGTGTGCAATTGAACTAGTTCTTCAAAAAACATCTCCAATCTGTGGTAAGCGTATTGTTGAGCCAACATCAACATTTCAGATTTCCGTAATGAAATCTTGAACTCCAGGAGTTCCAACACTGAAACTTCTAACTCAGGGGTGGGTTCTACTTACCTTTACTATCGGTTTGCCGCGGGAGCATGCGCTCTCGCTTCTCTTGTGCGCATGTGCGCAGTTCTGTGCATGCACAGAGGCTTCTGCCACATCTGCAGATCAACCATGACGACATTGTGGTGGATGGGCGGAGCCTCCCGCTGGTTTTACTACCGGTTCTATAGAACCGGACCGAACCGGGAGCAACCCATCACTGTTCTAATCAGTTTGTGATCCGTTTGCACTTATCAAAGTAATGAGTATTAATGGCATTAAAAAAAATAGTTGCGTGTCATACCACAACAGCGGTATAGATTATTCTCTGGACCGTTTCCAGATCATCGGTGTAGCTCCTCAAGAGAGTTTGAGCGTTTAGGCGTTCCTGAGAGTAAATGTCATTGAATCGTTCCACAAGGCGAGTGCGGCGCAAAGCATGAGTAAGTCTCCCTCGGCTGGGTGAAAAATTTCGTGCTGGAGGTGGACTAGGCGATCTACTTCGGGTAAGTCTCGGAGAAGAAGATCGATTCCGTGCAAGTCTGAAACAGATTTGCCGAAGGCAAAATTTTTACCGCTACAAACACTTCGCTCCAAATACAGATAGCCCTCGACTTACAACGGTTCATTTAGTGACCATTCAAAGTTACAACGGCACTGAAAAATGTGACTGATGACTGTTTTTCACAGTTGTAACCTTTCCAGCATCCCCATGAACATGTGATCAAAATTCAGATGCTTGGCAAGGGGTTCATATTTATGACCGTTGCTGTGTCCCAAGGTCGTGTATGATCCCCTCTTGTGACCTTCTGATAAGCAAGGTCAATCGGGAAACCAGATTCACTTCACAACCAAATTACTAACTTATCAACTGCAGTGATTCACTTCACATGCGTGGCAAGAAAAGTTGTAAAGTGGAGCAAAATTCACTTAACAAATTTCTCACTTAATATAAATTTTGGGCTCAATTGTGATTATAGGTTGAGGATTACCTTTAGTTACAAAAAAATTAATTTCGGAATATAATATTATTGTTTCTATTGGTCTTACTAAAACACCAGGCATTTTTATTATTATTGCATATAAAGTTAAGTTAATGATCTATTTTTTTTTATCACAGTGAGATACTTTACTGCTTTTGATTCCAGTACACTTTGATGCATCAAATTAGTTTCTTGAATATTCCCAATTTCAAGAAATGATTAATGATGTTTTTTTAAAAAAAATACGTTTCAGTAGATATGATTCTTTCTCTTTGGGGGAAGATGCTTTATCTTGAACTGGCAGGCAGGAGTACTGAATTGCAAATCTATGGATATGGCCTCTTTCCTCAGATCAAGGAAATATAATAATCCCGAGTATCGCTCTCCTCTCCGTGGTAATACGGGCCGTGTATAAATTTAGTAAATAAATAAATTATTGTAATGAGCTTTTCAGACCAAGGGAAATTGGATAGAGATAGGAAAAATATTCAAGCACAGAACTATTTGACAGGCTGAACTCTGGGCCCTGACTAACAAAATGAAATTCAATGTAGAGAAAAGTAAAGTCATACAAGAAAAATCAGAAGTACGTATATAAATCGGGAGAAACCATACTTAATAGCAGTAACTGTGAGAGGGATGTTGGAGTCATAGTGGACAACTAATTAAACATGAGCCAACACTGTGTAATGGCAACCAATGCAATCCTAAATTGCATTAATGGAGGGATTCAATCAAGATCATGTGAGGTACTAATACCAGACTATAAAGCTTTAGTAGGACCACACGTAGAGTACTGCATCTAGTTTTGGTCACCAAGCTATAAAAAGATGCTGAGACTCTAGAAAGAGTGCAGAGAAGAGCAACCAAGATGATTAGGGGACTGGAGGCTAAAACATACGGAGAACAGTTACAGGAACTGCGTATGGCTAGTCTAGTGAAGAGAATGACCAGGGGAGACATGATAGCAACCTTCTAATATTTGAGTGGCTGTCACAGAGAGAAGAGGGGGTCAACCGGGGTGAAATGCTCCCGGTTCGGACGAGTAGATAGCGATGGCGGCAGGCAGTTCGGAGAACCGGTAGCAAAAATCCCTGCCCCCGCCCCCATGCCCAGCTGAGCCGCGCGATCATCAGAACCTTTTTTTTCTTTTAAATGGCTCTGACGAGCCAAGCTCTGACAATCCCAGTTGAGTTGCCTGCTAACTGGTAGCAAAAAGCCCTCCCCGCTCCTCCCCAGCCTCCAGCTTGCTTATCTTAGCTGCTGGTGGCAACGCCTACCTTGCTTTGCTTGCTGTAATATCTGCAATCCATTGCATCAGCAAGCAACTGAACCTACCTGCCTGCCTGCAATCAAGCTCATTGGGGAGCAGCTCTATCTACCTGCCTGCCTTCCTGCCTGCCTTCTACCTTCTTATTGCAGGGGTCTCCAACCTTGGCAACTTTAAGACTTGTGGATTTCAACTCCCAGCAAAGCTGGCTAAGGAATTCTGGGAGTTGAAGTCCACAAGTCTTAAAGTTGCCAAGGTTGGAGACCCCTGTTCTATTGGGTAAGTTTTTTTCCCCCTTTGGGAGCTTTAAAAAAAATAGTTAATTGGGGTTTTTTTTAGTTGTTCTTTTTTTTAGGCCTAGCCATTTAAAGTTTAGGAAGTTTTAAATGTAGCTGCTTTTATATAAAAAATAAAAATGAATTAAAATAATATTTGTGCAGCTTTCTGAGATTTAGTGTGTTTCTGTAGTGTTTGACTCTAACGACACAAACACACAAAATCTCACAAAAGCTGTATGTGGAATTTTGTGTGTGTAAAGTGTGAAAGTTGTTTTTTGGGGGCTTTTTGTGCCGGTGTGAGGTTCCTGCTTATTGCAGGGCCATTTTGGGTCTAGCACAGCTGCTTTTACATTGTGGGTGAGTCAGTTGTGTTGAGTTGTGTTTTGTAGGTTAAAAAAGGGCAAAGAAGTGACATTGACTTGGCCACGCCCACCCAGTCACCTTATCACCAAGCCCCGTCCACTAATTAAGCCACGCCCACAGAACCGATAGCAAAAAAAAATTAGATTTTACCCCTGGGTTCAACCTATTTTCCAAATCATCTGAGGGCCAGACAAGGAATAAGAGATTCAATCTAGAAATAAGGAGACATTTTCTGACAGTGAGAACAGTCAACCAATGGAACAGAAGTTGCCTTCAGAGGTTGTGGGTGCTCCATCATTGGAAGCTTTCAAGAAAAGTCTGGCCTGCTATCTGTCAGAAATGGTGTAGGGTCTCCTGCTTGGGCGGGGGTGGGTTGGATTAGATGACCTCCAAGGTCCCTTCCAACTCTGTTATCCTGTTATCTGCACATTCTTTCTTCATCCAGAAAACATCTAACCATTTCTAACCACGATGGCAAATCTATGGCACGTGTGCCACAGGTGGCACGCGGAGTCATATCTGCGGGCCCGTGAGCCGTTGCCTTAGCTCAGCTCCAACATACATGTGCGTGCCGGTCAGCTGATTTTTGGCTGGCTCCACCCATGCAGCCCCTCCCCTCTCGGGAATCTCCACATGGCCTGTTTTGGACACCAGGACTCACGCGGAGGCTCTGGGAGAGCATTTTCAGCCTCCGGAGGGCCTCCGGGGGGGTGGGGAAGGCCATTTTCGCCCTCTCCAGGCTCCAAGAAAGCCTCTGGAGCCTGGGGAGGGCGAAAAACGGGCCTACAGGAAGTCTGGAAATGGGCCGGTTGCAGCCTCCGGAGGCTTCATGAAGGCCGGCTAGGCCCAAAACGAGGCGTGGGGGGGTGTCGTGCACACATATGCGGGGGGTGTCGTGCACGCATGCACAGGGGGTGTCGTGCACGCATGTGTGGGAGTAGTGTGTGCAAGTGTAGGGGAACAGGACACCGGGGGGCATTGAATTATGGGTGTGGGCAAGACCAAGAGGAAGACCAAGAATCTCTAATGAATTTAGGAATAGATCTACTTAAAGAAGAATCCTTGTGAGAAAAGAAGCTCGCTTTTTGGCTGTCATAAGCTGCAAAAAAAGGGGGGGGGAAAGACTTCACAAGTCCTTACCTGCTTTGAAGAAGAGACTTCTCAGCCCGAAGGATAGCAATTTCATCCTTCAACGTCTGGAGCTGATTCTCATACTCATTCAGCTGTTCTAGGTTCTCCAAAGTGCTATCTGATTTTGCCAGAGAAGCCTTTAGGCTTAACCACAAAAAAAATAAATAAATAAATCAGATAAAATGAAATATTGAAATAATGTTCTGCCTTCCGTGAAACATCTGCATGGGAGGTTAAAAAATGGTAAGCGGGAGGTAATTCAAGAGTTTCTGCTACACAGATGACAAATCATCCTCACAATTTAAAGTAAACCTTAGCAATTTTTTTAAAAAAAATCTCTTAGCCGCTCAAGAACCATGTGGAACTTTCTGCTATATTATTATTATTATTAGCTATAAGATTATAAACATTGAGGCATCTCATGTGGTTTAGAGGCATTTAAAAAACCACCCAGGCTTCCAATCTACTTGAATTCCAAAAGTGGTAGGAGAAAGCAGCTAGGCTTGTCAACTCAAAAGTTACTGCCCCTGTCAATACTCGAGCCTTCCTATTCCCACTCTGCTCAATCCTGCTATTTGCACAAAGGTGTGTTTCCTGTTCTCTTCCTTGGTTTCCCAGCCCACTCCCCTTTATATATATAGGCCAGGGGTCCGCAACCTTAAATACTCAAAAAGCCATTTGGACCCGTTTCCCACAGAAAAGCAACCACCGACAATATACATCAAAAATAAATGTAATACTGAGTAAATACTGTATAATACTGCACACCAGGGGTGAAATCCAAATTTTTTCACTACCGGTTCTGTGGGTGTGGCTTGGTGGGCGTGGCTTGGTGGTGTGGCAGGGGAAGGATACTGCAGAATCTCCATTCCCTCCCCACTCCTGGGGGAAGGATACTGCAAAATCCCCATTCCCTCCCCGCTCCTGGGAGAAGGATACTGCAAAATCCCCATTCCCTCCCCACTCCTGGGGGAAGGATACTGCAAAAACTGCATTCTCACCCCACTCTGGGGCCAGCCCGAGGTGGTATTTGCCGGTTCTCCAGAACCTGTCAGAACCTGTTGGATTTCACCCCTGCTGCACACATCACAGAAGCACACAGGTGAAATAGTGCAGAAGATTCCAGTATAATGGCTGCTAAAATCACAGTGTGGAATTTGATGAGCAGAATCATGTGAAAACTTTCAGCGTGCAATCAACCCCTTCACAACTCAACGTCATACGCCAATAAACGCTAACCCTGATCTTTACAAATGTGAAAGTCATACATATCTAAAGATATATAATAGAAAAACTTTCAGAGGTCTCTAAGACAATAACTTTTCCAATTCCATTCCAGCAATATACAGGGTTGTTGTTTTTTTTTAATGTAAAAAATACAACAACCGCCATCTTTGGAATGGAGCATTTTATAGGTAAGGCCAGCCTAATATTAGAAGATAAAGTCTCACCTGTGTATTTGTTTTTTTTTTTTGCTTAAGTTCATGAAAATTATGTAATATGAAATTACAGGTACTCCTCAAGTTACGGCCACAATTGAGCACAAAATTTATGGTGCCTAGTGAGAAATTTGTTAAGTGACTTTTGCCTCAGTTTATGTCTTTTCTTGCCACATTTTTTTAAAATTTGATTTATATGCCGCCCTTCTCTAGAGATTCATGGCGGCTTACAATGCGTTAAGCAATAGCCTTCATACTTTTGTATATTTATACAAAATCAGCTTATTGCCCCCACAAACTGGGTCCTCAATTTACCCACCTTAGAAAGGATGGAAGGCTGAGTCAACCTTGAGCCTGTAGATTCGAACTTACTAATTGCAGACAGCTGGAGTTACATTACAGTGCATTAGTCTGCTGAGCTATTCCAGGCTCATTTGTCAAACGAATCACTGCAGTTGTTACAGTATATGAGTAACACCTTTGCTTAGTGAACCTGGCTTCCCCATTGACTTTGCTTGTTAGAAGGTTGCAAAAGGGAATCCCGAGACTCCGAGACACTGCAACCGTCATAAATATGAGTCAATTGTCAAGCATCCAAATGTGTGACCATGTGGATTCTGCAATGGTGTGAAAAATGGTCAAAAGTCACCTTTTTTAGTGCTGTTGTAACTTCAAATGGTCACTAAGCCAACGGTTGTAAATTAAGGACTATTGGTACAGGGCAGTACAGCAAGATTCTTAGCAGGGGTGAAATGCTCCCGGTTCAGTAGGGATGGAGGGCGTGGCTTGATGGTCATGTGACAAATATTTAGGATTTAGCAGAGGTACTGGTCTATCAGGCTTTTAACTGCTTGCAGAGCTGTACCGATCTACCCATTTATTTTTGCAGGCACCGGTCTACTCATTTGTTTTCTTTTACCACTGATCAGCTGTAGGGCAGCCCTTTGAAGCCCGCGGCAAGAGTTTAAACAGTTTTTTTCCCTCTAGCCATCAGCTGGGACTCAGGAGGCAGCAATAGATTGGGGGTGGGGCCAAATAAAAGGTAAGAATAATGCGGGGGTGGGGGGGCGCCGGGGCGAGGGTGCAGAACCGGTTTGGTGACATCATATCGTCACCGCTACCGGCTTGGGAGAACCAGGCCGAACCAGGAGGAACCTACCACTGATAAGTAGATATTAAACATTTGAAGAACTTCAGTGAAAAATAACTTGAACAAGTGCATTAAAGGTAAATGCTAAAGCAGAAAATAGTTAACAAAACCATTGCATTTTTAAAGGCATAGTTAGTCTAGCTATTGATGCTCTACACTTGTTCGGCAGGCTGAGGCAAAGAGGCAGTCCCAGAACCAGCGAAATCTGGGGGCTGGGCAGGGGACAGAACGTATCTGCCCTCAGTGTGGAAGGGATGGCCACTCTCGAATAGGCCTTTTTAGTTACACTAGATGCTGTTTTAGAACCCCTTTCCAGAGCACGATACCATAGTCCAGTGATGGCTAACCTTTTTGCCAACACGTGCCAAAAGCAGGGGGAGCACAGGAGGGGGTCACACACATGCGTACCCACATCCATAATTCTGTGCGCCTTGCCCCCTGTGCTCCATCCTGCTTTTGGCACGTGATGGCCCGGTGGGCCCGGTAGGCCCGTTTTCCTCTCTTCTCCAGGCTCCAGAGCCTTTCTAGGAGCCTGGGGAGGGCAAAAACAGCCTTCCCCACCCCCCCAGAGGCCCTCCGAACTCAAGAAACAGTGTGTTTCCTGACCTCTGATGGGCTCAGAAGGCCCGAAAATCAGCTGGCCGGCGCATGCATGCGTGCCAGAGCTGAGCTCACGTGCCCACTGATATGGCTCCACGTGCCACTTGTGGCACCCGTGCCATAGGTTCGCCACCATGGCCATAGTCTTTTGAGACTGAAGGATGCCAATGTAATGCAATGCAATGATGCTCTACAAACAAACAACAGCCTAGAATTTTACCTCAAACTATGCAGAGACACTTTTAGGATTAAGGTGACGAGATAATGAGATCAAATGAGATCAGATGAAGAGGATTCCTCTTCATGGTGGGTGCTCCGTCGTTGGGAGGTTTTCAAGAAAAGGTTGGGCAACCATTTGTCCATGATGGGATAAGGACACCTGCTTGGATTAGAAGGACTCTTCCAACTCTATGACTCTATGAAGAGCCTTCCAGCATCAGTTTTCTCTATCTGTTTAGTCAGATTGGCCCAAATATTTTTGGCCAATCAAGTACATGTGATACCCTAGGATAGAAACTTAATAAAACTATGTTGGCTTTATTTCAAGGCCATAGAGCACACAAAACGTGTTTGTTGGTTTGATCTGGTTTTCTTTTAATCAATCTAAGACAGGGTTGTCAAACTTCTGGCCTGCAGGCCAGATGCGTCATGCGCTGGCCACGCCTACGCCCAGTTTAGCGAAGGGGGGGAAAAGTCCTGATACATCATGTGATGCTGCCGTGATGACGTGAGTTTGACACCCTCAATCTAAGATTTGCAGCCTGTTCTGAGAATTTGAAGTTGAGATTGAGTGTATGTAACCCTGGCGTCTTAATTAGTATAAAATCGTATTGTAACAAGTTGCTTACCAAGTAAGGCATCGTATATATTTCTTTTTACGTACTAAATATTCAAAAACAGGTACTTGTAAGAAAAGTCATCTGTAGCTATCCAAAAGCAACTCAGCTCTATAAATTATGACCATTATAAAATGAAAAATCTAAAACCTTTAGAAAAAGTTAAAATTTTGACAAATAGGTAATAATTATAAATAGCCCTCCATGATAAAGTGGTGTTTTTTTTTTCCTTACTCTGTTTTTAGCTGAACGATTTCGTCTTCTGCTGCCAAAAGAGTAGTAGCTGATTTGGTCTTTGTGTCTTCAAGAGACAACTTGGCTTCTGTCAGACTGCAAGAAAATTTAATACCCAAAGATATATCTTTAAATGTAGAGACACTATTTTTTTTCTAGTTTGAAAAAAATATGATTTTTTTCCCCAATGAAATAGGGAGCAGTGTCTTGAAAACTTGCAATCCAATAAATCCCTTGAGAGGGCTATCTCCATTACTATATGTTCAAGTAAACAGAGACAACCTTCTCTTTTTAAATGTAATTTATCTGCCACGATGACCGTCTTTACTTTTCACACACACACACAAACACACTTTAACATTCCAGGCAAATGTCTACAACATATATTTCAAATTTATTCACCAATCTGTCCCACTATCCTGCCATACATACATTGAGGAGCACTGAGAAGACAAAACTTAAGATTTCCCTCCAGTAAAATCTATGTTCCTCCTTCAACCCTCACTCAACTCTACCAATCTTCAGCAAATTCATGTTTTTGACAGCAGGAAAATATCATTCTTGCTAAGTGTGATTTTAAAAAAGGAGATCAAAGCTATTTTAAGGAACACATTTATTAACAGGAAACGGTTTTCTGATGTTTGATCAGCTGAGCAACAACAGAAAGTGGTTAAGATGCGTGGAATTCTGACAGACTCAAGAAAGTTGTGTTATTTGCCCAAACACAGTGTGCATTTAAAGTATGTGATTCTTGGACTTGCTGACACAAGCATAGTGAGGCTGTGTCCCTCCTGATACAGTATAATTGTAATTACAATTCTCAACATCCTTCATCGTTAAGTATGATTCAGCAATCTCAAGAGTTACAATTTCCAACTACTCACAAGTTGAAAATTAATGAGATAAAATACTGTCATTGCTCTTCCAATAGAAGAGAATATAGATTTCCCTATGACTATCATTAAGTGTTGTACCTTATGATTCTTGACGAACGTATCTTTTCTTTTATGTACTCCGAGAGCGTATGCACCAAGACGAATTCCTTGTGTGTCCAATCATACTTGGCCAATAAAGAATTCTATTATTCTATTCTATTCTATTCTATTCTATTCTATTCTATTCTATTCTATTCTATTCTATTCTATTGTATTCTATTGTATTCTATTGTATTCTACTCTACTCTACTCTACTCTACTCTACTCTACTCTACTCTACTCTACTCTACTCTACTCTATTCAGCTTGAATTCTTGGTGCATGATAGCCCATTGTTTTCTGCCTGATTGCTTGTCTGATGTTCATCCCTAATTGGTTGCTGAAGAGGAGATAGATGTTCTGGTCTTTTTTTCCTTCTTAGCTTTTTTTGTTCTTTCTTTTGAATGTTTTGCCTTTTATGTGTTTATTGATGGCTGTCTGGGATGCTCACAGTTTCCCCGGCTAAAACTACGTAGGGTTGAGTCTGTCCTTGCCTTGTAAGATTAAGGAGTTTTCATTTACAGTATCTTCTAACTGCTAGATGAAGAAGCTTCTTGGAAGAGGAGCGAAACATCTTCAAAGAAAAAAACCAGATAGTCCAGTTGCCTCTTGAAAAACCACCATTGGGATAACTGTTAGCTGGTGTTCATGGGACTATTCTGTCTGGTGGCTGTTGCAATCCTTACATTGGTTATTGCTAACCTTTTTGCCATCGCGTGCCAAAAGCTGAGGGAATGCCGGGTGGCCGCGTTCATGCATGCCCACACCCATAATTCTATGCGCTCTGCCCCCCCACACACATGCGTGAGCGACTCCCCCATGCTCCCCCCACTTTTGGCATGTGATGGCACAGTAGGCCCGTTTTTTGCCCTCCCCAGGCTCCAGAGGCCCTCCAGAGGCCGGAAACAGCCCGTTTGCTGACTTCCGTTGGGCCCGGAAAGCCCATAAATCAGCTAGCCAGCACACGCATATGTGCTGGAGCTGAGTTAGAGCAACGCTCATGTGCCCACCAATATGGCTCCATGTGCCACCTGTGGAATGCGTGCCATAGGTTCGCCATCACAGTTGTAGAGTATTCCCGTTTTGTCTTTTTCAGCTGCTGGGTCTTTGGGTTTACTAACTTAACATGTTCTGGAGGGCTTTAGTTAGTGGGCCACGATAATGCAATACGATTGTAGCAGTCTGCTGTAATTTCCAGGATGTTTTGGCTGTATTATTCTTTTTATTGCTTGTGTCATTTACAAGGGGGTCAGGCTCCAATAAAACCATGTTGGGTATCCTTTTTTGTCGATGTTGTATACGGGGCCTGTTTTATTTATTTATTTATTTATTTATTTATTTATTTATTTAATCAAATTTGTATACCGCCCTACTCCCCGAAGGGACTCAGGGCGGTGAACAGCCGAATAAAATACAAAACATACAAAAGTTAAAAATATTTAAGATAAATTAAATGATTAGGCTGAAAAAAATTTAAAATCCAATCATATAAAACATTTAAAAACCCATTATAAAGGGGAGGTTTAAGCCAGACCAGCCTGATGAAATAGGAATGTTTTTAAAGCACGGCGGAAGGTACGTAGGTCCTGTAACCTCCTTATCTCAGTGGGGAGCTCATTCCAGATGGCCGGTGCCCCCACAGAGAAGGCTCTCCCCCTGGGGGCTGCCAGTCTACACTGTTTGGCTGACGGCACCCTGAGGAGCCCCTCTCTGTGGGAATGGACTGGTCGGTGAGAGGCTACTGGTGGCAGCAGGCGGTCCCGAAGACACCCTGGTCCTAAGCCATGGAGCACTTTGAAGATAGTAACCAAAACCTTGAAGCGCACCCAGAAGACCACTGGAAGCCAGTGCAGCTCGCGCAGGAGTGGAGTCACATGGGAGCGCCACATCGCTCCCATAATCACCCGTGCGGCCGCATTCTGGACCAGTTGGAGCTCCGGGTGCTCCTCAAGGGGAGCCCCATGTAGAGAGCTGTTTTCTTTTTCTGAGGTAGTGTGTTTGTAACCAACTCCTCTTGTGGGAGGTTAGGTTGTTACTTTGACAACGGGACACTTAACAGTAGTTATTGTCGGTTGTTTTGAATTTAAAATTTGACATCGTTTCCTCTGTTGATATCCAGGAAGGGTACTATATTGTTGTTTTCTTTTTCCCTTGTGAATTTTATTCCTTTGAAGATGTTGATTATGTCCAGATTCAAACTTTGGGTTGTATATGTGGGAGTTCTGTCGTTTTTAGATGCTGCGTGATTGTCTCTGCTAGGAGCTGTGTGCCCTGCTGTGCAGTTTATTGATTGTTTGTTCATTTTATGTAGTACATGTAGCTTCAATTTCTATTGCCTCAGCCACTTTGCTGATCTATTTTCCGTCCAGCTGTGTAGTTTACTGGAAATTTGCATCTGAAACTAGTGTAGGAATCGCTTTTCCTATTAAGGACATTGAAACAAGTACCAATTTATGTCACTTTTGACTGTTTGTCTTTATGTTATGTTTTCCATCCAACTTTTGTTGATATTGATTTGTTACGAACATCACTTGGTAGCGCAAGACAATAAGAAAATCTAATTAGTTGTCATTTATTTTATCCAAACATTTTAAAACTCTTAAGTCAAGCTGTAAAGCCAGATTTGTCTAGTGGTTAAGGCACCAGGCTAGAAAGCGGGTGACCCTGAGTTCAAGTCCTGCCTTAGCCATGAAAGCCAGATGGGTGATGTTGGGCCAGTCACTCTCTCTCTCATCTCAGCTCATCTCATTTCACTGGGTCGTTGTGGTGGAAAAATAGGGGGAATAGTATTGTGTGTGTGTTCAGCGCCTTAAATTACTTGTAAAAATAATAAAATGGGATATAAATAAATCAATAATAAAAATAACTAAGGTATTTAATCCAAATTGTGGGAAATCAGTGCCTTTTAGTCCATGATATTCCTGCCTGGCATGAAGAAACATATCCAGGCAGACTAACCAACATTCTGTGGTCCCACAAACATCCTATATATAAATAGATTAACATAGTTCAATGATGGGAAAACCAGAAATGCAGAATGATGGATGTTTTATAATATAAGAATCTAATTTTTGATATTTCCATGTTGTTTCAGGATCTTTATATAGATCAGCTGTACTGATCCAAATAGTTCGAAATAGTTCACCTATTTAACAGGATTTTCCTCATTTAATGTATCAGACTATATGTTTATTTCCCACCAACCCCCACATGTCTCCAATCACCGTACTACAAATATGAAAACTTGAATTCAATTTTGTAAGGATTCTGAAATATATTATTACCCAACCTACTTTATTTTGGAGTACAGTATGTGAGTGTTTTTACGATTTCAAAGGGAAATATTCCTGTTTTATTTTCCTAATAGAAAATAAAACTATTTTAAGATCTATGATTACACAAAACTAGTTTCCATTACATAAAGGGCAAAATGAGTTAGTTTTGCTGCATTTTATGTTAAAAATATCTTGGAAAAGAAATAAATAGCTCAATAAAGGTTACAAACTATAACCTTTTTTTTAAAGGCAGCATTTCTTCTTATTTGTTTTTTTAAAGAATTAGGTGCTTGTAAATATTTGTAGTTTTATCTCTAGAAGAATTTAAATCCATATAAATTGATTTATGTTTAGGTCACTTTTGCTCACAATATATGTAGAATTCAAGATGTTTCTGAATATAATATGCTCCTCATAAAGAAACATAAATCAACTATTAATAATTATAGTTGATGTCCAGTTCATAATTTATGAAGTTTGCAAGGAAGCAAAATATTTTTTTCTTCCTTCATATGAAAATTAAAAAAAAATTGTTTCTATTTGAGGGAAAATGAGGAAATGGCTATATTTTTCTAAAATATCTGAGAATCCTTTTATAGATGCTTCTTTTTTTCTATATCTCTAGGTATATCAACTTGTTGTATAAACTTGCTGAGAGCCAGTTTGGTGTAGTGGTTTAAAGCAGTGGTCAGCAACTGGTGGTCCTTGGACCACCGGTGGTTCATGAAAAAATGTTAGTGGTCCGCAGAAAAATTATTTGCATTTTTTATATTGCACTAAATACTATTTATCTTTTTTAAAAAATCATATTAGTGGTCCGTGGGATTTAAAATTATGAATTTAGTAGTCCCTGAGGTCCGAAAAGTTGGGGACCCCTGGTTTAAAGCACTGTGTTAGAAACTGGACAATCTTGAGTTGTAACCCTACTTTAGATATGAAACCAGCTGGATGATTTTGAGTCTCTCTCAGCCCTAGAAGGAAGGCAATGGCAAATCATTTCTAAAGATCTTGCCGAGAGAATTGTAGGGACTTGTCCAAAATGTCAACAGAAACCCAAGAACGGGTAAAAAAACATCACATCCTCACAAAATACCTTAACTTTCACAGTCAATGAAAACAGTCACACCAATTGTGTAGTAAACACCTTGCATTGTACAATATGATCTATACACGTCAGTTTATGTCAAGCAGCCTTTTTTCATTTGGCATTTTCCAGATTGATAGAGATGACAAAAAACAGAGGAGGAAGAGGAGGAGGAGGAGGAGGAGGAGGAGGAGGAGGAGGAGGAGGAGGAAGAAGAAGAAGAAGACGAAGACGAAGACGAAGACGAAGACGAAGACGAAGACGAAGACGAAGACGAAGACGAAGAAGAAGAAGAAGAAGAAGAAGAAGAGTTTCTGAACAGTTTTTATCCCAGAGCTATAATTACACTCAACAATGAACTAAAGGGCCACCAACAGTGAGCTGTTGGACAGCATTACTTGGTCTGTTGTGTGGATCTTTGGGTGGTTTAGGGGCAGGGAATTTGTAGTGAGTGGGGGGTGGGGTGTTTGGGGATCGTTATGTGTGTTGGACCTGGTCTTTGGGTGTTAAGTGAATTTCATTGTATGCGTATACTGTATATACATGTACAATGACAATAAAGTTAGAAGAAGGAGAAGGAGAAGGAGAAGGAGAAGGAGAAGGAGAAGGAGAAGGAGAAGGAGAAGGAGAAGGAGAAGGAGAAGGAGAAAGATAGTTTGGTGTAGTGGTTAAGGTGCTGGACTAGAAATCAGGTAACTGTGTATTCAAGTTCTGCTTTAGGTCCGAAAACTGGCTGAGTGACTTTGGGCCAGTCATTCTCTCTGAGACCATCTCAACTATTGTGGTGGGGAAAATAGGAGGAAGGACGAGTATTAAATACAGGTAATCCTTGACGTACAATCATAACTGGAGCAGAATTTGTTACTAAGAAAGCTGGTTGTTAAGAGAATCGTTCTGGATTTTATGACTCTTTTGCCATGGTTTTTAAGAGAATCATTGCAGTTGTCAAGCAAATCAACCAGACGTTAAGCAAATCTGGCTTTCCCCATTGACCTTGAAAAACATCTTAGGAAGGTCGCAAATGGCAATCCCATGTCCCTGTAAGGCTGCAACCGTCATAAAAACATGCCAGTTGCCAAGCACCCAAATCTGGATCATGCGACTTTGGAGAGGCTGCAGTGGTCATAAGTTTGAGGACCAGCCGAAACTAACTTTTTTTTAGTACCATTATAACTTTGGTGGCTAAATGAATGGTTGTAAGTCAAAGACTATTTGTATGTTTGCCATCTTGAGTTATTTAAAAAAAATAGAGGCAATATTTTGGCAATAAAGACAGGATTAAAAAAAAATGAAAAAGCACCAGAATTCTAGCCACACTGGCTGAAAATCCTGCCTGTTGTGTCCCATCATACCTGGAAGTCCTCTGCTTGTAAATAACTGCAAAGTTATTTGTACACAACAGGATTCAATATTTTCAACTTATAGAAGGACAAAAAAAGGGATTTTTTTTCCTACTCTTGTTGCACCAAATTCAGCCGTAACCGTGTGGCATTCAGTTCTTTTTCCAGCTGTTCAACTTCAAAGCTCCGAACGCTGCTTAATTCCCTCAGCAGTCTGTCTTTCTCGAGGGATTCCTACAAGCAGATATACAGAGTCCAAATATTATACATGAAAGGGGCATTTGAATATATCCCAGAAATGTTGCAAGGAATTATACAGATATCTTGAATTAATTTTAATGCAGGGTGCAAGGATGGCCAAGCAAAAATTCATATTTATTTATTTATTTATAGGTTCGATTTATATGCCGCCCTTCTCCGGAGACTCAGGGCGGCTTACAATGTGTTAAGCAATAGCCTTCATACTTTTGTATATATCTGCTTAGTAGGGCTTTTGGCCCCCCCTAAGCTGTGTACTTTTTTATACAAAGTCATCTTATTGCCCCCACAATCCGGATCCTCATTTTACCTACCTCGAAAGGATGGAAGGCTGAGTCAACCTTGAGCCTGGTGAGATTTGAACTCGCAGTAATTGCAGGCAGCTGGCAGCTAAGTGCTACTTAACAGCACTTTAGTCCGCTGCACCACCAAGGCTCTTTTATGTTGTGAGGTTGCAACACAATCACCAGCATTGGTTTTTCATCCAGGCATTGCAACCAGGGGTGAAATCCAGCAGGTTCTGGAGAAACGGTAGTGGAAAGTTTAAGTAGTTCGGAGAACCGGCAAATACCATCTCTGGCTGGTCCCAGAGTGAGGTGGGGATGGAGATTTTGCAATATCCTTCCCCTGCCATGCCCACCTAGCCACGCCCACAGAACCGGTAGTAAAAAAATTTGATTTCACCACTGATTGAAATCTCTGACCCAGCAACATCGTAGCATGCATTTCATCATCTTCACCCACTCCTAGGTTGGGTGCACTGCAAACCTTTTTTTTAATGTGGCAGAAAAGCCACAGAGTTATGGGAGCTATATCTGTCTTACACACTTGGAGTGGAGGAGAACCCTTGGAATAATGCTAGATGACGAATGAGACTTCGTTGAAACGTCGCCAAGACACTTCCAATTTTACGCGGGAGAAAACCCGAATAACCAAAGACCTACATACAAACACCCGCGAAAACCTCAGAAAACACACACACACATATATACACACACACACACATATATAAAAAAGAATTACCTGTAATACAGAAGAACATGTGTCCAGGGTGCTTCCAGATGAGGGGCTAGAAAAGCAAGTACCCAACCATGGGAGGAGACGAGATTTTATTATTTCCATACCTTCATAATTGCCACCTGAGTTGATAAATTAAAAATATATATGACAAAATGCTTTAAATGATTGGGTATGAATCCATTTCAGAAACACGTGCCATTCATGTACAATACAGAGTAGGCTTAATATTGATCTCAAGGGTTGATGGTATTATCCAAAGAGTTGGGAGTCAATGTTCTGCCCCAGCTACGGACCCCAAAGAATGCAGCACACACGAAGTCCGTTCAAACCTTGGTTTAATAAATAAATCAGTCTTTTACAACAATGGCTGTTAATTAACTGCATTAACAGCCGCCAAGAATTCAAAGAATAATAACTGAAAGCTTACTGTGGTTGGCAGAATGCCCAGAAGCAATTTGCAGGAAGCTGATAAGATAAGCAAGACAAAGGTATGTGAACGAAGTTGTTCCCTGCAAATTGCTTCAGTCGGCGTTCCTCCTTAAATAGGCTAAGGGAATGGCCAATTAGCCCCAAGCCTTACTCTTGAGGAGACCTCTTCCTGAGGATCCATTCTTGCCTTTTGACAGCTCTGCACACCCATACATCGAGAAGAGGCTCCTCCTCTTCGTCCTCTTCACTTAAGGGAGCTTCTGGAGGTTCTGAAGGCCCTGGCTGAATCCCAACCTCTGACACCATATCTTCTCCAGCCTCCTCATTGTCCGACTCGAGTGCTAGCTGCGCAGGCTGCTGGCGCAGCACCACACCAGCCTCCTTGCTGTCTGAATCAGCTACCAGCTGCACAGGCCGCATACGGGCCACAACAGTCAAAAGGGGGAGCCCAGTAAATGACTATGGGGCCAATAGGGAGAGACTAAATCTGGAAGAGCACGGTGACTTAAGACTAAAATTCACCAATATCCCAACAATATCAGTGCCTTTGTTGGCATTGCAAATGCATCAGATGCATTCTTCCCATTACGGGTAGTTATTTAATGACAGTTCGAAGGTCACGTGATGAAAATTCAAAAATGCTTGACAACTGACTCATATGTCAGTGTCCTAATAGAGTCATGTGATTCCCCTTTTGCAACCTGATGACAAGCAAAGTCAAAGGGGTAGCCAGATTCACTTAACAGCTGTGGCAAGAAAGATTGTGAAATGGGGCAAAATTCACTTAACAAATGTCTCGCTTTGCAATATACATTTTGGGTGCAATTGTGTCATAAGTCAAGGACTATCTGTAATGATTGCAACAGTTTCAGTAAAAAAGATTACGCCAAATCTTACCTTTTTCATATTTTAAATATTGCCTGTTTTTATAAAGTCATCATTATTATGTGTGGGCAATCTACAGTAAGATTCATAATCTAAGACTGATGGAAAATTCAAGTCTTAATCAAGGGACTAAGAATTATTAAGATAACGCCTAAGGATACAGGCAGTCCCAAGCAGGAAGGGATATTTTGTGTGTGTGTAAAAGTAGGGAGTTCAGGTCTGACAAATTCAATATTTACAGATATTCAGGCAGTCCTTTAGATAATCTTACCTTCTTGACAAGCTTGATTGAGAATCGAAAACAGCTGTCCCTGAATCATGGAGTTCAGCTCCATGATTTCGCAGCACCGAGTCAAATTTTTATTACATGAGTTAATCTGAAAATCAGGTAAATGTTCTTGATTAATCCAGTTTTATCCATATTGTTCCTTCACCAGTCATTCTTAGCAATAGAACAAATCTGAGCCAGAAATACAATTTTACATCATACATCATCACTTCTGCAGAGTAGGAATGACAGGGGACATATTGTAATAAATGTGGGGAAGGGTGAGCTAATTTTTTCCTTACTTTTGGCCATAATGATCATAAGAAAGTTTTCCTTGTTTACTAAAATACCACCTTGCATCTTGTATGCAGTGTTTATTATAATAAATAAAGGACGGGGATGTGAACCGCCCCATCATAACACAGTACAATAGAGAAAAAAAATCAGTCTACATTCACACTAATTAATTTCATTAACAAATAAAACTATTTTCCATTTATCTTATGTTACGTATGTTATTTCTCAGTTACTCCATGTGGTGCTACATAATACATAAAAAGGGAGAATATTTTTTTTGCACAGCATATTTGGAACTGTGTTAGACAGACCCACAAACGGGTGCTTTATGAGACATCCTCATTCATAAAATGATTAACTTTGTGGATTTCAAAGGCTTTTGAAACATACTGATGCAAAGTTTGTGCTTTTCTTCCCATTTACCTGTAACTTTTAAACTATCAAATGGGACAGGAAACCTGGTGGGAATCAAATAAAGTGTGACATAATGTAGATTCTTAGATAAAACATTAAATCAGGAATGTTCCTTGTGTGTCCAATCACACTTGGCCAATAAAGAATCTATTCTATTCTATTCTATTCTATTCTATTCTATTCTATTCTATTCTATTCTATTCTATTCTATTCTATTCTACTCTACTCTACTCTACTCTACTCTACTCTACTCTACTCTACTCTACTCTAAACAATGTAATTGTTTTCAATTCAACTGGCCATACATTGAACTGTCAGACTACAGATGCAATTGTGTAGGGGTGAACAAATTCTTAATTTCCTCATTAAAAAAAAAATAAACAAATTACATCCCCAAACTAGTCCTGCCCTAAAGATGCACAGTTTGAATTTAGAAGTCTGAAATGGTCCTAATATTCATCAATAAAATATTAAAATGCTACTAAGAGGGGAAAAAATAAATAGGTCCTGGTAGAGCAACACAGATTTGTCCTGCGTTCTGACAGTCATTCTCTGGGGCTGACCTGAAGACAAATATATACATCAACTTGCAATCATTAAGACATGGATTATAACAAATTGTAATAGAAATTGCAGATGTTGCTAAGCCATTTACTATTTAGTTCTGGGGGTAGAGCTACTTTGGGCCTGTGGTTAAGGTGCCATGTACTAGAAACCAGGAGACTGTGAGTTCTAGTCCCCTCAGGCATGAAAGCAGGCTGGGTAACTTTGGGCCAGTCAATCTTGCTCAGCCCAAACCCACCTCACAGGGTTGTTGTTGTGGGAAAAATAAGAAAAGGACGGAATGTTAGATATATTTGCCACCTTGAATTGTCTGTGTAAATAATAAAGATGGGATATTAATAAAGAAAATTAAAAATGATAAATAGATTCCATTCTTAACCATGAATAGCTGCTGTATCTCAGTTTGACTCATAAGATTGTTGCAGGAACAAAAGGAGAGGTAGCTGGGGTGGGGTGGGGGAAAGAGCTGGTTTCCAAGTTACTTTGGTCTGACTTGGAGGATCAGCAGAATAAAAATCTAACACCTAAAAAGCTTTTACAGGATATCATTCTAACCATGTGAAATGCAAAAGCTAAAGTGAGGGGGAGGAATGACACGCCTGTGGAACCATAAACTAAAGGTGTAAATCTGATCCAAACTGAGCTCAGTATTTGCCACCTGGTGACTTCCGGAACAACTCCATGTAGACAAAGTTACTAAGGGTACCAAAGTGATTTTTCCATTGGTATCACTGGGAGAGATCCCCTCCCCCCCCGCCAATTTTCCAGTCCAGCCCATATTAGCCCTGGAATTTCATCCTGTGTTTTCCTCACCCAGGTCGCCTTTTCAGATCAGCCAAGGTCGACCGAGTGCGATCCGTGCCAAACTGGGGCGTGGGAGGAAGAAAAGAAACTTGAGTAATCAATAGTTACAAATAATCGCTGGTCCGAGATGTTGTCGGTACAGTATATACCATTACATTCCGTAACCGTGGCAACCAACCACGTTCCCTCCCTCCCTTCCTCTTGGCGTGGAAATCCAGCGTCCTTGGTTACTGTTTTCCCGGGAAATCGCTAGAGGTCTTCACAAGGATCCATTAAAGCCCGGATCCATCTCCCGCCATAAACTCGCTTCTCAAAGCTCCATTCGCGAATCAGATTGTGGCGGGGCTTTTCTTTCCCTTTAAGATTTGTTAAAAACTGTTTTTCCCGGGAAAACAGTAACCAGTACACGATATATCTTCACACACACACCCCTTTCCTACTCTTGCTTTCGCCGGAAAGGAAAATAATATTGCACCGATCGCGTTAAAAAGAATAGAGGATGCTAGACACTCAACACAGAAATACACGCGCGCGCGCACCAGCCACCTCCTCGTCCCTAGATGCCCTCTGGAAAGGCAACGCTGCGTTTTTACACACTCACGTAATAGTCTTTATACCAGCTTTCCAGCTTCTCCTGCAAAATCCTGCAGGTCTCATTGTTGATCAGTCTTCTCAAGGTGTCAGCCATGCCTGCCAGAGATGGCGACAGAAAAGGGCGAAGGGGGAAGAGTCAAGGCTAAGCGGGGCTGCGACTATTCCAACGATTATTTCTTTTTCTTGGGGCTTTTGCTTCTCGCCACCCCGGAGGTCCCAACGAGGAGATGTCCTTTAACGGATGGTGGCCTCCAAACGGGCTCAGCCTGGGATTTGTCCTTGCAAGCCTCCTCTTATGATTGGAGCATTTTATACTCAAGTGATTGTTAAAACAAACTGACGTTTGCTTTGCTCGGATGTCAGGGACGCCACGGCTGCGCGGAAAGAGCCCGCTTCTTTTGGTTGTAGCAACGCCGAAAAACCCCACCTTCCCTTTTCCGCTTTCGGCCCCGGGCTCCCTTTTTCCGGGGACGCGGGAGAAGCGCGGCTGGCTTGAGCAGGCAAGGGAGCACCCCGAGAGAAAGGAGAGGGAGCTTTGAGGTCGCTTGGGAAGAAAACATGGTGGGAGATGGCTTCCCGAATCACTCGATCCCCCGCGGGATCTTTCCCTTCGCTGCCACCTTCCACCACCGCCGACCGACTGACGCCTCGCTTTGGTTTCCAGGTGGGGAGTCACTTGAAGCGCGCACAGAACGACAAAGCGACTTTTATTACGCGATGCTGCGGACAGAAACGGACGGGAGGTGGGGTGGGGGGGATCCCGTTGGAAGTTCAGGTGATGAACGAAATCTTGCAAAAGCGAGCCGCTCTCCCTCGGGTCTCTCGCGGCTCGCGGCTGGCAAGAGACCGAGGCGCTTCCCGCTTTCCAGAGAGGCTCCCGCCACCGCCAGCCGCCCGCGAATGATACGGACGCGCGTGTTGCGCCGCGGTGACTCTCCTCGCGCATCATTCTAATGGCTGAGGATTTCGGGCGCCTTTTTTTCAAAACAATACATTCATTTTCAGGTCACAAGATAGAATCTTTACATTACAGGGAAGGGGGAAATGAACCCTCTTCTTGTTCTGATTATTCTCCTCTACATCTTGAAAGTATCCATCCATCCATCCATCCAACTAGGATATAAAAAGTCTATACACCTGTTAAAATGAAACTGTTTTGAGATGTAGAAAAATCAGACCAAGATAAATCACTTCAGATTCCCCACCCCCTTTAATATAACATATAAGGCATACAATTTAATTGAAAAAAAAAACACCCTGAAATATTTTAGGGGGGGGGATAAAAATAAATATAGTGGCAGAAGTGTGCACACTCTCTTATAAGTAGGGATGTGACTGTGGTCAGAATTAACTGAATATTCAAACTGATTTTAAATAGTAGTCAGTACACACCATCGGGAAGGAGATATAGAAGTATAGCCAGCCGCACAAACAGGCTGAAGAAGAGTTTTTATCCGTGGGATGTCAGACTCCTGAGTGAGAAATAACATCGTAACTATGCAGTATGATGGACTGCAGGGCTGGCGCAATGTGTAACATGTTCACACTGGTGCAATAGGACTGGGTGTTTTGTTAATATGATTTATTGGGTTAGGGATTTTCTGTCTTCATTGTGTTGGGGGGGGGGTGCGCTGATTGTACATATGTTGTGCACTGACAATAAAGATTTGATTTGACATCTGTCATCAATTAAAGTGCCCCTGATCAAGCCCATATAAAGTTCAGCTATTTTTCTGATATTCACTCAGCTGCCTCATGGCAAAATCTGCAAAGAACTTAAAACATTGTTGGAAGATATCAATCAGAGGAGGGATACAAAACAATTTCCAAGGCATTGGATATACCATGGGACACAGTGAAGATGGTCATCCATGAGTGGAGAAGATATGACACAGCTATGACATTACCAAGAACTAGATGTTCCTTCAAAATGGTTGAAAAAATAAGAAAGTTGGTCTAAAGCTACCAAGAGACCTACAACCTTAAAGGAGTTGCAGGAATTTCTGGCAAGATGTGAACTATCATCTATGTCTGGGCTGTGGGATAGGGTATCAAAATGGAAGTCTGACAAAAGCATGTAATGATCTGATGAAGCCAAAATTGGACTTTTTGCCATAATTCTAAAAAATAAGTTTAGCACAAAAACAACACTGTGCACCACCAAAACTACACTATACTCTTGAGTGAAACATGATGGTTAGACATTTTGTTTTGAGGTTATTTTTTTCAGCAAAAACGGGTTTTAATCAAGGTTTAATCAAGAGGACCCAGTTTGTGGGGGCAAACTGGGTCCTCTTGATAAAATATGAAGGCTATTGCTTAACGCATTGTAAGCTGCCCTGAGTCTCCGGAGAAGGGCAGTATATAAATCAAATTAAAAACAAAAAACAAAAAAGATGGAGGGAATTATGAACAGTTCCAACTATCAGCCCATTTTGGCACAAAACCTTCAAGCCTCTGCTAAAAATTAAAAGGAATTTCACCTTTCAACATGACAATGACCCAAATTGTTACCTTCAAATCAACAAAAGAATCATCAGAAGAAAATCAAAGTTTTAGAAGGGTCTAGCCAGAGTCCAGACATGAATCAAATTGCACATCCGTCTGTCTGTCTGTCTGTCTGTCTGTCTGTCTGTCTATCTATCTATCTATCTATCTATCTATCTATCTATCTATCTAGTCTATTTATCTATCTTCTATCATTTCTAGCACATCTATCATATCTAATATATATGATGTCTATCCATTATTATATCATTTTTATCGAGCGATCAGTTTCATGTAGTCCCGGTATGCAAAAAAGGTTTATAACATTAAATCATTTTTTTCCTGCCCTGCATTGGTTGGGCTGTCCTTAGATTATTGTGTTTTGTGGAAAAGGCATGTTAGGAATGACAACCTAGGGCTGTGTTTCTCTGGCTGTGGTATTCTGGGAACTGAAGTCTACTCATCTTAAAATCACCAAGGTTGAGAAATACGGACTACAGCGTGTCCAGACTTCAGAAACACTTTACACTACAGCAACTAAATCTGTCAGAACAATTGGAAATGTTGATGATGCTTAGTCTAGAAAAAAGAGAAGTAAGGCTGGACATTAAAATATTTAATAAAATTAAACAGCATAGATAAAACAAAATAAAGCAAGGTCACAAGAGGGTCGGACTAGGTGATATCTAGGTTCCCTTGCAATCCTTCCATTTTGTGAATTTAAGGTCTATTCAATCCTATAAACCAGCCTTCTTTAACTTCCGGTACATTTGGGGAAATTCAGTCTGTGGGAAGCCACTCCTAGTAGATTTACACATGTCCTGGTGTGGCTGCCGGGAAAGGTAATGTATTAATAGAGTTGGAAGGGACCTTGTAGATCATCTAGTCCAACCCCCCCCCCGCCCAAACAGGAGACCCTACACCATTTCTGACAAATGGCAGTCCAATCTCTTCTTGAAAGCTCCCAGTGATGAAGCTTTCACAATTTCTGAAGGCAAGCTGTTCCATTGGTTGATTGTTCTCACTGTCAGAAAATTTATCCTTATTTCTAGGTTGAATCTCTCCTTGATCAGTTTCCATCCATTATTCTTGTCTGGCCTTCAGGTGCCTTGGAAAATAGGTTGACCCCCTCCTCTCTGTGGCAGCCACTCAAATATTGAAACACTGCTATCATGTCTCCCCTGGTCCTTCTCTTCACTATACTAGCCATGCCCAGTTCCTGTAACCGTGCTTCATATGTTTTAGCCTCCAGTCCCCTAATCATCTTGGTTGCTCTTCTCTGCGCTTTTTCTAGAGTCTCAAAGGTAAAAGGGAGGCCAAATTCTAAAAGGTGTAAGGGGGTCTCTTGTGCCAGAGCAGGGTATTTTCATTAAACAAAGCTATCCTTTCATAACTATCCTATTTTGCAGCTATCCTTTCCAGCTGCATGTCCATTTATGCCCAAGAATGAGAGAATAAGATATTGCAACACGTGTGTAGCATTTGTTCTAATACTGCTTTACAAAGCCTTTGTAAGACCACTTTGAAATACTGTATCCAGTTCTGGTCACAATATGAAAAATGTTGAGACTCCAGAAAGAGTGCAGAGAACAGCAACAAAATTGAGTAGGGGGCTGTGTAGAAGTCTGCATGTCTGCAGGAATTTTCTTATCTTGGATGGCAAACCTCAGATAAGGAAGGTTACTTGCATGTAGGCGCCAGGAAATGGCATTACATTAGAAAATAAGACCCTAACTCTGTAAACAAGAGGAGAGGAAGTGGGATGTGTGTTAGACTTTAACTATAGCTAAACATTATACGTGCTTAAGCAAGCAATGGTTAACCAAAGATTCTAGTTACCTGTAAGATTCTGTGAGCCAATTATATGCTGCCAAATACGCTACAACTTGAAAGTAACAAACGATATAATGTCACTATGTAAGACAGTGAAAACACACATATATCTTCATCCTTTCTGTGTGTGGTCATTCAACAAGGCTGGAGGCTAAAACATGAACCAGTTGCAGGAATTGGACATGCCCAGTTCAATGAGAAGATTGGCTAGGGGTGACATGACAGCTGTGTTTTCAAAAAAAGCCTGGACAATCATTTATTTGAAATGATATAGTGTCTCCTTCTCATGCAGGGGTTGGACTAGAAGACCTCTGCAGGCCCTTCCAACTCATAGTTAGTCCTCCACTTACAACAGTTCATTTAGTGACCATTCAAAATTTACAATGAGACTGGAAAAAGTTACTCAGGACCGTTTTTCACAGTTACGACCTTTGCAACATCCCCATCATCATGTGATTAAAATTCAGATGCTTGGCAACTAGTTCATACTCATGACCATTGCTGTGTGTTCCAAGGTCATGTGATCCTGACAAGCAAAGTCAATGTGGAAGCCAGATTCACTTAACCACCGGATTACTAATTTATCCACTGCAGTGTTTCACTTAATAACTGGGTCAAGAAAGGTCGTAGAATGAGGCAAAACTCACTGAAGAGTTTTCTTGACGAACAACAGAAATGCTGGGCTCCATTGTGGTCGTAGGTCGAGGACTACCTGTAGAAGGACTATGAAAAAGAGTGGACAATTTTACTGTATCCCAGGGTCATGTTTGCTATCTTCTAACAAGCAAAGTCAATGTGGAATGTATACATCCGAACTACACTGTGTTGTTTCTCCGTGTCCTGTATGTGGGTACATGCATAATTTTGTATTTTATTCATTTATCTTGTCATGTTTATGTTTTTCTTTTTCTTTTTTTTTTGAGTTTTATTGGGTTTTAACAATTAAACAATTCTTATTCTGCTCTTGTGCATGACTGTGACCATTTACATACCATCACACTGATATTCTCCTATAAGCTATATACTTTTACAAAATCTACTATCTGTTATTTCCTTTTTTTTCTATCTTGGATTCAAATGTTTATGTTTCTATTACAGGTGGAGACCCTTTGAAAGTTGTATGCAACGTAATTTCAACGAAATTGTAATGCAAGGTAATTTCATTTTAATGTATGCCAGTTAGTGTACATTCAAAGTGGCAATAAAGTATTCTATTCCTATTGTATTCCATTCCATTCCATTCCATTCCATTCCCTGTTCTGTTCTGTTCTGTTCTGCTCTACTCTACTCCTGTTCTATTCTGTTCTACTCTACTCTAATTCTACTCTACTCTACTCTACTCTACTCTACTCCTGTTCTACTCTACTCTATTCCTATTCTATTCTACTGTTGTTCTGTTCTGTTCTACTCTACTCTAATTCTACTCTACTCTACTCTTGTTCTGTTCTATTCCATTCCATTCCATTCTACTCCTGTTGTTCTGTTCTGTTCTGTTCTGTTCTACTCTACTCTAATTCTACTCTACTTTACTCTTGTTCTGTTCTACTCTACTCTACTCTACTTCTATTCTACTCTACTCTACTCCTGTTTTGTTCTACTCTACTCTACTTCTAGTCTACTCCACTCTATTCCTACTCTGCTCTACTCTACTCCTGTTCTGTTCTGTTCTACTCTACTCCTATTCTGTTCTATTCTGTTCTGAAGCCAGATTCCCTTCACAACCGGATTACTAATTTTTATCTACTGCGGTGTTTCATTTAACAACTGGGGCAAGGAAGATCCTTGAACGGGGGCAAAACTCACTGGCTGAACAACAACAGAAACGCTGGGCTCCGTGGAGGCCGTAAGTCGAGGACCACCGGCATTTTACTTCCTCCTCCTTTTCGGCCTGCGCTGCTTCCCTCCACAGCGGGTCTTTTGGAGACCCAACCGGGGCCTTTCGTGGCTTCCCCCTTCCCACCACCCGCCTACCCCGACCGGAGGGAGGAGGAGGCGGAGGAAGGATTCCGCGTCAGCTTTCCGATGAGCGGCCTCTTCGCCCAGCCTCGCTCCCCCTGCCGGCCAAGGAAGGGCAAGAGCCGAAGATGGCGGTTCTTCCAGCCGCTGCAGCGGCGGCCACGGCGGCTTCCGAGCAGGTCGGTAGCCAGGCGGAGGGAGGGAAATTCGGGAAGCCGCCAAGGCTGACACTTCGGGCGGACCCCTCTGCGAAGATCTGCGCTGGGCAAATATGGCGCCAAAGCAGAGCCGCGGCGGCGGATCCCGGCCGCCTCTCTCTCTCTCTCTCCTTTCAAAACCCCAGTTTGGGGTTCAAGTGGCGGGTCTGAGCTCGCTTCGCCGGGGCTCGCAGCAGCCGGAGGGCGCTGGAAGTCCGCCTTCAGGAGCTCCTTAAGTCGGCGGCCGGAGGGAGGAGAAACGCTTCGGCGGCTCCGGTAACCGAGCGCGTCTTTGAGGCGCGCCTCGCCTCAAAGACGCCCGTTATTGCTTTTGCGCTTTCTGAGGGAATCCTGAGGGAATCCTTAAAATACCTTTCTCCCCCTCTACCCGCCATAATAATAATAATAATAATAATAATAATAATAATAATAATAATAATAATAATAATAATAATAATAATAATAATAATAATAATAATAATAATAATGATGATGATGCGCTTGGGTGTATTGGCCGGCTTGCCCCTTGGCGGAGGACCACGCCCGGAGCGGCGTCCGAGAGGGAGATTCCTGCCCAAGTAAGCGCGGCCGGCCCTCCGTGCAAGCAAAAAATAGACCGCTACGAGCGGCGGCCTCTCGCCAGAGCCCCGGCCGGTCCTGTTGCTCCCGGGCTCCTTGGTGGAACAAACTCTCGCAAAATTCCTGTTTTTCTCTGTACCCTGTCCATGGATACATCAGGACCTAGGCTGTATTGTTTCTCTGTGTGGTAAAATATTTTTTATTTTTATTTTATTTTTATTTTATTTATTTTATTTTACTTATTTTACTTTACTTTATTTTACTTATTTTATTTCGTCAAGCATGTATTTTATGACAGGTACAGGTGTAAAGGTAATTATAAATACATGAAAGGATACGAATAGAAGGTAGGCACGCCCCTTATATGTAATTTTCTTTGCATGAATATATTTTTTTATTTTATTTTATTTTATGTTGTTTTGTTTTGTTTTGTTTTGTTTTGTTTATTTTATTTTATATTTTATTTTATTTTATTATTTTATTTTATTTTATGTTGTTGTTTTGTTTTGTTTTGTTTTTTTTATATTTTTTATTTTATTATTTTATTTTATTTTATTTATTTTATTTTATTTTATTTTATTATTTTATTTTATTATTTTATTTTATTTTATTTTATTTTTTTTTTGTGTTACTACCTGATGCAAACCATGATATAAGTCCTTAGGGTATAGCATTTTGCTGTCTTGAGTTTATTAAAGTTTTAATTTGTATGAATGGTCATTATTTGCATTTAAATTTATATTTTGTACCAAAAGGTACTAATTTTGTGTTGTTTCTCCATGTCATATAAAATATGTGGGTATATACATTATGAGTATGGTATGGTATGGTATGGTATGGTATGGTATGGTATGGTATGGTATTAATTATACTAATACTAATACTAATACTACACTACACTACACTACACTACACTACACTACACTACACTACACTAAATTTATATTTTGTACCAAAAGATACTAATTTTGTGTTGTTTCTCCATGTCATATAAAATATGTGGGTATATACATTATGAGTATAGTATAGTATAGTATAGTATAGTATAGTATAGTATAGTATAGTATAGTATTAATTATGGTATAGTATTAATTATACTAATACTAATACTAATTACTATACTATACTATACTATACTATACTATACTATACTATACTATACTATACTATACTATACTGTTATTAATTCTGTTATTTATTTTTGTGTTACTGCCTGATACAAACCACGAAATAACTCTTTAGAGTATAGCATTTTGCTATCTTGAATTTATTAGTGTTTTAATTTGCATGAATGGCAAATTAAGAGTTGTGTTTGACCTGGGGGGGGTGGGCGTGGCCACCTCAATGTCATTCATCAAGGCTCCATTCCCTGGGCTCTGTTTTCAAGTCCGACAGCCTCCTGCAGCCCTGTGCCAGTGAAAATGGAGTGCCAGAGGGCCACACGTGGTATTCCTGAGCTCCCTTTTCGCTGGCAGAGCACTGCGGGCTGGTCCTTTGCTGTTTCCAGGGCGGGCCCACCGGCCAGATCTAAGCACCCCACAGGCCAAATCCAGCCTCCAGGCCTTGAGTTTGACACCCCTGGTCTAGCTAGAGTAGACTGTATTGTTTCTCCGTGTCATGTAATATATGTGGGTATATGCATAATTTTGTATTATTTATTTATTTATGTAGTGCATGTAGGAGGTAGTCACCCTCTCTGAGAGCTGCATGCAATTTCATTTTAATGTATGCCAATTAGTGTCCATTCAAGGTGACAGTAAAGTTATTCTAAATCTAAAGTCTAACAAGAACGGTGGAGGAGATGTGGAAAACCAGATGGCCCAACCAGACCACCACACACTCAGCGGGAATTGGAGAAGACAGAAAAGGGCCGGCGAGCTTTGCAAAACTGCGAAAGGTTGATCTGGAATAACGCTCCCTTTGAAAGGCATTGTTGGGGGCTGAAAAGATTTCATTTTCATGACATTAAAAAAAAAAAATCAAGAGTATGGATAGTCCTCAACTTACGACCACAATTCAGCCCAAAATTTATGTTGTTAAGTGAGACATTTTAAAGTGAGTTTTGCCCCATGTTACGACCTTTCTTGCTATAGTTGCTAAGTGAACCACTGCAAACAGTGGATTCTGGCTTTATGATCATTGCAACAAAAGGTTATAAAACGAGGTCCGATGATTATGTGACCTTCTTTATGTCCGTCATGACTTAACAACTGAAATTCCTGTGCTCAATCCTGGTCATAATTCAAGGACTACTTGCTCTGTAAGGATCGTTGAAATATTTTCCAACTTCTGCTCCCTTTCTCCAGGATGTAATCATTTTGGAAATAAAATAAATGGTATACTCCATGTAGATGCTTTCTAATCATTTTAAAACATTTAAATATTAGTGAGCAATTCTTTCTGTGATCATCATATTATGGCAGAAATGAAATATTATCTAATCTGGTTCCCATGTTGTGTGTTTGGCTGAAATTTATAGCAAAGCTCAAATGGCCCCGTGAAGAAATCGATGCGCGAAAAGGCTGTGGAACGCAGAAATATTAACAAAGAGCATAACAGTAACTTCAAGGCTGGATACATCCCGATTGATGAAGATCGTCTACACAAAACTGGTTTGCGAGGCAGAAAAGGCAATTTGGCGATCTGTGTTCTGGTCCTCCTTTTCATTTTGGCTGTTGTTAATTTAATCGTAAGTATAACGATCTATAAAATGCATTCTAGCTGACGATATTGTTAGATCAAGGGACAGAATGACTCAGCCTATCAATTCCATGCACTAAAAAAACAGCAGATGGAAGTTCCCTCAACCTCACCTGAGCCTGCCACCTGATTTTGGACCTGTAAGGTGATCCGTATACTCCCTAAATACTACGTGGGAGGGCATCCTACAAATCTCTGGGAGGAGGCTGTTCCAGAAGGTTTGACTGCTGAGCCCTCCCCAGATCTCTCACACTGGATGTGTGAACTAGTGTGATAGGTTCTGTTTGAAGCAGAAGATCCTGCAGCAGTGGTGGGATTCAAATTTTTTTACTACCGGTTTTGTGGGCATGGCTTGGTGGGCGTGGCAGGGAAAGGCTACTGTAAAATCTCCATTCCCACCCCACTCCAGGGGAAGGATACTGCAAAATCTCCATTCCCTCCCCACTCCAGGGGAAGGTTACTGCAAAATCCCCATTTCCTCCCGATCAGCTGGGACTCGGGAGGCAGAGAATAGATGCGGGTGGAGCCAGTCAGAGGTGGTATTTATCGGTTCTCCAAACAACTCAAAATGTCCTCTACGGATTCTCCAGAACTGGTCAGAACCTGCTGAATACCACCTCTGTCCTGCGGGTACCCGGGTGCCAAGCCACTATGGATTTTACAGGTCAAAACCAACAGTTTGAATTGTCCCAGAAGCTCCATAGGAGCAAGTGCAGTTTCCACAGATCTGGCACAATATATGACGGTTGGTTCTTACTCATTAATAGATAGGCTGCTGTATTTTGAAGCAGCTGCAAAATTCGAGTGGTCTTTAAAGGCAACCCACTGTAGAATGCCTTGAAGTAATTATACAGGAGGTAACAGAGGTATAATTCACTCACTGTTTTCAGGTCTTTCAGAATTTCATCTAGATTCTAGAACATTTACATCTCCTTAAGATTGATAGCTAAAGTATTGAATGCAGGGGATGGGGAGTCATATTTTAAATATACCTTTTATTTTTCATTTTATGAAAGAAAGAATCAGCCATTCCTCATACAGGTAGTCCTCGGCTTGTGACCACAATTGAGCCCCAAACTTCTCTTGCTAAGCGAAACAGTTGTTAAGTGAATTTTGTCCCATTTTATGACCTTTATGGACACAGTTGTTAAGTGAATCACTGCAGTTATTAAGTTAGTAACACTGTTGTTAATTGAATCTGGCTTCCCCATTGACTTTGCTTGCCAGAAAGTCGCAAAAGCGGATCACATTAGTGGTGGGTTGCTCCCGGTTTGGGCGAGCCGGTAGTGGTGACTGCGTGCAAAGCGCGTGCGTGAAGAGAACCGGTAGTAACATCAGTTGGAACCCACCACTGGATCATATGACCTTGGGATACAGCAATGGTCATAAGCAGTGATGGGATTCAGCCAGTTCGCACCACTTCATGAGAAACTGTTGTTAACTTTCTGAGCATTTTGGTAAACTGGTTGTTGGATTAAATCATTAGGGCACAGAACTGGTTGTTAAATTACTTGAATCCCACCACTGGTCATAAGTATGAGCCAGTTGCCAAGCACCTGAATTTTGATCATATGATCCTTGGGGGTGTATGCTGCAATGTTCATATGTATGAAAACTAATCATTTAATTTTTTTCAGTGCCATTATAACATTGGCCACTAAGTGAATGGTTGTAAATTGAGAACTACCTATAAATTGTTTCCTATACTGTTTATAGGAAACTGCCTTTCATGGACATCATTCAAGCTTGCTGTACCACAGACATTTCTCAAAAGTTTTGGAAAAAGTCAAAACATTCACAAATGGTTCAAATGTTAATTTGTTTTCCAAGCGACCTAAATCTTTCAGAACTGTACGAACAATGTTTATTTTCTTAGATCACCTTCATAATTTGGGCTGTAATTCGTATTGGACCCAACGGCTGCGATAGCATGGAATTTCATGATAGCGGATTACTAAGATTTAAACAAGTTTCTGATATGGGAATTATACATCCATTGTATAAGAGCACAGTGGGAGGCAGACGGAACGAAGATTTGGTGATTGTTGGAGAAAATCAGCCAGTAAGTGTGTGCCTCCTGGCATATTACATTCAGTATCTAAAGTTTGGCTTTGTTGTGGTCCACCAGCAGCCTGCGGAGCTGGCAGTAGAGTCGGACAGTGAGGAGGGTGGGGTGGACCATGGGCCAGTCATGGAGTCTGGGGAAGGCTCGGACAAGGGCTTTACAGCGGAGGCAGAGAAAGGGCCATCTGGGAGGTACGTGATGCCTCCGGAGCCTCCAGAGTCGGACCTCAGCTAGGCAGAGGAACAGAGGGAGCCTCTTCCCAGTGCGCGCATGCGCAGAGCTGCCAGAAGGCAAGAACAGCTGAAACAAAAGGGATGACTCGGGAGTAGGCCTTGGAGATGATTGGCCCCTCCCGTAAGGCTTAAAAGAGGAGCAAAGGCACATTGGCCTTTGCAGGAAGCAACCTTGTTAATTTTGTGCAGTTTAAAGTCTGAAGCTCTGTTTGATTCTGGACTCCATGTGGCTTTCCCAATTAGATCGTTGGCAGCATGTCACACGAGATAAAAGTGGGTGATTATCAGCCTTATCCCGAAGGACTCTTTACAACTAATTGGGATTCAGCTGAGAATGAACAGAATTCACAGCTGTTAAAATAAATCAGGTTTTTGGGACTACTCGTGTTTTACTGACTCAGGAAGCCTAGGTCAGAACAGGCTTCATATTATTTTCCTGAATTATGTTTGGTTGGAATCTAACCAAGAGGAGAATCATCTTAATAATGGTACTTGTGGCATACCCTCCTAAGAGACCTTTATTCTGATACAATATAGCTCTGATAGTCAAAAATCTGGATTTTAGTTATTGGTCACTTGTTTACTTTGCTGAAATTCTTTTGGTAGTGGACTTTTATTTCTATGACACTGGATATTACAGTTTTCTTTGTTTCAGTTTTAATTATTTTGTTCACTACAATTTGTTGGATGCTGTCTTGTATTTATCTCTTTTAAAATAAATCAATAAATTTCTTATTAAGATGAAAAAGCACTACAATTAATAATTTGAGGCAAGTATGATAAATTCTCTGTTATTAAATTCAGCACCCTCTTTCCTTTTTTAAAGATTGTATTTCAGCAGGGCGAAACAAAACTTAGCGTGGAGAAAAATAAAACTTCAATTACCAGCGATATCGGAATGGAATTTGTTGACCCACGAACTCAAAACACTTTGTTTAGCACTGACTACAATACCCATGAGTTTAATTTGCCAAGTGGAGTAAAAATTTTAAACGTCCAAAAAGCATCTACAGAAAGGGTATGGATTATATTTTGCTTACTTTCAACTGTAAATGTATAGTATGTTTGGTTTTTTTAAACAAATAACATCTAAAATTCATAATTTTATTTTTTATTGAGATTTATATAAATTTGTAATGTTCTGCACATAGAATAAGCAAGCAAACAATAACTAAGATGTATCTAGTTAACCGGTTAACATAATAATATGGAATAATTGTACATTTAAACCAACGATTAGACTTCTGTATTTAAACAGTTTACTACAACTATATTCTACAACTACTTTTACATGCTATTTACATGCTATTTATTTTATTAATTGTAATAATTAATTAATTGTAATTGTAATTTATTTATTTGTCAAATGTAGACAACCACCCAAAGACTAGTAAAGACTCTGGGCAGTCTATGACCATTAAAAACAGTGCAGATAATCCTCGACTTACGACTATTTGTTTAGCAACTTTTAAAGTTACAAACAGTGCTGGAAAAAACGACTTAAGAACAGTCCTCACAGTTACGACCATCTCCGCATCCCCACGGTCTCATGAGCCCAATTTGGCATGTTTCTACAATGGTAGATCATCATTTATGCACTTCCCGCCTTGCTTCCGACCAGCAGAGTCAGTGGGGAAGCCAGAATTACTTGATGACAATGTGATTCACCACTGCAGCAAAAAAAAGGTCATAAAATTAGGTGCAACCCATTTAACAATCGCATTGCTTAGTGACAGGCGTTCTGGTCTCAATTATGATCGTAAGTTGAGGACTATCTGTAAGAAAAAAAATAGAGCAGTAAAAACAATGATTTACTTCCAAAAGAGGAAACATTTAAACTAAGCCGCCCCCAAACACTCTTGCAACAGACTTGCCTTCCACCCTAACTCAGAACGAATGAACGAAGACTCAGAAAAAGCCAAGTTTTCATAGACCTTTTAAAAATGAGTAAGGGCAGTTCAGATCAGGTGTCGTGATGGTACTGACATGAAGGAACCCAATTCTAAGCATATCACTTAGATAGAAACCATACAGAATTCAGTTAGTGCTGCTCTGTAATGTTTAGATAAAGCTATGTTTCTATAAACAAATAAACAAAATTTGAATAAACTAATATTATTCAAATTATTCTCCAAAGCACCAGAGGGCAGGACAAGAATAATGGTTGGAAACTGATCAAAGAGAGAAGCAACCTGAAATTAAGGAGAAACTTCCTAACAGTAAGGACAGTTAACCAGTGGAACAGTTTGCCTCCAGAAATCATGGGCACTCCATCACTGGAAGTTTTTAAAAAGAGACTGGAGAGTCACTTGTCTGAGATTGTATAGGTTCTCCTGCTTGAGCAGGGGGCTAGACTAGAAGACCTCCAAAGGTCCCTTTCTATTCCATTCTATTCCACTCCACTCCACTCCACTCCACTTCATTCCATTCCATTCCATTCCATAATTTCTTCATTCTATTCTATTCTATTCTATTCTATTCTATTCAACAAATTTTGATTCTAGATGAAGCTATTAAGTTTCTGTAACAAGAATGCAAACAACTAATAAAGAAAGCAGAGAATAAGAACAGAAATCTAGAACTTTAAAATTGAGATCTCAGAGCATTTTTTGGTCCATATCTGGTGATCCTAAACAATTATTTATGTGCTATAATCAAAGTGCAAATAGTGAAAAGCACTGTTTAAGAACAAGGGTTCTTTTACACAAGATATTTTGATTTTTTTAATATAAATTTGATACTAATTTAGTAAACACATTGTATAGCCATATTCTTTTTTTCTTAGATTACAAGCAACGCCACCAGTGATCTCAATATAAAAGTTGATGGGCGTGCTATTGTCCGTGGAAATGAAGGAGTGTTTATTATGGGCAAAACTATAAAGTTTTCTATGGGACGCAACTTGGAACTGAAAGCCGTAAGTAATTCCAGGATTTTCAGCTATTTTATAATGTGGTCGCTCGACTGAGCAAATGTCATTTGGTCAGACATTGGCTCAGTTTTGTCATTTGTGAACTTAAACTTGCATTCATGCACAAACACACACACTGTATTTTTGATGTTTCAGTTGGCCTTTAAATCTATTCTGTGCATAAAGGCATTCTACTTCATACACACAATGCTCTGTTGAATTCCTGAATAAATTATATGCACCCAAACACTTGTAGCTATGTTTTGAAGCAAATAAAGGATATTTGAATATTAAAACTAAATAGCGTCTTTGCAGATGAATAAGAAGACAGTGTCCTAAACGAATGCTTGGGAGTCAAGTACTACCTGTAGTGTAGCTGTAAGTAAGCTCAATATTTGGAGTACAATGCAGGTAACTATAAGATTGCAGGGAGGGAAGGAATACCGTATAAAATAAGGTATTGCGATTTCAGGCAAACATAACATTGGATAGCCCATTTAAACCATGAAGTCCAAACCGCTTTAATTTTCAGGAGTCCAAATTAGTCACCCCAAATGGTTGTTTCCACTTGAACACTTTCAAAAAAGAAAAGAAATGTTGGAGACCAGTTTGTTTCTATATTTGGTTGTAACTCATATGTCTCTCCTGATGAGTAGAAAATAGACAACCAGGCAGTAAGCTGCTTTAAAAATCTATTTTGAATAAGGACGAATGTATCAGTCTAATATCTTTATTTTGCTTGTGGTAAACCATTCTTATTTTTACATTCATGGTCGCTTAATAATTGCACAAGAACTGCATACAAATAATGACAATTTACATATTATAGTATTGCTTCTTACTTAAAAAAATAAAGTGGTTTATATTATATCTGTAAAATATTTAAAATATTGTTTCTTACAATGTATAATTTAATTTTGATACTACAGGTAGTCCTGGCTTAATGACCAGTCGCTTGATAATTGTTGAAAAATGCAACAGACCCCAAAAAGAAAATTAGGATCTGTCATCACGTTTATGATTGGTGCCTCCTTTCCAGACACATGATTGCATTTTTGGTGCCTGGCAATGGCTTGAATTTATGACTGCAATTTCCATCATTTTTTAGTTGGTTTCTGGTGAGATTTTATCAGTTTACCACAAAAAAAATGCCAATTCAGAATGTATTTAACAACAGTGTTACTTAATAATCTGATGACCAGTTATATGCTCATTGTAAAATCGGTTATAAAACAGTAAGGTCACATGGTAACCCACTTAATGATTACAATGAATTATGAAAGAAATTCTGGGCTCAGTTGCAGTCTTTAAGTGAGGACTACCTGTATTTTAAACTGTGAACAGCCTTATAATACTCAGAAAGCATGAAGATTGATAATTCTGTTCCACACATTAATTCAGGAAATCCAGAGAAGGCCAGTTAGCGCCAGACTATATTATGAATGTATTCTGCAAGCATCCCTACTCTATAAACAAGCAGAAAGAACACAATCCAATGATAAAATCTTACTTTCTCTCCCTCCATTGCTGTTTAATATTAAGGGATATGAATAAGTTAGGAAAGTGTTTCTACTCTTAGGACTACATGAAATCTTCCATTGATGCAAATTGGAAAAGAACCATATGATCTAAAAGTATCGACAATCTTGTGCAAGCACTTGAATTAATGTTCAGTTCTTCTCGATCCACAGTCTTCATCCATGCATTAAAGTTACATCCTCTTTAAATGTTTCATAAAGTTACAGAAATTGGTATGAAAACTGCTTTAAAAAAAACAAATCCTCAAGTCCACATAACACTATAGATGCTTCTGTTCTATGGTTTGCAAACATTTTTATCTGTGCAAGAATTTAAAGGCATGTCGGAGGCTAAAAGTAGATAATATTAAAAGAAGACTATGAAGACTGTTACATGTTCATTGATTTAGACATATTCCTTTCCTAGGACAACTCCATTATCCTAAATGGAAGTGTGATGATCAACGTATCCCGGCTGCCAAATTCTTCTCACAAGGAACAATTTAACAATGGTGACTGGGAACGTTACAAACTCTGCATGTGTTCAGATGGGACATTATTCCGTATTCCAGTTAAGGGTCGTAATATGGGTTGCCAAACCTCTATCAACCCTTGTGGTAATACATATTAAAGGCAAATGTGGCTACTATGGAAAGAAAAATCACTATATTTAAGTTCAAGCCACTGCATGTTTGCAAGGATGTTTTTAGTTATTTGTAGAAATATTAAATGAAGCATTTCACACACTGATCCCCACATGTAGCACTATTGATTAGGCCAATCGTGTTTTAATGTTCCTTGCTGCATAGAAGTGCACTTTAGTAAGGCAGTTAAACAGAAATGCAGCGTGTACTTCAGGGTATTGTTGAATAAAAAATTACCAAACAGGCCTATGTATGTTTCAAAAATAATTTGGAAGAATTGTTTTGGAGTTTGCCAAGGGAAGCGTCCTTCCGCTGATTTGTTAATATGGCCCCTAGAGCTGTTGACAAAGACCTACGTATACATAATTCATTTTTGTTTCTGGTACTTTTAGATGTGTATTTCTCAGACATTATACTTAGACCTTTATTTGGTCCCACTATATTGAGGCATCTGTTTTCTGAAAATTAGATGCACTGAATTCCATGTTCTAATATTGGCTGGGGAATTCAAGTCATTCTGGAAACAGAGTCTATATGTTTGGTTGAGCAGCTGCAGGTTGTTGGACTACCAAAACTCTGATGGTACAGTGGTTAGAATGCATTACTGCAGGATAATGCTGATGACTGACAACAGTTTGGCAGTTAGAATCCCACTGGCTCAAGGTTGACTCAGCCTTCCCTCCTTCCAAGGTGGGTAAAATGAGGACCCAGATTGTTGGGGGCAAGAAGTGGACTCTGTAAACCGCTTAGAGAGGGCTGTGAAACGGTATATGTCTAAGTTCTATTGCTGTTGCTCTTCTTCTACAAAGTTTTTTCCAAGTAATACTTCGAATAATTAGAGTTTGACAAACCTCATAATAGGATTATTAACCTCTGCTTCTGCCCTAACAGCCGTTGGTCCATTTTGGAAAATATCCCAGAGTTTAGCATGTTTTAAGTCTTTTGGTTTGTCAGTTTCATAGGCATAGCATTTGAAAATGCTTCTGGCAGAGGTCCCATAAAAACCGAACAAAATTAAAAACATTTAAGGCTGCCTTGTGAGAGTGCGTGAAAATACACTTGTTTACTGCAAATTCTGCTTTATTGCCAATTGAGATTGAGCAGTTTGAAGGTATCTTCTCTGCTTAGGTTGGGTCCTTCTTCACTCAGTCTTTCCATCCCCAGCTTGTTTTGAAATGGGATAGTCAATGGAAGGGCACGAATGAGAAGCTAGCCACAAAGCATCGTCTGAACTTTGACTATATGCTTAATAGGCAAACGACTTGACACTATCTGATATGGGCTGAAGGAACAGTGGCTGCAATTTTACTTTAGAAGCACTGAATGCTGCTTCTGCAGGAACAGAGGGAGGAGATATAGCTGTGTATTCAAGCAAGGCACAGGAACGTGGAATATTTAAAACTGCTAAACCAAAGCTACTGTTACTTCAAATATAGCAGGGCATCTTAGCAAGCAGTAGAATTCAAGTATTTGTACTGTTATCTATATATGCATTTCTGAAGGGGTCAGACCTCTTATTTGTTTCTATCAAGTTGTGCAGGTCTTGATAACTACATTTTGCTAAATATTAAAGATTCCTTTTCCCCAATCAATTTCTATACAGAGAATACATTGAAAGTTGTTGGTAAGGTAATGAATACTAGATATCTAGACTTGGTACTTAGGTTGACATATTTGAAGAAATTTGTCATTTGGAACCGATTATCATGGAAATCGGATTGCTGCTAGACTGTCCAACACATGAATGGTACTTGAAGTGAGAAGTTGGTAAGGGTAATAGTATGCAGGGAATTGTAATCTGCTCGCAACAGGGAAGAAGTGATAAATGGAAATGTGGTGCAATAAAATGATGCTAGACAATTTGCAGCTTTAATGGAGTTCACAGATAACGTTTTAATCTATAGCTTCACTTATTTTGTGGCATGGAATTAAGTCTTGTGAGCAATTCTCTGCCCCATTCTTAGCTCTGTGGCCTTGTTGTTATGCAGCAGTATTAGTACACCGAGTCAGAGAACGAGTAGGCAATCATATAAATTTTCTTAAATTAACAAAATTAAAATGGGCAAATAAATTTATTGAGCACCACATCTGCTATGTTCCACTGTTGTAGTTTGATTTAACTCTAATTTAATTGTAAGCCACTCTGTGAAATAAAATTGTAATAAGTGTTGTTGATGTCCGTTATTTTGAAATCCAGGTGTTGTTGTTTTTACTTGATTTCAGAGTTAATTTTAATTGGAATACTGTTAGTATGTATTTGTACGCCATGTAGGGATGAGACAAAAATTAGTATTCCAATGTTACGCAAGCCCTTGAATTAATGTTCAGTTCTTCTTGATCCACAGTTCTCATCCATGCCTTAAAGCTATATTCTGTTTAAATGTTTAAATAAAGTTACAAAAATTGGTATGAGCACTGCTAAAATAAAAAATAAACAAATCCTCAAATCCACATAACACTAGAGGTGCTTCTGTTCTATGGTTTGCAATCATTTTTATCTGTGGAAGAATTTAAAGACATCTCAAGAGGCTAAAAGTAGATAATATTAAAAGAAGAAAAGTTGAAAGCCTCATGATCTTTAAAACTATTAAAAATACAGCGTTAAAATAGTAGTTGCAAAACATTTTAAATGCAAGTTTATTGTTCCATGATTTACTCATTTCATAACATATGAAAAACTGTATTTGGAGGAATATTTTATTATGGACTGTATTAATGCAGGATTTCTGAAGTCCATCTTTAAAGTTGCCAAGGTTAAGAAACACTGCTTTAATGTCACAATGAAAATTTAACAGCAAAAATGTTAACCACAAAAATGGTATCTGCCACTAGACTTTGACAACTGCTTTGACAAATTCTAATATTTGATGTTGGGTATCTTAATTGTTTTGTATTTAATTGTTCATAATTACATTTTAACATATTATACATGTAGATAATGATTTTCCTTAAAAGGGTGCTTTCGAATATGAGTAAATAACCCTTGAATTACGCCCACAGTTTGGCCCAAAATTTCTATTGCTAAGAGACAGTTGTTAAATGAGTTTTGCTCCATTTTATGATCTTTCTTGCCACAGTTGTTAAATGAATCAACTGGTTGTTAAATTAGTAACACAGCTGTTGAATGAATCTGGCTTCCCCATTGTTGTTGCTTGTCAAAAGGTCACAAGGTTTTGTGACCTCGGGATACTGCAACGGTCATAAATGAGTTGCTAAGCGTCCAAATTTTGATCACACGGCCATTGAGATTCTGCAGTGGCTGTTAAATGTGAAAAATAGTCATAACTCACTTTTTTCCAGTGCTCTTGTGACTTTGAACAGTCACTAAACGAATAGTTGTAAGTCAAGACTACCTGTATATGAAGTGTTTGGAATATTTAACCTCAGCAATAGGATATACTTCTCATCAAAATTCATAGGATATACGTAATAAACATGTCAAGGTTTGCTTTCGATTAGAATAATACATTTTAAAATTATTATTAATTTGGTCTTATGGCTTCAACAGGCCCTAGGAAAGAAAAAAGAATTGCAATAAGACTTGTGAGGAAACTTTTGGGTCCCAGATATTTACAAAGGAAAAATTAAGTGACTGGTTTGCTCTGCCAGGTTCCAATATTTAATACTGGATTCATAAAACGTATCTCTTTAGTAAACCAATGTGCAGTACTAATAAAAAGCCCATACATATATCAAACATGTTCTTGGCAGGGTATTGATACTGTTGTGAAGATTGGATGAATAGGAATGTGCAGTGTTTCAGAATGAAGAGTGTAACAACCGCATCTGTCAGAGTCTCATTAAAGTAACTGTCTGCTCCCAGATTTTAGGCAATTGCAGAAGTCTCCCTCCAAAGTTTCCTCACTGCAGCTGAGTGAACTGGGAAACAGATATAGCTGCTTTCACACTCCTATGAATTCTATTAAATTCTGTGGTAACTCTTCTAAATTTAATCTGAAGCACCATACAGCCTTATAGGATAAATTCTTCCTCATGGTTTTGGGGGGATGACATTGGCCAGGCATTAATGGGATTAGCTTTTTTAGTGGAATATTGGGATTAAAACATTATTGTACTTATTGCTACAACCTATTGAGCATATTGTAGAGGAATATTTTTGCTGTTTTGCAGCGTTATACTGACAGCTTAGAATGACAGTTAATATTCCAATTAACTTAAAAGCTTCTGGTCTTATTATTCAAATCATCTATAGACACAGAATAGATAACAGAACAAAATTCAGAATCTTTTTCAATATGATTAATGGTATTTAATAAATAATATTCAGTTCAAAATTAAACTGAATGATGAACACGTATCAATTTATTTTTCTATTGGTGCTATTCTTATTTGAGGTTTGCTATTAATAATTTATATAAAATGGATTTTGTTAAACTGTGCTACATTGTGTATGTTTTAAAGCAGGGTTTTTAAAGATTGCATTTATGCCTTAGATTTCATGTCATTATGAAGTTTGGATTTCCAAGTGCCAAAGGAAGTCCTCGTGTATTTGTAAAATGTCCATTTAAATAAACAATATAAATTGATCTGTTTTGTTTCTTAACTCTGAATTGTCCCCAAACTTATACGTGGGGATGTACGTAGCTCTAAAATGATTATCTCCTCCAACTGCCCGTGTCCTGTGTAATAACAGTGTTGTTATGTAGCTGCTGAAACATTACTCAGCGTGAATCAGAAGGCATTGGGACCATGAAGTAGACTTAGGTTATGATCTTCAAATTAGAACAAATAACATCCTATATAGGTACATTGGGATTGACCAATTCCTGCTCTCTCCTTGGGCAAAATCGGTTGGCATAGACAGCTGTAGGCACAACACACATACCTCTAGATTAGAGCAATATTTTTTTTCAAACTTGGAAGATTTAAGATGTTCCAAACTTGGAAGATTTAAGATGTTCAACTCCTGGAAGTGGCTGGGGAATTCTGGAAACTGAAGTCCACATGTCAGGACTTTACAGTTGCCAAAAGTTTCAAAAACGTTGCTCTAGAAATTTTTTTAAAAATGCATGTTATCAAGACTGAATCAAGTTTTTATTAGCAAGATAATATAATTTGTACACAACTGCACTATCAAATTCCAAGGAGGTGACACAACTGCAGTAAGCCGAAGTGCGCACTTCAGGTATGCCATATGGAAATTTTAAAGACCAAAAAGCAGGTAAAACAGAGCCTTGGTGGCGCAGCAGATTAAAGTGCTGTTAAGTAACACCAGCTGCCTGCAATTACTGCAAGTTCGAATCTCACCAGGCTCAAGGTTGACTCAGCCTTCCATCCTTTCAAGGTAGGATTGTGGAGGCAATAAGCTGACTTTGTATAAAAAAGAACACCGCGGGGGGGGGAGGGGGAGCCCTACTAAGCAGGTATATACAAAAGTATGAAGGCTATTGCTTAACGCATTGTAAGCTGCCCTGAGTCTCCGGAGAAGGGTGGCATATAAATTGAACCAAAAAATAAATAAATAAATAAACTGCATCTGTCACAACAGGGTATTACAGAACACATTTTTTTAAAGTTTCCCAGAAAGTCAGTGCAAATCAGTGCTATGCATTTAAACAACCATATGAGAAGGACAATGTTTAAGGCTATCAGTAGGTATTTAACACTTGCCATTTACTCAAGACACAAACCAAATCTTTATTATGAAGCACTTAAGAATCAGTAATTAAATTTTACCAAATATTTAAGTATTGTTAGAAGTTCTCCCATTACGAATTCAACATTATTATTATATGCTGGTTTCTCTAAAAGCGGTAAGGGGGGGAAAGTTGCCAATACTTAAGAGAGTAGGAGAAAATTTTAACTACAAGCACGGAATTAAAACGATAATGTGTTTATGTAGTAAAATGTGAAGTCTCAGCATGAGACTGACATGAATTGTTTAAAAAGGAAAGCAGAAAACTATTCACGTTTAATTAAATGCTTTATGTAAATTTATACTAAAGTAAATTTATGGAACGCTTTCACAATTTTTGTTCCTCACATTTACAAAAAGCACAGATCATTTGGTTTTGTACAAACCAAAAATTTTTCAGATGAAGGTTACATTTTCAGTATTCAATTTGAATTTATCTGACCCGACCCCAAAAAGAAAATGGTAAAAATAATAGAAGGCATTAGAATTGATAATACCATTTCTGATCCTGAAAGGTAAAAAGCATAAAAAATTCATCAGTCTTTGGTAGTGGACAATATACAGTCTTATAATGGGCCATTCGACCATTCATGTATCTTTATTCACTTGGTCATTTAAAAAGCTTATCTTTTTAAGAATTTCACATTAGAATAATGCACACACATCTTGATAGCATTTCTGTAGAAAAGATATTTTCAACTTTAACCAATTCAGTGTACGGCCTTTTTTCCATTAACAACAACAAAATCAATCATACTATTTTAAAAAGATGCCAAAAATTCAAAATGTATGAAAAATGAACAACTTTGATTAACTTTACTCGGACAGCATTACATAAAGAGTTTTCCAGAAAATGCCATTCCTCCCACCCCACATCAAGGAATCTGAGCATGATTGGTTAAATAGGGAAGTCAGAATTTCAAAAACTCAAAAAAATACAATTCTGACCCATATACCAAGTGGATCTTTCTCTCGTTTTCCTTTGTATATCACAAAAGTTGTGAGCACAGTGTCCTTAATAACTATGTTTTAGATGAGCCTGCTTTTATAGGCAAGGCCAATTCTGTGTGTGTGTGTGTGTGTGATTGTTGAGAGCAAAACATAAGACACACAAGTCTCTTGATCAACTTTGTAATAGGAGCCATAAACAGATAAACAGAAGGGGCCAGTCACAAACAAAGGAAAAGAGACTGCAGTTTCTACCCTTTGGTCATTATTTAACTGACCCCAATTGATACTTCATTTTTAAATGGAAGACAGTACAATTTTGAAGTGTGTCCTTTCTACCACTTGATCAGATGTTTTGGCTTTGTATACTAATATTCACATGCAAATAGAAAAAGTGAGAATCACTCCCAAGAATGAACTAGACACAAGTTTGTTAACCTTATACTTTTCTTTATCAAAACTAGATCTCATAAAGTTCTTTGGCTGTTACTTTTGTTACTGAAAATCCTTTTATGTCTCAACAAAATTAGCCTGTAATCCAGTATTTGTATCTTCCCAGTTGGAGAGTTATCAGGTTTTGACTATGGCTATACTAAATAATAACATAGGTCAGGAGGTATTGGAGGGAGCACAAACTGGTTCATGGTATTATCTGCCTGTTCTCAACAGAGATTGGCACAGCCAACTTCCAGCTCTATTTGGGGGGGAGGAATGGACAACAGAAGTGATAGCCTATGAAAAGTCCATCTAAGTACCTTAACCGTCTATTTCCAGCCTTACTACCTGGTCAACAGATTGTGTAGCTCTGCCCCATACAATCCCTGCTCCCAAGCCTTCTGAAGCTCATGAAGGCATCAAAAGAAGAAAGAAAAAGAAAGAAAAGCTCCATTCCCACAGCTCTTGTTCTGGGCAGAATTCACATTTGCATGTGGATTGGATTCCAGTCCTTTATTTTTTCTTATTATGTTTCTTTAGAAGTATCTAATCCTAAAGAAGCTATGCTTGTTTATGATATACATGGGGGTTTTTTTCTTTACAAATGCCTTCAGTACTTTGAAAATAAAAATAAGTGGTTTGTACTAATTTGTTATTTAAACTTAATTTGGATGAGCCATGGTGGTGCAGTGGTTAGAGTGCAGTACTGCAAGCTACTTCATCTGCCTGCCGGCTGCCTGCAATCTGGCAGTTCAAATCTCACCAGGCTCAAGGTTGATTCAGCCTTCCATCCTTTCGAGGTGGGTAAAATGAGGAGCCAGATGGTTGGGGCAATAGGCTGACTCTGTAAACCGCTTAGAGAGGGCTGTAAAGCACTCTAAAGCGGTATATAAGTCTAAGTGCTATTGCTATTGCTAATTTATATTCCTAAATTTTGAATGTTCATGTAGCTTTAACTTTCTGTAAAAGAAAAGGCAAGCTCATGTTTTATTGCAAATTTCACAATGAACTCTTGGTTGATTGAACAAAGACCAGTGGACTTTTGAATGCATTTTCAATAAGTCTATAAGCTACCTTAGTAAAAAAAAAATATATAGAAATGTACATTGAACTGTATTATGAAGACTGATGAAAAGGTGACACAGGAAGTTACTTCATTCATCTACTTCTTTGAACTTTCCAGTCCAAACAGATAAAATGATCCCAAATAAATAGTGATGCTGCTTGATTAGATGTTGCTTGTAATTGGCATTTTGCCAGGAAATTCAATCCCTGGAACATAAACGCAGCCATGCCGAGTTTTCAGGCTTAGCTTTGATTCCAGTCTCTGAAATACATTCATACATTTAGGTTGTGTTTTGAAACAAGACTTCATTCTGTCATGTGGAGATCATCAAAACACTCTGGCAACAAGAATAACAGTAAAACAGAAGAATATGCCAGGTTACAAGTCTAAAACCCTTTTTAATCAGAATGTTTAATTGTACCTGTACCTCTTACCAAACTACAGCATCTGACTATTAGGATATCAGCATTATCACCAAACGGAAGTTATTATGGCATTTACAACTCTGTTCAAGCTGTAACAGTTCATTAAGAGTTTCAATTAAAACAGTAGCCAATAATTGCTTATTAAATAAAAATGAAGTTGGGCACTGGCAAGGATACCATGCTGCAAGATTTTCCTTCAAAAACTGGCATCCTAAAACAACTATTACTAAACTAGCAATAGTTCTACCTAGACAAACCCCTCCCCCACCCAATCACTTTCCCTGAAATGCTAGGCCCAAGACCAAGTCAATTAAAAATTAAGTTACATGGTTACTTGAATGCGACAAAATTATTTTTTATAATACCTTTCCTGCTGAACTCATTTCTAGATGAAGCTTTTTTTTTTTTTATACACATATACAAAGTTTAGACAGCAATATTCACATTAGTCACAGTGAGGATGCTGGCAAGTTCACCATCTGTAGTGTAGAGACAAAATGCAAAGCAGCCTTTCGGAGAGAACAATGGTACACAGCAAGCAGAGCTGGCTTGTTAAACAGCAAACACCCAAAAAAATCCCTGAAAATGGGATACAGTGCAGGAAAAGCCGCATGCGCTTTATATACAAAGAGAAGTTTATGGCTAATGGTTGACATTAACTGTAGTAACAAAGGCTCTTGAGCAGCTGTGCATAGTTAAAATTCCTATGTCATTTGTTTCTCTTTATACCACTCCACAAATTCATCCAGCAACACTGGCCCTTAAAGAAAGAAGGAAACATTTTTGTAAAAAGTATATCTATATATATATATTACAGAAACACAAAAAGGCATAGAGAGATCACACATATGATGTGAAATGATTCTTTGTCTTTCCTGACCGTATATACGTACATGCTCCGTCTTCGTCATAATTGCTGAGGTCAAGATTAATGGATCTGCTGAATTCCAGAACATTGCACCATTGGTCCTTGTTGATAACTTTGTACTTAGATTGCTACTTAAAACAAAAACAGCAGTTATTCAAAATGCCTTTTGAACAAAGTCGCCGGGATCTAAAAATGCAAAAGCTAATTTTGCAAATGTAATAGACGGTGTGATATTCTATAATATAAATAGTATAGAAATAACGTTTAAGGCTATCAAGCAGAGCAGAAATTATCTTACCCCCCAAAACAAGACAAAACCAGGTGAAAAAGGAAAGTATCAAAAATTCATTTTTGGGGGATACATTGCATGAGGAATTTTAAAGAAATCTTTGCCTCTTTCACAGTAAGCAAGCCTGCAAAATACTGTTGCCTGCTCTTCCTTTTCAGAAATCACAAGGAGATACTTTCCACATCAGCCTCAATATAATGGATCACTTTAGAGCAGGGCTGTCAAAAACTCATGGCCCGCAAGCCAGATGCATCATGCACTGGTCACGCCCACACCAAGTTTAGCAAAGGGGGAAAAAGTCATGATACATCATGATGCTGCCATGATGCTGGGAGTTTGACACCCCTGCTTTAGAGAATGGAGCGTCCATCCATTAGATCCAGATGTCCATCATTTACATCTACTGTATTTGCATAATTAGCTACCGTGTTTCCCTGAAAATAAGACCCTGTCTTATATTTTTTTGAACCCTGAAATAAGCGCTTGGCCTTATTGCCATGTGCTCAAAAGCCCGATTTTGCTTATTATCAGGGGATATCTTATTTTCGGGGAAACAGGGTAATTGATGTAAAAGAGATCATTACAATAAAAACACAGTTTAAGAAGCAAACCTCAAGTTAATGGACATTACTCCGAGCAAAAATTCCAAGCCAAAATATAAATATAAATATAAATAAAATATAAATATAAATATAAATATATATATATATTTGTGTTAATTGTAATTGTAAATATTGGGTAACAATATTTTCAATTAATTCACTGTCAATTCTCAATTTTAATTTAAATGCTGCATTTTAAAAAACACACAAAGAAAAAGTTATTTTCTACTTGTACCTCTAAGAACTGATGAAATACTGGAAAGAGGGGCCATGTTTTTCCTAAGAGGAGTCCTAGCATACACTTGGCAGTATTCATATCTAGGCTTCGCTGATCTTTTTCCTGTCAGAAGGAACAAAAAAATACTTGTAATCTTGCTTAATTGAGCTAAGACCCACATCAATTTATTCCTCAAAAAAGTATAATCCAGCTCTTATCTTTATCTAGCATTCCTTTGTTTTTTGTTTTCATCAATGGATCTGCAGTCAAGCTAGACTTCCTAAAGATTTTAATTAATTGTTCTTACTTCAGGAAATAACTCCTTTGTTCCAGATCTCTCATTAACAAACTTCCATCCATTGCTTATTGTCCTGCAATCTGGTATTCTGGAGAATAAACTGACCCTCTTCTTCCTGTGATAGGCCCTTCAGTACCAGAAGACAGCTACCTAATCCTTTTCTTTATTAGATTAAAATACCCGGTCCCTTTAACCATTATTAATACTGGTTAGCCTCTAGACCCCTTATCAACTTTGTTATTCTTCTCTGCACTCTTTCTAGAGTTTGTTAAAGTATTTAATGTTATCTTCAGTATGAAGACATACTTCCAACCCCAGGAAGTGACCTGTTCACATACTAAGAGACATATTCCTATCTGCATGGGTTATACCATTCCATCCTGTGATGAAGATAATACAAAGGAACAGTGACTTTTTATTGTTACAATAATCAACTTCAAAGACCAGGGATATATAATGTTTTAGACTAAAGGTCTCTTTTGGATTCCACAATCTCAGAAGCAAGAAGAGCCAAGAGAAACCATTTAAAAAATTAACACTTCAGTATTTTAATTTTCATTTAACACATCATATGGCAACTTCCCATATATTTAATACTTCCCTTCCTGTCCTATTAAATATTGGAGATATGAAAATGTTTCAAAATAACATCACTTCATGACATACAAGATTGGTCTGAGGGCAGAAACCATGGGTAGAACATTCAATGACATTATTAACGTGATTTTTAAAAAGTACAATTTTGGTAAGGGAAGATTCTGGGACAACATGCATGGTTTGGATGGGTTGTATGTTGCAAATCCTGATGGTCTGCAATGGGTCAAAAACAGAGGTGTTCCTCCTCACTATATGCTTCAAACTAGAATGTAATGTATTTTGCCTTTCAGGTAAGCAAGGTTAGTTTTTTCCCTCCATTTCCAATCAAGAGCAAACAATTTAGGAGAGAAAATAAAGCACCCCTGTGGTTTTTTCATTCTGGCCAGGATTTACTAGAAGATTTAACAGAATTTCAGGCTACTCACACGTGCGAAGTCAAATGCATATCTATAAATAAGCTTAAAATTCATAGGCTCGTTTAATAAAGATCTCAAGTAATCCAAAGAATTTCTTAGCTTCTCTGTTGTGTCGCACCTGTAAAATTAATAATTGTCATGGATAGCGATTCAAATGTTACAAGACGGATTGCTGCAAATCACCCCACAAGTGGTAAATCCCGTGTTTCCAAAACAACTCCCACAAAATGACAATGCACAACAGCCTTTCTCCACTTAGCATGTGAGAGAAACCCATCTACTGCACACATAAGGGGAAGGTCTAGGGAACTCTCCTAAGACATGTGGGGCACAGTAAATTGCTCCCCCCCAGAAGGAGGGGAGGGGCTTCAACCCCCATTACTTGGGACCTAGTGGGAGAAGGATTTCAGGGGAAAGAGTGATCATTAGCTGGTGGAGGTTCTGGAAGCAGATAGTGCCGTGATGGCGAACCAGTGGCACGCCAGAGGAGGGTTTCAGCAGGTTCTGACCAGTTCTAGAGAACCGGTAGCGGAAATTTTGAGTAGCTCGGAGAACCTGTAGTAAAAATTCTGGCTGGCCCCGCCCCCATCTATTCTCTCCCTCCCAAGTCCCAGCTAATTGGAAGGAAATGGGGATTTTGCAATAACCTTCCCCTGGAGTGGGGTGGGAATGGAGATTTTACAATATCCATGCCCACCAAGCCATGCCCACAGAACCATTAATAAAAAAATTTGAAACCCACCACTGTGGCACGCGGAGTCATATCGGTGGACATGCGAGCGTTGCCCTAGCTCAGCTCCGGCAAACTTGGGGCGAGCAAAAAACGGGCCTTCCGGTCCCATGGGCTGTTTCCGGCCTCTGGAGGCCATTTTTGCCCTCCCCATGCTCCAAGAAAGCCTCTGGAGCCTTGGGAGGGCGAAAAACGAGCCTACCATGCTCACCGTGCCATCACGTGCCAAAAGCAGGGGGAGCGTGGGGAGGTTGCCCACACACTGCGGGGGGGGGGCAGGGTGCATTGAATTATGGGTGTGGACACCCATGCGCACGACCTCCCCACGCGACCCCCGCTTTTGGCACGCGACGGCAAAAAGGTTAGCCATCACTATGATAGGGTATAAGTGAGTGCAATTGAGATGAGTGCCAAATGGGCCAGGGAGGGGGGCATGGTGATGGCTATTTTTGAGACTCTGACTACAACTGGAAGTGCTTAAAAACTAAAACAATGTTTTAGGCCCCCAAAGTACAAGATTATAAATACTGAATGCTCCCAATTTTACTGAATATATTTCTTTTATTCTTTTATCATCTGCCTCAAAACCCGTGGAATGAACAGTAAATAAAACTACATAAATAAATATTCAGAAAAAGATAGCAAGAGCAAGAGCACTTAAACTTACATACTGCTTCATAGTGCTTTATAGCATTCTCTGAGCTGTTTAAAGAATCAGCCAATTGCCCCCAACAATCTGGGTCCTCATTTTACCCGACCTCGGAAGGATGGAAGGCTGAGTCAACCTTGAGCTGGTCAGGATCAAACTCCTGGCAGTGGGCAGAGTTGGCCTGCAATACCAACTGCATTCTAACCACTGCACCACAGCTCCTAGATGTTACATGGATCTTCACAAAATGATTGGATAAGACAGTACAGGTTTTTTTTTACTTTATATAAATACGCAACTTTATATAAATATGCAACTTTACAAGAGGACAATAATCGCTACTAGAGCTAATTCACGTTTGTCAAAAGAAATAATACTTACTGCAGGGATGTCATTCCTTTTAGCCATTCTTGCAATGTAAAATAACCCATGTTCTGAGCATCCAATTTCCAAGCCAACACAAGCATGGCTACCTGGTTTAAAAATAAACAAAAGATCCCAAAGTTTACATAAGAATTTTTATTTCTTCAACGCTTTTCTTAATGCATCTCATTTTCAAAGCCTTGTATTGGCAGCCAGGGATAGGGCAGAAGGGATACGCAGCTCCATTTCTCTCAACTATTTCAACTTGAAAAAGGGCAGGGGATATTCCCCATGTTGGCATTCAAGGGACGAGTGGAAATACAAAAATATCTGAACTATAAAAAGGAAAGATGACTGCCAGAAATGTATTTCTTCTGTTCAGCAAAACATAATAAATATAATATTGAATCATTTCAATGGGCCACTTTCATATCATGATTAGCGTAAAACAGTCAAATGGTAAATGCATCTAATTTCTGTCTCACATATGCCCAATCTTCTATTGCATTGGTAGGTAAAGGAATGATTTTCTTGTGATAGCTTATTAACAGAGCAAATTTTTAAGTATGCCATCCAAATGCAAGTCAACATTGTTTCTAGATGTATGTGTTCCTAAACAAACTGGAAAATATACATCCATACACTATCACACACATCCTGCATGCATGGACATAGGGAACCAATTGCTACAATTAAAGTAAAGGTAAAGGTTCCCCTCGCACATATGTGCTAATCGTTCCCAGCTCTAGGGGGCGGTGATCATCTCCGTTTCAAAGCCGAAGAGCCAGCGCTTTCCGAAGACATCTCCGTGGTCATGTGGCCAGCATGACTCAATGCCAAAAGTGCATGGAACCCTATGACCTTCCCACCAAAGGTGGTTTTCTACTTGTATTTTTTACGTGCTTTCGAACTGCTAGGTTGGCAGAAGCTGGGACAAGTAATGGGAGCTTACCCCATTACGCGGCACTAGGGGTTCAAACCGCTGAACTGCCAACCTTTCGATCGACAAGTTCAGCGTCTTAGCCACTGAGCTACAATTATCTAATCACAAATGGAAGTTGTGCGTTAGAGCTGCCCACATGCTAGAGGGTAACAGAACCATATTTGCCATTTAATTACATAATGGATAAACACACTGTGCCAGCACTATCAATGTGCTAAGTTCCTCATCAGGTTTAGGATAGAGCGACAGAACGCATAAATAACAAGGTTCTTTCTTTTAAAAAAATGGAAATGGGTGAAGCACAAACTGGATCCCTACTACCGATAAATGAACCTGAACGTACGTTTTCTGGCTCAACTCCTATGTCCTCACAGAACTTCTCCATTCCTTCAGGACCCACAACATCATCTGTTCCTACAAGTAAATGACAAAGATTATTTTCTACTCAAAAGTTACAATCGCTTGATTATTAAAGTCCAAATGACTGGGCCATACAAAAAGAGCAACTCTTACAAGGATGTGTTTTCTTGGACACTGCTTAGGGACACAGGAGGAAGTGCAGGTCCAAAGATCAAAAACTCCTTTCTCTATCTCAATCCCACAAGATACAGCTTTCACAACATGCAAATATTCAAAGAGCCCAAAGGTTCCTCAAAACAGAATCAAATGTTATTATTTACTTTATTGCAGATTCACATCCACTGCTCCAATTAACCAAAAAGAAATATTCTTCAAATGTTTAATATACAGCACCTCAAAACCAATTTTGAATTTTCAAAAATGGATCTATTAAGTATCTGCAAAACTGACTATAATTTCAAATCAAAAATTAAGCTGCATTTTTGCAGAAAGATACAATTATTTGAAGCCATCCTCATTTAATTAAAAAGTTGACTATTTTAATACTTCAAATTGATTTTTCCTTTCAAATTCTTGGTTAGTAATATTTAATAAATGTGCAGATGTGAACACTTGCCTGCATATTCATAGAACCATTCTAAACATCTTTTACTTGAAAACATATCATCTTCTGACCTTATTCTGGTAGAATCGTATTTTCTGTACACGCTGAAAAAAAGAGAAAAAGCTTAAGAACATGGGCGTTTCACAGTTCTATGAAACGATATGCCAATGTCGATAGATTGCAAGCCTTCGAAGTAACTTCTGGTCCCTGGTCAACCCACTCACTTTCAGAATTCTGACACTGAATAATTTTATAAGATCACTTGCATGAACTTCCAAATTCTACACTGAAATTTAAAGCACTTTCAAGACAGGCCTTAAACAGATGCAACAGATGGCATGATCCTAGAAAAAGCAGCTTTATGAAATCAGCTGCAACCCTTACAGCACAAGGATCTTTTTTCTGATTTCCACTGAAGCCCAGAAAAAAAAAGGCTACTTTAATGAATAGAAATGCTGTATGCTGAATTGAGATCCAAAATATTTCTTTCCAACTATTTTCATGTGCAACCAGAAGCAGGAAACAAATCTTGCTTACCAAATCTTACTTCACTTACTTATCACAAATTGAGGCTCACCATTGTGAGATTTCTGTTTTATAGGGTTTTTTATCATTTTGCCAGTCACCTACGATAAGCAAAGTGCATAGACTACATAGGTCAAATTATAAAATCTATGGAGAAATTTGTCCTCCTAAATAATTTCTTATGGAGGAATAGGTAGCATTGATGATAACTCTTAAAATAATGAGAGTATATTGTGCCAGGCCAGCAGAACATAAGAAAGCCTAGAAATTTCATTTAAATAAATTATGGAGTTGAAAATTCAACCATCTTCTCCTGGTTCGCTGCCCTTCCAAATGTCGTGTTTCTTAATTGAATAATGACTGAATAGGAAAGGTTACGTACCCATCATGTCTACTTTTTTTAGCTGTTAGATCATCTCCTGTTGTAGGTCGCCTTTTTTTTCTTGGAGGCATCACTTTGCTAAAGCTGTCTGATGAACTGCAAGATCTCAGGTTTCCTGCAAGGGAATGTAGGAAAGAGAGACAAAATGAAAACAGGTAGATGTTATTGAATTATCTTATTTCATCAAGTTATACTTTCTCGCAAAACTTATCAACCAAACTGAAGACTTTTTAAACCACACTGAAACATCAGCAGAGAAAATTCAGATGTACAATGCCCCTAAAGGCCTAATATAATATACAAATGTATAATACATTAGCATCTGTAATGGGAACTGTTTGGAGGGTTTTTTAGCATGTTTCGTGAACTCAGTTATAACAGTTTGTGTACTGGGGGTTATAATTTACATGTCGTGGGAACTTAGCCACTCTGATTTATTCACTGAGTTAATTAAACAAACCATGATTAATCAAATGTTTTTAACATAGCCTACAGCAATCTACTGTTTTAATTGAACATTTACTAGATATAAAAATTGCTATAATATTAAATAACTGAATACACATTGTTACACCTTTAAAGCAATCTATCACATAATTTTATAAATCCTGGGAAGGATTTCTCCTCCATTTTGATAGAAATTAAAGAATGATACAAATTTGCCTAACAAATAAAAACTTAAGGTTTCCTTTTCACTCAACAATCTTAAAAATTCTGTAATGCATATAAACCTAAGAACTTTACCTGTTTGGTGATCGTCTTGACTAGTATCTTCTGTCAAATTCTGAAAAAAATATTTAAATTAATTAACTGGGAGTTTCGATATTGCTTTGTAGGTTCTTATATTGACAGCTCTCTTATTCTGGCCTACTGCTTTCCCGCATCAGATTTAAGTGTCAAAGTTATGACTGCCTCTCTTATCTGAGGGAAAACATGTGAACTTTCTGCTTTAAATTATTCTGGATGAAATTTCTTAAGTGTTTTATCATAAAAATTGTCATTAATATTCTTGTTATTTCCCTTTAATTACTGCAACATGCATGGGTTCAACAAAGTTCCAGATTTCATCTCACTTTCAAACAACTTATCCATATAAGCAAATAATGAATAAGACATTGTAGCCTGATTTTCCCCCCAAAGTCAGCAAGATGAATGCAGCCTGATTGTAACTGATATTAACAGTGGGATTAAATGCTCCTTTGGATTAAAATAATACAGGAATTGGATATAAATGGTCTAGTCTTGGAGCAGATACTAAGCAACCAAGTGCCCTCCAGAAGTTTTGGATTATATCAAGTAAAGGAAGGTCCAGAGCAAACTCAAGCATGTGCTATTTGAAAAGATGGAGTGAAAATCTCTGAACTGTAAAATATGAGATCCACCAAATGAACAAAGGCAATGCTAGAGTTTTACTTCCCTCAAATACCTGTGTGCATGATTTTAAACCTATCTCCTTTTCTTGGTTCACCCATTCGAAGTCCAAGGGAGTTATTACTATTAGCTGGAAGCATGTGGGGAAAAGATTGCTGGTGCTGGTTTAGCCAAACAGCAGGGAGTGAGAAAAGCAGCTTAACAGAAGTTGGAAGGGCTCTGGAGATCTTCTAATACAAGCACAAGAAGACCCTATATCATTCTGGCTGCCGAATCATTTCTTAAAAACCTCCAGTGATGGAGCACCCACAACTTTTGAAGGCAACCCATTCCACTGGTTAATTGTTCTCACTGTGAGGAAATTTCTCCTTAGATCTAGGTTGGTTCTCTCCTGGATTAGTTTCCATCCCTTGCTTCTTGTCTCGCCTTCAGGTGCTTTAGAGAATAGGTTGGTCCCCTCTTCTTTGTGGCAGCTTCTCAAATATTTCCTGCAACTGTTCTTTATATGTTTTAGCACACCCACTCATCCCCAATCATCTTTGTACCTCTTCTCTGCACTTTTTGCAGAGTCTCTACATTTTTTTTAATATTGTGGAGTCCAAAACTGGACGTAATATTCCAGGCATGGTCTTACTAAGGTTTTATAAAGTGATACTAACACCTCATGTGATTTTGATTCTATCCCTGTTAATGCAGCCTAGAATTGCCTTGAGCTTTTTGGGTGCAGCAGACTGAGTTCCCTTTTATTCACTCATCTAAATCGTTTATGAAGATATTGAAGAGTACTGGGCCTAAGACAGAACTTGGGGTACTCGACTGCTTACTTCTTTCTATGTAGATGTAGTTCCATTAAGGAATACATGTTGAGTGAGGTGTGTAAGCCAGTTACAAATCCATCTGATGGTGATGCCGCCTATCCCACATTTTTCTAATTTATGAAGAAGATGGCTGTGATCTACTTTGTCAAATGCCTAACTGAAAACTAAGCATGCTACGTCCACAGCATTTCAATGGTCCACTAATTTAGTCACTTTGTCAAAGAATGAAATAAAATTTGCTTGGCATGATCTGTTTTTGACAAACCCATACTCGCTTCTGATTATAAATTTTGCTTGCTTCTAAGTGTTCGCAGATCAATTGTTTGTTATCTTTTTATTATTTCAGACAAATAAGCTGAAAAACAGCTTCTATCCCAGGGCAATAACCATATTGAATTCTATGGTATAGTGCAATATTGGGTTTTCAATTTCAACTATATAAAATGTAAAGGATGTATGTTTGTGTTTTATAGTTATAATGTATACTGAAGACGGCATTTAATTTTGTTGTACAATGACAATAAAGTAAACTATACTATACTTTTCCAGAATCTTCCCAGGTATTGATTTCAGGTTGATTGGTCTCTAATTTCCTAGATCAATTTTTTTCCCCTTTTTTGAAGATGGGAACCACATCAGCTGTTTTCCAGGATCATTGAAAGAACTGGTTCAAAGGTTTCAAGATCACCTCTGACCACTCCTTCAGACCTCGGGGATGTAAAACATCTGGTCCTGGTGATTTGAATTAATCTAGAGTGACAAGTATTCTCTTACCATTCTCTTGCCTCTTTTAAATTGTATTCCTAGTTTGTCTTTTACAGTTCTGTTTTTGGTAATTTGTGCTATTTTTTCCTCTGGCTTGAAGACAGATGCAAAGAATGGATTAGGTAGTTCTGCTTTCTGCCTGTGATCCTCACTTCCTTGCCATCTTCTCCCATTAGTAATTAGTGAATTAGCTTCATTTCTCTATCTTGAAACCATGACAAAAATCAACACTTTGATAATTCTCAGTTCCTGTTGTAAATGCTTCAACAATTGACCGTATCATTGTGATACGCAAACTTCCTAATGCTTCCAGAAAGAAGGGGGCAAATAGCTGGATATGTGTTTTAATGTCTTATTTAAATTTGATACATTATACATGTTTTTTGAAAGGAATAAGCAATTCTGAACAACCTAAGACTCCTTAGGGTCAGAAATTCAACTGAGTTATCATATTAAAACACACAAACAACTATATATTTAAATAATAGAACTATTATCTAAAACCTCTAAGTATTAAAACTTATTAAGAAAGGCTTTGTCTCTGGCTTCATTCTTTTCTGATAATCCTACAGCATGCTTATTATACTTAATATGCAACCTACAAGTGGGCAAGTAGGGCAACCTACAAGTAGGGTAGTAGGAATAGCAGGATAAGAATCCTAAGATATGTGGACTCAGGGAGTATTTGTTTAATGGAAGAATGAATGAACAAACCAGTTGTGCATCTAAAGTTTGAATATTAATCTAAAGATGAATATCGAAGAAAAGATTAGCTCAAAAGAAAGTACACACAATTGAATTTACATAGGTCTTTGTTGCCGATTGCAAAATAACGGAAGAATATGTAAACGTCTATTTAACGTTAAATAACCATGATTTTTCAAAAATGTAAGCAATTACCAGCCTATTAAGAGTATGATAAATCTTGTGAATATTTGCCAGTGTTGATAGATGAGAGTTCAGCTGAAAATCTAGGAGTGGGGAAAAAAAAACATAAAATTTATATTGTATTAGTTCTGCCAAAAAAAAAAAATGGAGTAATTTTTTTTCTGCACAGCTATTTTAAATGTATAGGCTAAATCAATCATATCGGAGGGGAAGATAACCCGTGCCTGACCATGGGAGCCAGAATCAACGAGAATGATCGAATTATTGTTGATGTCATAAACAAAGTGTCATAAGATTTTGACCTGATTAGACCTGCAGAAGCAGTGTGTCTTTAGCCAGGAAGTTCTAGAGCAAAGTATGAACTTGGGAGCAAAAAGGATTGTTGATACATCCTCAAAATTAAAAGCAACCAATAATACATTTGGAGTAATTTCCTGAATCAACCCCCCCCCCAAAAAACCCCACTATAGCTCCCAAAAGTATTTCTAAATTCACTTGAATCATTTCCAAAAAGACCCCTAATCCCAACATGGTCTCCTCTAAATAGCTAGTTATGCCTCGAATAGATTTCCCTAGCAAAGCAAAACATGACCTCATTATACAAAATAAAAAAATCAAAGTTGTTGGGTACAGAAAAAAATGTTAATATGAATAAACAATATAAATGCAAGTAAACAGTAGGAAAAAATAGCCAAAGCAGGGTTTTGTTTTGCTTTTTTGCAATATACGTTCTTTTCCTCCAGCATTCTGAAGCTCGCATTCTGTAAAGACTGAACAGCCATGCTTGTTTTTTATTTATTTTATTTTATTTATTTATTTATAATTTTATTTCTGTACTGCCCCTCTCCCAAAGGACTCTGGGCGGTGTACAGCCCATTAAAACAAAGAATATACAAATATCAAAATTTAAAAATTATTAAAATTATTACACAATTTCGGCCCAAATTAAAACCCCAACATTTAAAACTCCCAATTTAAAATAATTTACATGGATAGCCCTGCCTGGCGAAACAGTAGGGTCTTGAGGGCACAGCGAAACACACAGAGGTCGGAAATCTTGCGTACTTCAGGGGGCAGTTCGTTCCACAGGGCAGGAGCTCCCACAGAGAAGGCCCTCCCCCTGGGTGTCGCCAGCCGACATAACTTGGCCAATGGCGCCCTGAGGAGTCCCTCTCTGTGGGAGCGAACTGGCCGGTGGGAGGCTATTGGTGGCAGAAGTCGGTCTCGCAGGTACCCAGGTCCTAAGCCATGGAGCGCTTTAAAGGTGGTAACCAACACCTTGAATCGCACCCGGAAGACCACTGGGAGCCAGTGCAGCTCGTGCAGGAGAGGTGTCACGTGGGCGCAACGAGTAGCGCCCTTAACCACCTGCGCGGCCGCATTCTGGACCAGTTGGAGGAGTGCTCTTCAAGGGAAACATTTTTATAAGTGTTTTGCTAGCCTGAATACTTTTCAGTCCCAAAGAAGTTTCTTGAACAAGGAAATATCAGCTTGAAGAGAAAAATTTCTAATAATCTGTCTCAAAACAAGACCAACAAATTAACATTTCACATAACACATATTAAATTTATCCCAAGTTGAACTGTTTTATCAAAGGCAGACAAAATTTAACATGGTCAAAATAAATAAGGCTACATCACTTAATTTACTAATTGTAGATATGGAGGAACTCCAAGTAGCACAAACAAGCATTTTCAAAGTAATACAGTATTATAAAAATAAGCACTCTTAAAAAAACCACAGAATTCAGGACTACCACATTAGAGAAGTCTCTAATTTAACTCGGCAACAGACAGTTTCACATTCTTTTAAGATAAATGGAAACTAAGCACCATAAATAGTCTTACAGTACAAAACAGTATAAAACATTAAAGTATCTCTCAGCAATCAACCCTAAGCCAGAGCTAGATAAAAATATGACAAGCATTCCCAAAAGAGATTAAACTTCCTAATTATCAGCAACGCTGAGAAAGAGCTCTATTGTGCTTCTTAAACACAAATATTACATCAAATACAGACCCAACAGACAAAATATCCTATGCGTTGAGTCTATACTCAAATATGTAATATTAAATCATGGCTAAGGCAGAAGCATGATTAGTTTATCTTAACCAGGATGTGGCTTGTTATCTGAAACTGGTTAAGTCAACAAAACATTTTCTTTTTTCTTTTTTCATACTTTCGTGATGTTACATGTTATGGGATCTTTGGGTTGAATTCTCATCCATGGTTTACGCTAGCTCGAGTTTAGAGTCTTTTATTTATATGTTTATGTCAGCGTTATGTCAGTAATGCACCCACCAAAAGCAGAACTCCGAGACATATAGATTCCTCAAAGAGCATGTTTATTGGATACATCATATTGGCACAGCCGGTGAAAACCAACTCTAAAAAACTCTCTGTGGTTTTTCACCTAATTAAAAGAGCAAAAGTTCCTTATCCCAGATGTCACCGGTCACATTGTCCAATGAAAATAGCTGGCGGGCTGCTTGGTCACCCCTCTCCCCCTTCAACCTGTTGAAATGACCTTTGTTCCCACAAGGAAACTTTTTTTGACCGGTAGCCGGTCTATTTACTCCCCCCACTTCCCTTCCCCATCTCAAGGTTCGTGGCAACTGTAAGGCAGCAAAAGATGGCTTCAGCCACGTTCGCTTCAACGTGGCAGTTTATTTATTAATCAAATTTATATAACCACCCATCTCATCAAAAGCAACTTGGGCAACACACAATTAGATAAAAAAAAACAATGAGTAAAAACAAAAATATGCATGTGTCTGTCTATAAAGAGATGATGATATCGTCAATTCAGACTCATGGCAATTTACAAGGCAATAAAAACCATAGTTCTCATGACTCAAAATGAATAATTAAATGTCCATGGTAAGAACATAAAACAAAGTACCGTAAATGGTAGGAAAAGTAAGAAAGAGACAAAGCGAAACAATAATGTTTCAACAGTTATGTAATCATTATCTATAAATTATCTTTTTTAAAAACAACACATTAACACTTCCAATGTTTACCATCCAAAATTATAAGACAACACTAAACCACTAGAATAATTCTGTCTTCTGTACTTTTCAGAAGGTCATTATGATGGAGATTCATCTGATATGAAAAGGGAAGCAGTTCCATTAGGTTAGGACCAAGGTTTCTTGGTTTCAGCCCCTATTCAGATGGTCCTTGACTTACAACCACAACCGAGTCCAACATTTCTGTTGTTAAGCGAGACATCTGTTGTTTTGCTCTAATTTACCACCTTTCTTGACACAGTTGTGTATCACTGCAGTTGTTAAGTTAGTAACACGGTTGTTGAGTGGATTTGACTTCTCCATGGACTTTGCTTGTCAGAAGGTTACAAAAAGGATCACATAATCTCAGGATGCTGTGACCATAATAAATATGAGTCAGTTGCCAAGCTTCTGAATTTTGATCACATAACCACAGGGATGTTGATACTGTCATATGTCTGAAAAACAGTGTTTTTTCAATGCCATTATAACTTTGAACAGTTGTAAGTTGAGGACATCTCCTATGAAGAAGGTATTGGATGGGTCAGTTCAGATTGGAAAAAATGGTCCACAAGATACCACTCTTGGCACCAAGAAGCAAAAAACTTTACTTATTAAAAGTACTTGAATTACACTTGGCAATCTATCATGATCTGTTATAAAGTGGGCCCACAGTGCACATGCAGACAACCTACGATTATAGTATGCACTAGAAAACTACTTGTAAGTAAAAACTATAGCGCAATAAAAACATGCGTACAGAATTAAACATTTTTAAAAATGAATTCTAGGACTATGCAAATGCAATCTTTCTCCAAATTAAAAAAAAAAATGTTTTCGAAAAGGAAATTTAAAAAAATTCTCAAGTGATTGTGTAATTTTTCATGTCCCTTGGTATTCAGATCAGCCCACCAACATTGGCAGGGCAAATCACTGTATATAAACCAACCCTACATTCACTAGCACTGATGATGTTACCAGTATCTATTTGAATAACGTAACGTTTGCAAGGAAACAATCAAGGTCAGAGACCAAGGGCTCATAATTCAACCTAAGTTATACAAGCAGTCCTCAACTTATAATAATTCATTTAGTGACCGTTCAAAGTTGCAATGGCACTGAAAAAGGTGACATGACCGTTTTTGCACACTTACGACCCTTGTAGCATCCCCATGGGTCACGTGATTTACATTCAGATGCTTGACAACTGACTCCCATTTACGACGGTCGCGGTGTCCTGGAGCCATGCGATTCCCTTTTGCGACCTTCTGACAAGCAAACTCAATGGGGAAGCCAGATTCACTTCTCAACTGGGTTACTAGCTTCACAACTGCAGTGATTCACTTAACAAACGAGGCAAGAAAAGTCGTAAAATGGGACAAACTCACTTAACAAATGTTTCCCAATGTTGGGCTTAATTGTGGTTGTAACTTGAGGACTACCTGTACATACATATACATCAAGGGCTTCGCACTTCAGATCTTTTCATGAAGTTCAATGCAATAATGGAAGACTAAATCAAGCCAAGACCTGTATTAATTTATTCCGCCAGTAAGGACATTTTGATCATGCCAAAACAAATTACACTATAGGATACTACAGAGACTACAGATTCGATGCCACGGCTAAACATTTCTTTTACACGTCTATATTCATAGGAGTTTAATTCAAGATTTTTACCACAATTTACTGAATAAAGCAAAATATCCCATAGTTCATCGGAATTCTAATTTGAAACAGATTGTTTTGATTAGCAAGATGTGTGAATCACACAAAGTGTTGACTTAGCACAATCTATTTCAATTAAATTAACCCAGGACTCCATTTTAAATGCAGGTAGTGCCAGAGCCAAGGATATTTTTTCCCACCACTATTCTAGGTACCGGAAGTATCCTGAATGTGTTCAATTTTTTTTTAAATAGTTTCTGTGGGCATCTGAAAACAAACATGTTCACAAAACAGGAGCAGAAGATGTCAATGTTTATACACAGGATTCCTTGTATGGTTAATTTGTCAACTGTAACAGGAATTAGAACTGGGTAACTCAAACTGTCTGGTTTGTGTCTGTATAGCCACTAAACAGGACAGGTACAGACTTCAACAGATAGTTAGGACTGCAGAAGAAGCAACTGCAACGAGCCTTCCTTCCGTTGAGGATCCGTATACTGTACGAGCTACAAAGGGGGCTGAGGAAATATCTACGGACCCCTCCCATCCTAGATATAATATATTTCAACTTCTCCCTTCAGAACGCCACTATTGCTGTGACCCGCCAGCGGCTTGTGCAGCTGGTAGCTGATTCCGACAGCAAGGAGGCTGGTGTGGTGCTGCGCCAGCAGCCTGTGCAGCTGGCACCCGACTCAGACAATGAGGAAGCTGGAGAAGAGGTGGTGCCAGAGGCGGGGATTCAGCCAGGACCTTCAGAACCTCCAGAAGCTCCCATAAGTGAAGAGGAAGAGGAGGAGGAGCCTCTTCTCGATGTATGGGCGCACAGAGCTGCCAAAAGGCAGGAGTGGCTCCTCAGGAGGAGGTCTCCTCGAGAGTAAGGCTTGGGGATAATTGACCACTCCCCTAGCCTATTTAAGGAATGATGACGACCGAGGCAATTTGCAGAAAACAACTTCGTTAGTATTCCTTCGCATATTGACTCCAGAAACGTCTGATCGGCTTTTGCTTCTCTCGTCATTTTTCCTCTGGGCATTCTGCCAACCACAGTAAACTTACGGTTATCTGAAAGTCTGTGCTTCAGAACTGAGTTATTATTCCTTGGACTCTTGTCGGCTATTAATGAAGTTAAATTAACAGCCTTTGTTCAGAAAAGACTGATTTAAACTGTACTTGTGTTTAAACAACTACTAAGAAAACTCATTAGTAGTCTTTAATTAGTAAACTAAGGTTTGTACGGACTTTGTGTGTGCTGCGTTCTTTGTGGTCCGTAGCTGGGACAGAGCAACTATAGAGCATTGCATGTCAAAACAACTAGAGAGTTTTTCCCTCCATGCCATCACTCTGCTAAACACATCACATCCCATGGCACTGCCTTACGCCAAAGGATATCTAACCATGTAGTAGCACTGCATTACTATTATCTCTTTTTATCTTTCCTATTACCTATTCCTGTTGGCCTTTTATGACTTATCACCCTGCTGGTTGTATCTTATGATTTATGATCGAATCTTATGATTGACGATTTGTCACTCTGTTGCTTGTATATATACCGAGAGCTTATTCCTTGTTCTACTGAGACAAATTCCTTGTATGTCCAGTCACACTAGGCCAATAAAGAATATTTTATACTCTATCCCATCAAAGTGCGTCAACATTTTAAAGGTTTCATCAGCAACAGGCCACCTGGGCAGAAATGAGGATGGAAAGACAATTGCAAGCAACGGGAGAAATATTTCAGCACCTCAGGAACTCAGGATTTACATTTTGTCAAAGGATGGGTTCATATGAGAGAAGCCTTTGAATACGTCACATTCAATTACTTCCCTTTCTTCTTCCCTTCCTCTGTCTCCTAAAACCAGAGCTTTACAATGAGAAAGAGCTGCAGTTATTTCCAAGGGGCATAGGAAAAATAATTCAATGTTACATTAGCCCCTCCAAAACTGGGTTATTTTCTCTGCTCTCATTCTGTGCTCAGAGGGTTGCAGCCTAACTCAGATTCTCCTGGTTTTCTTTAGGCAACAGATGAATTATACAGTTCAAGGAAATACATGGTCTCCCAGCACCCCACTTGTGACTCGGGAGTTCCCTAAAGCAGCCAAAAGGTAGCTAATATTTCCTATTTGAGGGTGGGGGTGGGGATGATGTTTCTGCAAAAGCCATTGCTTGAAATTAACATCTGGTTCAAGCCTGCTTAACTTAAGCTTAAGGGTGCTTTCTTATATTGAGCTACTTTCATTCACTGACATGCAACAAAGATTCAGAAAATATTTTTTTTTTTTTTGACATTGCATCGGAGTTTTGAAACATGCTCTGAAATGCTATCTACGTCCATCTTTACTTGCCTAACCATATCTGCTTGGAATGTTTTTTATTTCAACCAACCTTCCACATCTCTCCTTCAAACTGAGCATGGCCCTGATGATTCATGGATTTGTTCATGATATTTTTGTGTCAGCCGTTAAAAAAAAAAATTAGTTTGCTATTGGCATTCCTCCACCTCACAGCCCTGAAATCTAAATATGAATCAGAAAAGGTGCTGCTTAGCTTCCAACCTTAAAGTCAAGCCCGTACATCAGAAAGGCACAAAAATAAAACTTTCAGTTGAGCTGGTGTCTATCTGGAAAAATCCGTGTAATTTCCTGATATTATGAAAATAGTGTTCCACTGCCTTCTTCTAGGGTGTTTTTCTCAACTTCGAACTTCAGCATTGGTATTATCTGGAGGACTCCTATCGGAATACCAACAAGGTTAAACCATAATTCGTTTCAGAGCCAATAAGACCAACCTACCCCTGCTCTCTGCTCAAAAAGATTTATTTCCACTTATTAATTTTACTTTTAATATATTTATGGCCAAGTGCTCCAGTACAAGCAGTGTTCAAGATATCACCATTAAAACACTATATTACAGTAAAATAACATTAAAATACAAGAACATGATGAAATAGCAAATAGGCTCAAAAATGTTAAAAAGTATTCATTTCAAACCCATTTGCAGCAAAATTGACAGGCTAAAAGATGCCAAATGAGGAGATAATCTGGCATCCTGTGCCAAGCAATTTGAGAACCTAGGAGTAGCCACCAAAGCTGTCATAAACTCCAGACTTAACTTATATGTTTAAGTCTGGATAGTTCTGCAGACTAAGCACACTAATTAACATCCAGCTGTCTGCAATTACTCCATGTTCGAATCTCACCAGGCTCAAGGTTGACTCAGCCTTCCATCCTTTCTAAGGAAAGTAAAATGAGGACCCAGTTTGTGGGGGCAATAAGCTGACTTTGTATAAATATACAAAAGTATGAAGGCTATTGCTTAACACATTGTAAGCCACCCTGAGTCTTCGGAGAAGGGCGGCATATAAATCAAATCAAAAAAGAAAAAAGAAAAGAAAAAGAAAAGAAATGCGGCTTCTCAAAATTCTTGAAATGAAACTGAGATTAGCCACGAGAGATAACTTTAAAATAACCAGTTCCCAACTTTTACAGGTCACATATAAAATAAGATAGCCTTTATTATCCTTTTTTACTGTGAACACGGGCACACATTAAAAAATGAAATTCTGATGCTCACTCTCAAAAGAAAATATGTACCCATACCCATACATATACTATATTTACATATGTACACACACACACACACATATCAGATCAATATGCAATATTGCTGCCAACAATCTGGGTCCTCATTTTATCAACCTCGGAAGGAGTCAACCTTGAGCCTAAAATGATTAATGTAAAGTATCATGAAGTTGTTGCCATTGTGTTATTTTACATGAAGCTTGTTATAGAAACTGAACTATTCATGTACGATATATGCTAAGTCTCCAGATAACCGGGGAACTTTTTTGGGGGAAACTAGTTCTTTGCAGGACATTTTCACACTTACGTATAGGCCTATAATAAGTTTAAGCCACCAATTTTGTTCCTTTCATTAAGCAATGCCATCAGTTGGGACCCTGGAAGTGAGCCTTCTCTAGAGCAGTGCCTGCTCTCTGAAACAAGTTTCCCTTTGAGATCTTTTGCAGAAGTGGTTTTCAACCTATTTCTTTTAACAGAAAACAAAATAAATAAATTAGCTTAAAATGTTTAAATGTGATGTGTTAAAATGGCACCTCAGATTAAAGATCAGCAAGGCTAAACAGAGTACTTGATTTCTAGTCATATTTAAGTTCAGTATTTCTTAATAAGCACGTTGAAGAGTGATTTTATATGTTACTATGATAATACATTTCTATACAGCACATGCCTACTCAAAGAAAACACCATCGAGCAACAGAATTACTTCCAGTCTGTCCTTGAAGTTCAGTAGGGGTTATCCCTTGTAAGGCTGCAGCTTGAATTCTTAAAGAGAATTTATTTGGAAGTAATCTGGTTTTTTTAGTGAGCCTTAATTCCAGATAAGCATTCTGCATTCTAATCTTACAACATAGCCACTTTCCTCTCAATTTCCAAGCATTCAAGGTATTCAACAGTAATCTGCTCAAGAGACCAGGTCAGAAGAACCTCAGATGTCCGTTCTGCACTTAATGTTTATTCTTCAACCATTCAATGGATGCCAGCTAAATTAGTTTACTGCTACTTATTGTTGAAAGTATTGGGCCTAGTTTAAACAACTAAAGAAACTTGATATAAATTTACAATGTATTAATAACATGATATAGGGGGTGGATAATTTTGCTTACTAGTAGTACATGATTACATTACACCAGTGTTTCCCAAACTTGACCCTTTGAAGATGTATGGACTTCAACTCCCAGCATTCCTCAACCAGCCATACTGTCTGGGGAATTCTGGGAGTTGAAGTCCATGCACCTTAAAATAGCCAAGTTTGGGAAACACTGCATTACACAATCAAAATTTAAGAAGTTACTTTTTTGAGTAGGTCAAAGTTCTCTATTTACTAAAGTGTAACTAAATCACACATATTTCAGAAGCAGCTAGTTCTTACAAGAAATTTTTCCAAGGTTTTTTTGGTCACTCCATGAATATAGACTATTCATAAAAATAAACTGACCAATATCACGAAGAAATAATATTATTTCTGAATAAGCATTAGGGAGATTTTGCAGAACTTAACATTTATCTATAGGAGCCACCAATTGACTTCTTCTTCTTCTTCTTCTTGAGCCATATCCATCATCGAATGCTGGCAATCATGTTGGCGATCCTATTTTTATCAACACCAAATTAATTATATTCTTACCTTTAAAGTAAGATAAATACAGAGGTTTTCAGCCCAGAACAAACGAAAGAGAATTGTTAAGTTTACATACAATGAAAAATACATTATGGGCTACAGCGTGGACTATCCTTTACTTGCCATAATGCTAAAGAGGAATATTTATGTCCTGTAGTGTGCATGGACAAGCTTGATGCAAGTAATAGCCTTGTGTTTAAAAACTCACTGGTCACCATAGACAAGAAATAAATGCAGGTGACAAGAGGCCAGAGAGGAATAAAGTGATTTGGATCTTCTCTGCCGCTCTAGTCTCTTTTCCATCACTGTTAAATGGAAGGCTCTTCTTTTTACTAACCTTCAACAACCAGCTTGCTATTCTGTTCCAGCTACAGAGAAACCCCTTTGCTCTATGGCTACCACGCATATTCAGATAAGCTTCTTTATAAAATCAAGAATGTAAGTTCTCCATTTACAAAGCCTAGCAAAATCAGGATTTTTTTTTAAACCCTCCACTGACCTAGAAAAATCTATCCAACTATTAGAATGGCCCTGATCAATGAACAATCCAATAGGATTTCTCTTTTCGAAGGGCTGTCCAGAAACGAATTAAATTTCAACAGCAACTTTCAAGTAAGTTTTATCCTGAAATAAACCACTGGCTTCAGTTGACCTCAAAGAAAGTTATTAAGGGACAGGGGAAATAATGCGTCCTCCAGTTTCCACTCCCCCTTTTTTTTCTTTAATCAATGTCAATCAAACTATGGGGAAGTTTGGACAGTATATATGTTGACAGCAGCAAGATTATTATACACACACAAAAAAAATGGAAGGACCATGGACGAATGGCTGCAGAAGCTGATGGAGTTGGCTGAAATGGCAAAACTGACTGTTTTGATTAAAGAAAAGAATATAAGTACTTTTGTTTCCACATGGAGACCGCTTCTGATCTTTGTGCTTGATGTGAGAATGACACTTTGATTTTGGGTTTTACCGATTAGATTGATCCTCATAGAAATGGCTAGTTTATATCATTATGGAAAAAACAAAAAAACCCCCAAAAAGTTGTGGTTTGATTGTTAACGCCTTATTTTACTGCAACAGAGAGCATCACAAGTCAAACACTTCTTTTTCTTTTTCCTAACCCTTCCTCAGTTTTCTTCCTCCCCCCCCCCCGCTTTCCTACTTATTTTCATATTTTGTACCTTATTTTATCTTATGACAACTCTTTTTTTTTAAAAAAAAAGTTAAATAAGGAAAACCATGGGGAAGTTTATTCAAGGCAAACCACATCCCCTAGTAGGAAATGTCCAGGCTTAAAATGAAACGAAGAGGCAAAGAATAAAGGGAAAAACACGTCTTAAGGGATTTCTTCCCCAGCTTCCTTCCCCTCTCAAAAAAAAAGGACACCCCCTCCCAACCCCATGCAACTACCCCACACGCCTTCAAGTGGAGTCAATGCATAATATTAATTTAGAAACGAAATGTTAGAATAGTTTGGATGAATATGAAGATAGAAGAAACTTATGGAAGATGGAAAAGAAGACTAGAAGATAACACTGAAGTGTCACGTCACAGGGGAGGATTGATGTATTATTAAATGTTTGTCTGTCTTAAAAAATAATAAAAATAATTTAAAAGGGGGAGTCAATGCATAATATTGATTTAGAAACGAAATGTTAGAATAGTTTGGATGAATATGAAGATAGAAGAAACTTATGGAAGATGGAAAACTAGAAGTAACACCGAGGCGTCACATCACAGGGAAGGGAGGATTGATGTATTAAATGTTTGTCTTTCTTTAAAAAAATTAATAAAAAAGGGGGGAGTCAATGCATAATATTGATTTAGAAATGAAATGTTGGAATAGTTTGGATGAATATGAAGGTAGAAGAAACTTATGGAAGATGGAAAACTAGAAGGTAACACTGAAGCGTCACATCACAGGGAAGGGAGGTTTGATGTATTCAATGTTTGTCTGTCTTAAAAAATAAAATAAAAAAATTAATAAAAAAAGGGGGAGTCAATGCAGAGACACACACACACACACACACCTCCTACCTGCAGAGGGGCAGGGCGTGCCCGGGTTCGCGTTGCACCCCCTGACCCAAAAGAGGGGCGAATAGTGGAGGAAGGAGGGGTTATGTGAGAGGTGGTGGGGGGAGAGAGAAAGCAGACAGCTGTCCGCGGGATGCATTCTGGGGATTGTAGTCCGCGGGGCCAAGCCGGGCCTCGCAGCCAGGGCGGGCGAGAACTACAACTCCCACCATGCAACGAGAGGGGGAGAAGGCAAGCGGGGAGGACGGGAGGGGGGGGTGTTTCTTTCTTTCCCCCCTCACCGGCGGCCCTGGATTCCTCCCTCAGCCACCACCACCAACCCCGCCGCCTCAGGCTCGCCGTTGAGAAAGGTCGGGAAGGGGAACGGAGCCCGGAGCCTCCTCGGTCGAACTGCGTCACAAGGGAGCCTCCCCCCTCCCCCCCCCCCCCACATACACTTCAATGCATCCCCTCCGAACTCTCTCTCTCTCTCTCTCTCCCTCCCCCCGCCGGCACCGGGCGCTTTCTTCCTTCGTTCGTCCGCTTGCCAGGCCGCGCCCGCTCGGCGACCCACTTACTGACAGCCGCGGCATCCGAGTGCATTTTTGGGCAGCGGCCGTAGCGCGTGTGCGCACCCACACAGCCTGCCCCGCGCGGGCGCTCCAACCGCCTCCCTCTCTCCTTCGCCTCAGCTCGGCTCTTCTCTCTCTCTCTCTCCGCCCCCCACACCAAAGCTGAGGCCAGCCCCGTACGCCCCGCCCCTCGCCAGCCGCCATTGGACGCCGCTCCTTCGCCCCGCCTCTTTCTCCCCGGCCATCCCCGACGGGATTCTCTCGACGGACACTCCTCTCGGCTAGGCGGCCCCGCCCACCGCGGGATTTCGCGCCTCCCGATTGGCCAGCTGCCGCCCGTGCCTTTTTGACTCTCGCGGTTGCCGCTGGGTGGGTGAGAAGCGGGGGGGGGGAAACAACCGCCTCCGCCAATCAGCGGAGCAAGCGCGTGCGAGAGGGGAGGGGAGGGGCGGGGAGGAAAAAAAAAAAGAGGCAGCGTAACATGGAGAAGAAGGGAGATCGGCTTTTGATTGGACAAAGGGGAGGGAACTAGAGGCCGCGCCCCCTTCCGCGGATTGGTTGGCGAAAAGGAAGGGACCGCGGACCATTGATGGAATTAAAAAAAGAAGGATTTCAGGCGGAATTGACGGGATCGCGTTTTTTAGGGCAATTTAGAATATTTTTTTTTAAAGGAAAAAAAAATTGAAAGATAATGTCGGTGGAGATTCTCAGTCATCCGGGTCATAGTTGTCTTGTTTTTTTTCCAGTCCAGAGCATGAAAGATAAGGAAAATCCTATTTTATAGTCATAGTACTGTACTGAATTTTAAGTATTTAAGTAAGTAAATAAATACGATGGTATTTTAAGTAAATCCATGGCCCTATCCATGTAACTTCCCAGGAGCCCCAAAAAAACCTCATGGCATGCTTTGAAAGAGGCTTGGTGTCAGCTTCCTGTGTCATGTAAAATTGGCATATATAAAAAGGGATTATTGAGGGATTATTTAATAATATGAAGGTATGTTTTTTTTTCTCATCAAAAGTGGAGTGTGTTATTTTGGTCACTAGCTAAGAATCTGAAAGAGTACTGGAAAAACGCTGGAAGAAAGGAGACATCAGATCTTATAGTCCAGGAGTCGGCAACCTTAAACACTCAAAGAGCCATTTGGACCCGTTTCCCACAGAAAAGAAAACCCCGGGAGCCACAAAAACATTTTGACATCAGGAAAATAATGCTGCATATATCGTTTTTTACCTTTATGCTATGTATAATATATATATATATATTGTGTTGCATTTATGTAATCAATGAACTGCTACAGAGAAAACAAATGTTTATTTCTTCCTGCAACAAAAACATTTTGAACTTTGGAAAAAAAAAATGGCTCGAAAAGCTCAATAAATCGCATGCTGGCAGGTGTCGCACATTGGCGGTTGTGACGCATGTTTTGAGCGACAGGGAGGCGTAGCAGAGGGATGAAAGAGCCACGTGCAGCTCCAGAGCCGCAGGTTGCAGACCCCTGTTATAGTCCAACGTTAAGTATGCACAATGTGTGTCCTGTAGATGGCACTCAGGGTGTGAACAACCAACTTTATTTGGCCTAAAGCTGAAAGAAATTGAACACTAGATCAGAGAGACAATTAGAGATATGGAGGAGGGGGTAATTGGCAAGAAACTTGAGTGTTATGAAACATGCCATCAAACATGCGTTCATCGCTAAATATGTAGATAATAGACTTTAATCTGGACACAAAACAGGTAGCAGTAATTGTGATACACAAAACATGATTATCGTGCCGTACATAATTGCAGGTTCTACTATTTAGAATTGTGTTTGATGTCCTAAAAGATATGTAATAGGGCTTAGTTGAAAATCCTTTGCAGTAACTACATATACTTTATATTAGGGTGGATTGTAAAATCCACCCTCATATAAGATCTTCCCCATCCTGTTGCCATCCAGGTGTCTACAAGCTAGATTCCAATTCCTACAGTTTTTCAGCCAGTGTGTCAGGCCTGCCTCCGTTCAAAAGAAGCATGCATCAAGATAGAATCCCATGGAGATCCGGTTGACACAGTGTGACATTTGGCTATGGGGAATGGGCAAAAAAAAAGGGGGGGGGTTGCAATTCAAGACATCAAGAGAATATCAGGTTGGGGAAATAGTGTCTGCGATATAATCATTAGTGGCAATACATGATACAGTATCCTAAGCTAAAAAAATGTTTATAGGTAGGTGATATGCATACATAAAAATGAAAAAGGGTTTATAAACGGTGCAAATGAGATGTTTCTATTAATTCAAATTTTCAGTGACTTACAGGCTCACTTCCCACTATCAATTTGTCTTTAGTACTAACTGCAAGTTTACAAAAGAATGTCATATGTCCAACAATGTGGCCTGTTAACATTTATTCTATCATGGATTCGCTATAACCTGATCTTTTAGTGCTTATTTGAAAGAAAACCCATCACCTTACTAAAATTCATAAACATGTAAACAGGTCTTGTTTTGGGCTAGAGCCAGAGGTTAGTGCTGCCCCCACTTCTGAACTATTCTAAAAATCATTCTAAAAAAGCAAACATTTGCATTAGTAAGGGTTGGCGCCATTGGTCAGTGTGGCTTAGGAGCATCATATGCTCTTCCTCTCATGCACCTTCACACTTTAGACAATGATATACTTAGATGATATATTTGCTTTAGAGACTCTCAAGTTCTGGTGTCGCTCTTCAATTCTCTGTTCTTGCCCAATGTTTGGTCATATCTTCTCACTCCATAAATTTAAAATGCTCAGATCCTTTCTATGTAATACTATGATAATGATCTATCACTATTGTTGTATGTACCAATACACCTGAGAATTTATACATCAGAGCCAAATTGCTTGTGTGTCTAATCATACTTGGCTAATAAAGAGTTCTAATTCTAATGTAAAACATCATTTGGAATAGCAATATTGTGCATTACATGTAGTAAAGTCAATTTGTTCATGTATGAGCTATATTGTGGAAGGAATAAACCAGTGCATTTCCTTTATCTCCAAGAAAATCTTCCAAGTAGGGTGTATTCTGTTGACATAGATTCATAAATTAGCCAATCCCCTTGCTAATTCAAATCTATTGTACATTAATAATAATAACTTTATTGTCATTGTACGTGTATACACAATATACCCATACAACAAAATTCACTTAAAACCCAAAGACCAGGTCCAACACACATAACAATCCCCAAAGACATTCCCACCCTCCTCACCCCTAAACCACCCAAACATCCTCACAACAGACCAAATAATACCATCCAACAGCTCACTGATGATAGCCCTTGAGTTCATTGTTGAGTGCAATTATAGCTCTGGGATAAAAACTATTCAGAAAACGTGTGGTCTGAATTTTAATTGTTCTGTATCTTCTGCCAGAAGGCAACAGTCCAAAAAGATTGTAAGCAGGATGGAAAGAATCTCTGAGAATGTTGCGCAACTTCCTCAAACAGCGAGATTCGAAGATGTCATCCAGGGCTGGTAGCTGGAGCCTGATGATATTCTGGGCAGTTTTAATGATTCTCTGTAGAGCTTTTCTGTCCGCTACAAAGCTGCTCCCATACCATGCAAAAATGCCGTATGTCAGGACATTCTCAATGGTGCTGCGATAGTAGGACAGAAGTAGATGCTGAGATAGATTTAACTTCCTGAGAATTCTCAGGAAGTACAGCCTCTTCTGTGTCTTTTGCACAAGCATATTAATATTCATAGTCCATGGGAGGTCCTCCGAGATATAAATGCCCAGAAATTTAAAACTACCAACCCTCTCATTTATGTACAATGGTAAATGTACATCTCTCTTCCTCCTGAAGTCAATTATAAGTTCTTTAGTTTTTTTGGTGTCAAGTGTAAGATTATTTTCTTTATCAACCAGATTAACTGCACTTCAGCTTATTGTTAGGATGGGAGAGAAATAAGGCAATTGAAGATGCAGTCTATTGATAAATGGTTTCCTAAATTTTTTCCAAGTATTAATATTAACTTTCGATAAACCAAGCCTCATATCTAATCCTTTAGTTTTTTAAAAAATGTAACATGGCAGTTGTCAGATCTTTTAAAAAAGTACAGTAAATTCATTGTAAGAAAAGAGAACAAGAGGATCACCAACTGCAAAGTGGATGGGCTCACAGTGGTGAGGAATGTGACACTGAAGCACCAAGTTGGGGACAGATTCTCATGGAGAAAATCTATCTAGGTAGTCTCTAAGAGTCAATATTGACTTGATAGTGCATGATAAATAAATCAAAAGTTAACTGTGCTCACAGACAGGCTTATAATTAAAACCCATGCAAGATAGCACATTTTCTGACAGATTTTATTAAAAGCGTATGCTTATGTACAGTAAGAGGGACAAGGCTGGGATTGCAGCATCTCACCAAGCATTTTGCAGATTTTGACCTTCAGCAATAGACACTACTGAATTCTAATATGACTACATTGAGCTACTTTCTTTGTTTACATCTTGTATGATAGATAGATAGATAGATAGATAGATAGATAGATAGATAGAAAGAAAGAAAGAAAGAAAGAAAGAAAGAAAGAAAGAAAGAAAGAAAGAAAGAAAGAAAGAAAGAACAGACAGGCAGACAGACAGACAGACAAATAAAATAATAATGTTTCATAGATTGTCATATAATGAAGTTGCTTTCCTGCTGTATCACTCGGGCATGATGTTTCGATGGGCATGTTACCGTACGCTAATAATGATAAATAGTGCAAAACAAACAACACCTATTAGATTGGGACTTGACGGCGATGTTAATTTTATGTAAACATTCAACAGAGCCAGCCGTTAAAATTTTAAATCCTTTCAAATTTTAAAATTTTTTTTCCTCTTTCTGAAAATAACCCACCCTTCTTTACTCAAAGGCACATGGATATTTTTAGTAGCATAATAACTGATTTCATATTTAAACAGTTAAATAGTTAAACATATCGACAGTTCAAACTGAGGATTACTCTGCCACAATTGTAAGGTGAGCTGAAAGAATCAACCCCCAATATGATAGTCGATAGTGCTTCCAGGTTAAAACTGGCGCTAAGCAAATTCCTTACCAACTGATAAGCCAAGGAACGCTTTTGCTATTCAGAGTAGGTTACAAGAAGTAAATTATACCCATTTATGTAATAGCAAGGACAGTAAAGTTAAATGCTTTTTTTAAAAAAAAAAAGAATTACTAATAGCTTACATGTAGTTGTACATGTATGAGCAGAGGGCAAATGTTTAGAATCTTCTGTGCAGCCCAGAAGAAAAAGGTTTCATGCCTTAAAATGTTGCTGTTGTGGGACCAAAGAGGGCATTTTAGGACATGATCTAAACAGTTAGTGAATAGTTGAGCTGGCAAACAATTCCCAAAGACCACTGCCAGCTGGAATGCCTTCAGAAGATCTTTGGAGATTCAGCTGCACACTCATAGCACCCATGTCTTGCTTTTACAAGCATAAATGAAGTAAAACAGAAAACAGCAAACAAAATGTTCTTCTTACAGCAAGGACTTGTGAGGAGAGCTGGCCCAGCTCCTAGTCACAGGAGCCAAAGCTTATGATCTGGCTTCTGAAGTATGCAACCGATTTCTAAGTACAGAAATGCATTGTCTTCTGCATCCTATCGTCCCACAGGGTCAAGGATAGGGCTCAATTTCATTGAGGGACACATCAGGGTTATGTTTCACCTCAAGGGGATGGGTGGGTGGGTGTGGCCACGGTGGGCATGGCCAGCTCAACGTCCTTCGTGTTGGGGGCACCTGTGGTGGCCCGAGCGCTCTGCCAGCGAAAATGGGCTTCCGAACTCCGTTTTCAGCTGCAACAGCTTCCTGCAACCCTCTGCCAGCGAAAACGGAGCTCCGGAGAACTGTGCTCAGCCTCCCAAACTCCATTTTTGTTGGCAAAGGCACCGCGGGCCGGTCCTTCGCTGTATCCAGGGTGGCCCCACGAACCAGATTTAAGATCTGAATCCGGCCCACGGGCCTTGAGTTTGACACCTGTGGTCTAGGATAACTCGATGTGGCCGGCGCGGCCAGCTCACTACTGCCAGCTCGCCTCCACCAAGTTGCCTCTGCCAACTCACCAAAGCCAGGTTGCCACAAGACAACTCCACATGGCCAACTCGCCACGGCGACAGAGAGCTGGGTGGGCAGATGAGCAGGTGGGCAGAGCATAGAGCAGCGGCGGCGGACAGGGGCTTCCCATTTTCACACACCCTGCTGCTGCTGACGCTGCTGACACCAAGCTCTGGGATGAGGACGGCAGCGGTGGCGGAGATACGAAAATGGGAAGCCCCTGGCCTCGGCCACTGCTCACCTGCCTGCCAGCTGCCTACAGTGCGTTGACTATGTGGATTTGTCCTCTATGGCGACTTGGTGGTGGTAAGTTGCAAGCTGGCAGCGGTGAGATGGCTGTGCTGAGCTGACCACACCAGGTTATCTCATTCCGATTCCCACATAGCTCTATTATTCACACGGCCACCTAGAAGTCAAGCTTAAAGAGGTTAAAAAGCATTCCTGATCATATATAGGCAGTCCTGGATTTACAGCCATTCATTTAGTGGCCACTCGAGGTTGCAAAAGCATTGAAGAAAGTGAATTATGACCAGCCTTGCACTTGCAACCGTCATAGCGTCCTTACAGTCACATGATCAGAATTTGGACACTTGGCCACAGTTGCAGTGTCCCAAGGTCATGTGATCCCCATTTGTCACCTTCCCAGCCAGCTTCTGATAAACAAAGTCAGTGGGGGAACCTAGATTTGTTTAACAACTATGTGATTCACTGAACAATTGCAGTGATTCCTTTAACAACAGTAGCAAAAAAAGGTCATAAAAATCAGCTACGTTTAGTAGCAGAAATTCTGGTTCCAATGGTGGTTGGGGTCTACCTGTATTATGATGGAATTCAGGATTGAACTTCATAGGTGGATAGTGAACATATAATAAGTTAATGTTAATTTATTCCATGCAGAAAAAGGACAACAGTGTACAATAATATAACTGAATAGGAATCCTGTCCTTCAAAAGAAACGATGATAAGTTGGGCTAGGAATTTTGGACATACCATAGAATTGGAAAAGTGGGGAAAATTGTGGGGAAAAAATTATAAATTGACTATGGCAGTATCAAATAAAGAAAACAGCATTTAGTCCCAGCGAAATTGGGAAAAATGTACCCTAACCTATTACCCAAATGTTGGAGATATGGCCACAAATTAGGGACATACTATCACATGTGGTAGATGTGCCCTAGTGTGAAGAAATTTTGGCACAAAATTAAAAGGTGGTTGGAAGAGATTACACTCCAAAAGATGGATTTTAAACCAGAAATGTTCCTCCTTGGAATGATTGATAAAAAAATGGAAGAGAGTCTGTACTATATTACATTGCATATTTTGACGGCTGCCAGAATTACTTTAGTACAAAGGTGGAAGCTGAGCAATACACTATCAGAAGAAATAATAATTAAAAAGATCCTCAAATGTGCCAAAATGGACAAATTAACAATGGAGATCAAAGAAAGAGACAACTCGGACTATTACAAAGTGTGGAACAGGTTTTATACCTGGCTAGAAAACAGAAATCAAATTAAAAAATAAGAATATAAACTGAAATTCGATATTAATACATTGGATATAAATATATGTAACAATCCTCTTACAAAAATGTTGATTATGGGCATACAAAATAAGAGAAGGATTAGGAAGATGGAATTTAAACATAAAGACAAATGTTGATGTAGAAAGTTGCAAAATTGTATATAAATGTTGTTAGTTTTGTATTTTAGCCTTTGATGTATGTGTATGTTCTTTTTTCCTTTTTGTATTTTTTTTGTTATTGTGCTTTTGATTTTAAAAGTGTAAAATACCTAATAAAAACTATTTTTTTAAAAAAAGGAATCCAACACACAGATAAAAAATCCTGTGCTGAACTGTATACAGGTAGTCCTCAATTTACGACAGCAATTGAGCCCAAACTTTATGTTATTAAGTGAGAAATTTGTTAAGTGGGGTTTGCCCCGTTTTACAACTTACCTTGCCACATTTGTTAGGTGAATCACTGCAGTTCTTAAATTAGTAACACGGTTGTTAAATGAATCTGGTTTCCCCATTGATTTTGCTTGTCAGAAGGTCACAAAAGGACACTGCAACCGTCATAAATGTGAGTTGGTTGTCAAGCATCCAAATATAAATCATGTGACCATGGGGCTGCTGCATGGATCATAAGTGTGAAAAATGGTCATAAGTCATTGTTTCCAGCATTGTTGTAACTTCGAACGGTCAGTAAATGAACTGTTGTAAATCGAGGACTACCTGCATCAAGAATGCACAAACCAAAGCTAAGTGGGCAAATTTGTCAAATTTTATATCTTTTACTTGCTTGTACAAAGTAAATTAAAGCAAAGCCTTGCATCTAAGTTCTGACCAGGGGTGAAATGTAAAATTTGTTACTACCGGTTCTGTGGGCGTGGCTTGGTGGGATGGGTGGGTAATGTGACTGGGTGGGCGTAGCCAACTTTTTTTTTTTTTTTTTAACTTTTCAAAGCCTTTTTTCTAATGCTTTGAAAAGCCTCTCTGCAGATCAGGCAACTCAGCTGGGATCGTCAGAGACTTTTCAAAGCATTTTTTTACCACCTCTTCGGCCAAGAGGTTGCAGAAAAAAAATGCTTTGAAAAGCCTCTGACGATCCCAACTGAGCCTTGGGATCATCAGAGGCTTTTTTTTTTAACTTTTAAAAGCATTTTTTCGTCGGAAGAGGTTGTAGAAAAAATGCTTTTAAAAGTTTTTTTTTAAAAAAGCCTCCGATGATCGGGCGATCCGGTCTGAACCGGAAGCATTTCACCCCTGGTTCTGACCCTCTGGGGCAGAATTCCAAAGGCAGCGCGGCTGGCGTAGGAATCCTGGGAGTTGAAGTCCACCAGTCATACAAGGGCCGCAGTTCCCCATTCCTGGGTTAGACCTAGAGCAGGGGGTGGGCAAATGTGGCTCTTTTACAACCTGTGGACTTCAACTCCCAGAATTCCTGAGCCAGTTTGGCTGTCTCCGGAATTCTGGGAGTTGAAGTCCACAGGTTGTAAAAGAGCCACATTTTGACCCAGAGCACCCGACACCATCAGAGTTGGAAGGGACCTTGGAGGTCTTCTAGCCCAACCCCGTACTCAAGACCTACTACCAGACTTAGGCGGGTAGCTGCATATTTGCATAACACCCGCACCCCGACGCAAAGCGGGGTTGAACCCAACTCCCCTCAGTCCCCTCTTCCCTCCCTGCGCCAACCTCTCCCGCCCCTTCACAAAAAGACGCTGCAAACGGCACTCCTCTCAACCAATCAGAAGGAGGCCTCGCCCTTCGCCCCGCCCACTGGCGCCCTCCGAGCAGGCCTAACCCCGCTGAGGGGGCCTGGCCTAGCGGCAAAGGCTCCGCTTCTCCTCAGGCAGGTTCCGCCGCGGGTCGAGGCGACCCCGAGCGGTGCGGGGGGTGGAGGAAAGTAACGGAAGAGGCGGGGAGAAGCTAGCGGGCACCCGGGAGAAAGGTAGGGGAGCCGGGAGACCCGAGAGAGAGCGAAGGGTTGACCGGCTGCCCGGATAAGCCTTTGACCTTCGAGAGCGCCCTTCCTGCCGCCTCCTTTGAGGCGAGGAATGGGCTGAGGGGAGCGAGCTCCCCTCCCCGCGTTGCACGCTTCGATAGGGGCTCCTGCTTCTTCCCAGCGTGCCAATATGTAGGAGGCCTATGATATATTTCCCGTAGAGCAGGGGGTTTTGCGGAACGGCAGCCCTTATAATGACCTGTGGACTTCAACTCCCAGAATTCCTCACCCCGGCCATTCCTATTGAGCCCCAGCTACACCCACGGGCTCGGGAATTCTGGGAGTTGAAGTCCAGAAGTTTAAAAAAAAAGGGAGTATTCTTCCCCATCTCTGCTGTGTAGATCAGGAGTCTCCAACCTTGGCCACTTTAAGACTTGTGAACTTCAACTCCCAGAATTCCTCACCTGGCCAATCCTACTGAGCCCCAGCTACACCCGCAGGCTTGGGAATTCTGGGAGTTGAAGTCCAGAAGTTTTAAAACAAAAAGTGGGGGGAGCTATCCTTACCCACCTCTGCTGTGTAGAGCAGGGGTCTCCAACCTTGGCAACTTTAGGACTTGTGAACTTCAACTCCCAGAATTCCTCACCTGGCCAATCCTACTGAGCCCCAGCTACACCCGCAGGCTTGGGAATTCTGGGAGTTGAAGTCTAGTCCAGAAGTTTTTAAAAAGGGTGGGGGGACTATTCTTCCCCACCTCTGCTGTGTAGAGCAGGCGTCTCCAACCTTGGCAACTTTAAGACTTGTGGACTTCAACTCCCAGAACTCTGACAGTTGAAGTCCACAAGTCTTAAAGTTGCCAAAGTTGGAGACCCCTGGTGTAGAGCATATCTTAACATTGAGGAGCACTGCTGTTGAGTTAAAATCGGGCATTGGAATGATTACAAGACCCTTGGCCGTGTGAATGTGTTGCTGCAAAAATAACCAAAGGCGGCATGACATCTCGTGGCCTGAGCAGCATGACTTCCTCAAACAGCCCTTGGGCTTAGCTAAACAGAAAGCCCCCTCCCTTCAGAGGTTCTCCTGATTTCACAATGGCTACACCCACCATCAGACCTGGATGGTTTCTACCTTGAGGGCAACCCCATTCCAGAGGGCAGACATTGATAGATAGATAGATTTAATCAGAGGAACCCAAGGCCTACCAACCCTACAAGATGGAATTGGCCAGGCAGCTAATAGGTGAGACAGGTGGTCCCACAAGTAACCAGGTTGCATGCCAGGTAGCAACATGCACCTTGAATGGCACCTGGAAGCAGACTGATGCTCACAAAGCAGAGGTGTGATATGGGCAGCCCGAGTTACAGCCGTTGTTGGGTGACCAATAGAAGCCTCTGGATGGTCTTCAAAGTCAGCATTATACTAATCCTATAGTAAAAAGGGAATTTGAAGTTTTGTTTTGTGAATTCTTTTTTTTTTTTTTTTTTGTAGGACACTCACATTTCAGGTGTTCAGGTTTGCTGGAACCCCTGAAGAAACATGGATTCTACTCCAGTAGATACTGAGGCCTCTTCAACAGAAAATAAGACTCAGGTTGGTCCTTCCTTCTCTGCAGAAATTCATTTCTGCCCTGTGTCAAAGATTGATCAACCTTTCTTGCGATGTTGTGTCACACAATTGTAATTGTATTTTATCAGCAAAATAATAATAATAATAATAATAATAATAATAATAATAATAATAAAAATTATTATTACATTAACTCTAAATCAAACTATTTTCTTCCGGAACATTAACTTTTTAAAATTGACTTGTTTTATGAGATTTTAATAATATTCAACTGAAGAAATGATCAACTAAATCATAGACCGTGATGTTCTGCACATTCAAGAATGAAACCCTCAATATTTTATTTTTTGTAGTTCAACATGCTGTTCTCATACTATTATTTATTTAGGTTTTTATTTTCAGAATCTAGTTGGTTATCCAAGAAGGATCATTGGGAAAGAAATTGAATACATCAATCAACGATGTAAAGAAGAAAGCTTTTGGTACAGAGGTATATTCCTTTGTTCTGGATACAAAAAAAAACATAATTGTATTTTTGTCTGCATTCCTTTGTTCTACTATTATCAAGTCCACCTGAGGATTGCTAATATTTGGAATTAACAACATGTTCCCTTCAAAGACCATATTCTTACTTGATAGGGGCTGTAAATGTTCATGCTTTTTATTTATTTCTTCCCTAGATAACTGCTACAATGTGGTAAGACTCTCAGTAATTTGCAGGCAATAAAAATATCCTTTGCACTTTTAAAAAAATGAAAACAACCAAAATTACTCCCTGAAAATAATTTGAAAACCCAAAATGTGATGAATAATAACTTTAGTTCACTATACTCAATCATAATAATTACATACACGTATGCATGCAGTTATTCTTCCTCTCTACATCCATATTCCTGTATAAACATCTGTTTCCCAGCATTGTCTGAGTGTCTGGGTATCCTTCCACATTTCACAGCATTTAAATCCCAAACCAAGATTCTTCTTCATGTGCCATATCCGTCATCGGACATTGGCAATCATGTTGACAGTCCTATTTTTGTCAACAGGCACATGAAAAAGTGCTGCTGAGTTTTGTCCAAACCAGTCCCTTAGGTTTTGAAGCCATGATGTTCTCCTTCTGCCTGGACCTCGTTTGCCTTCAATCTTTCCCTGGACGATTAAGTGAAGGATGCCGTATTTTTCTGGGTGTCGCATCACATGTCCGAAATATTCTAACTTTTGCTTTTTAACAGCTTTGATGATTTCCCTGTGCTTTCCCAGGTGGCTTATCCCCTCCTCATTTGTGATTTTGTTAACCCAGCTTATACGTAACAACGTCTGTAAATCCACATTTCAAATGCTTCTAGTCTCGTCAAATGGCTTTCTGTCAGAGACCAACTCTCTACTCCGTAGAGCAGGATAGAAAAGATGTAACATCTGACAAGCCTGATTTTCAGTCTTAGACTTATGTCATGACTGCAGAAGACCTTTTTCATTTTGAAGAATGAAACCAAGATTACATTCCAATAATGATATTTTCAGTGACTGCATTTGGAGACATATTGTCTTTATCATTATAAAGAATTCTGTTAAATTTAAGCAATCTATTCTACCCCACTTCACACTACCTCACGCCATTTTAAATCCTACATCAGTCTAGCTTCTCTGTACTTCTGATGAAATGAGTTGCAACCCACGCAAGTATACGCCTTTTAATTAAAATTTTTAATCAGAAAAAGTGCTCCCACATCCCCCTATTTTTTCACAACTCCAGTGGGACCGCAAGATGAGAAATGTTTGCTTCCATTTTGAACTAACCATAGTTTATTCTTACTTTAAAAGGTAATCTAAAGTTAAACTATTTTTTATTGACTAAAAATTGAAGTTGATGATTGAACTCTCAGTTCATATATAAATATTAAAAAACCAAACTGGAAGGAAACATCTCAAATTTCTTTGCGGTCATATTTATACAAAGTAACGAAGAAAAAGATGACTCGGGGTCTTATCTAACTCATTTCCATAAAAAGAAGCTGTACTTACTATCCCCAGTAAAAATCAGTGATGAATTTGGATGGGGGGTTTTTTTTGGTTATTTTTCTAAGTAGAGCAGTGTTTCTTGGCAAATTTAAGACATATGGGCTTCAAGTCCCACATTTCCCCAGCTAGCATGAAATCCACACATCTAAAAGTTGCTAAGGTTTAGAAACATTTGAATTAGAGGGAGATATTGCTTCCAAGTGCTTACCAAATCCTCCCTTCATGATAGCAATAACACTTATGTATAGACTGCTTCACAGTTCTCTCTAAGTGGTTTACAGAGTCAGAATATCTCCCCCAACAATCTGGGTCCTTATTTTACCAACCTTGGAAGGATGGAAAGCTGAGTCAATCTTCAGCCGATCAGGATCAAATTCCTGGCAGTTGGCAGAATTAGCCTGCAATACTGCATTATAACCACCGAGCCACCACTAGATCCAGACAACTAGATGAAAACTTCTAATATTAGTTTACTAAATTACTTTTATAAACTGGCCACCTATCATTAGCAGATTCAGAAAAAGCCATGATATTATAAAGTTTCGTCTGCTTCACTGGGAGTGGGAGCTCATGGGAATGAAAACCCAGATTGAAATTGATGATTGCAATGTTTGTTTACAGCACTTCCTCTATCTCTTGGAAGTATGCTCATTACTCAAGGACTAATTAGTAAAGGTAAGTAGATTTTTAAAAATTAAAAATATGTGGTAAATTGTGCAAAACAATCAGCTGCTGACCACTTCCATATAATAAGTATTAGGAGAAAACATCTAATCTATATAACAATGGAGCTGTAAAAAACTTCATGTCTTTCAGAGCCACTTTTTAATATCAATCATGAAATAATGACTTCTGCAGTGAATCTATCACTTAAGATTTTCAACTGCCTGTAATATTGCCTTCAACAGTTAGAGGAAGCAGAAGAGGTTTTTTAGGAATGAAATATGCCATTTTTTATTTCATGTCCATTTTTAATCTGAAAAAAAAAGTGTGTTGGAAACTAATGATTTAAGTACCCTGTTTCCCCCAAAATAAGATATCCCCTGATAATAAGCCCAATTGGGCTTTTGAGCACATGGCAATAAGACCAAGTGCTTATTTTAGGGCTCAAAAAAATACAAGACGGGGTCTTATTTTCGGGGAAACACGGTACCATTCCTTCAACGTTTGTCTACAGGAATCATTGTAACGTTGGTTTGAAATATTTCCTTTTATCTTTTGAGTGAAAAATGTTTCATTATGTTAGTCATTAACAATCTAACTTTTTGTTTTCTTTCTTACAAGTGCACATTACAGTTGGATTCCAGGTTAATAAATGTGTTTAAGAGAAATGTGTTTCTCTAGATGAGGCAAAATGTACTTTTTAATAATGCATTAAACAAGGTTGGTTTTGGTTTAGAGCAATTTTGATTTTTTTTCAGTTTTAGTTTAGAGCACTTTTGATTTTTAAAGTGGCTTACAGATACTCCTTGATTTATGACCTAACTGAGTGGAATTATGGTTGTAAATTGTTGCTGTCATTCAGCAAGTCTCCATGTGAGTACACCTGATTTTATGACCTTTCTTGACGGTCATTAAGCAAACCGGTTTTTATCCAATGGATGTTTTTTGCCAGAAACCAGCAAAACTTGATGATACGAACTTAGTTGATCCGTGAACTAGGATCAAGATTTCTCTGTAATAAAATGCGCAAACCTGGTCTACTGTGTATTTCCCCTTGGCCTAAAAATAATTTCTTAAAAATGATTTCTTTTTCTAGGGATTATCAAGACTGCTTCTTTGAATACCGTAGCGGGTAAGTTTTGAAAGACTGTGAAGTTACAGCAGGAAAAAAGGAAAAGTGTTTAATCTGTATTTAGTAAAATGAACATCTCTCTTATGCAGTATTTCCCAACCTTGGCAACTTTTAAGATGACTGTGGCTGGCTGGGGAATTCTGGGAGTTGAAATCTTAAAAGTGGCTGAGTTTGAGAAACACTGTTCCTATATTTGCACTGGAACATAGAGCATGTGGGGAATGCACATATCAGCTCTTCAAGAAAGGCCTAGACAGGAAACAGGGCAAAGATTCCAGAAGCGCCATCATTGTTATAGGATATAGAGCCTGGATAGCTCAGCAGACAAAAAGCATTGTGATTAACATCCAGCTGTCTGCAGTTACTGTAAGTTTGAATCTCACCAGGCTCAAGGTTGACTCAGCCTTCCATCCTTTCTAAGGTAGGTCAACTGAGGACCCAGTTTGTGGGGGCAATAAGCTGACTTTGTATATTTATATACAAAAGTATGAAGGCTATTGCTTAACGCATTGTGAGCTGCCCTGAGTCTTTGGAGAAGGGCGGCATATAAATCAAATTTAAAAATAAATAAATAATATAGTAACAGAATCTTGAAAATTGACCAAGCCCTGAGCAAATTTTCCCTCCGTCCGTCTTACACCAAACCGAATCCAAACGGGATTATTTCGAGTTACTTTCTCACACCTTTTCCTTCCCCACCACTGAATTGTCTTTTATTTGCCCAACCATTTCTGCCTACTTTCTTCAAGTTTTATATTCCTTTATCCCAAGAGACGTGAAAAAAAACATTAAAATGTTAGCGGATTATATACTGGTAGTCCTCAATTTACAACCACAATTGAGCCACAAATTTCTGTTGCTAAGCGAGAGAGTTTGTTAAAAAAAAAGCTTTGTCCCATTTTTATGGCCTTTCCTGCCGCAGTTGTCGAATCTGAACATTGCAGTTGTTCAGTTAGCAACACGGTTGTTAAGTGAATCCAGCTTCCCCATTGACTTTTGCTTGTTGGAAGGTTTCAAAAGGAGATCACATGACCCCAGGGCATTTCAGCCGTCATAAATATGAGTCAGTTGCCAAGCATCTGAATTTTGATCCCATGAGCATGGGGATGCTGCAGTGGTCATGAGTGTGAAAAACAGTTTTTCAGTCAATTTTTTCCATGCCGTTGCAATTTTGAACGGTCACTAAAACTGTTGGAAGCCGAGAACTACCTGTAGTTGTACTGAGAATTTTAAAATAATTGTTATGTTTATCAATTAAGCTCCTGTAGCCCATGCTTCTTGCCTATTTCATTAAAAATATTTATAGCCTCCGCATTGTGAGGCCTGTTGCTTCGTGCAATGAGGTTTTAATTATGAGAACATTAAAAAACAAATGGGCCGAGGCATTTCTAACGCCCACTCTCAAAATGACCATCAATGAAACACTGTTAAAGCAGATTTCTCGCATTATAGGTCAATGCAGGACAAAAATAAATAAATAAATAACCTGAGGAAAATTCATCCGAGGTTACTGATGCTGTTGTTTTCCCTTTATAGTTGTAGGTGCTGTGGCGTTCTTTGTTGGGAAAATGTTATATGTTGAAAAATGCACTGAGAGTTTTAGAAGTCTTCTTGTGCCATTCGGACCAGAACAGTACAGGTTTGTTTGGAATCTGTTCTTACAGTGATAATTTGGGGTTTTTTAGAGCAGTGTTTCTCAACTTTAGCAGCTTTAAGAAGTGTGGTTCAATTTCCAAAATTCTTATCAGCCAGCACACTGGCTAAGGAATTCTGTGAATTGAAGTCCCACATTTTAAAGTTGCTGAGGCTGAGAAACACTGCCTTACAGTGATGAGATAGTTCAGATATTTATGTGGATTATATGTGCCTGCCTTTTGGTCTTTCAGTCAAATTGGAAGAGCATAGCAATAGCACATAGACTTTATATACCACTTCAAAGTGCTTTACAGCCCTCTCTAAATGGTTTACAGAATCAGCATATTGTCCCCAACAATCTGGGTCCTCGTTTTACCCACCTCGGAAGGATGGAAAGCTGAGTCAACCTTGAGCCGGTCAGAATCGAACTGCTGGCAGACGGCAGAGTTAGCCTGCAATGCCGCATTCTAACCACTGGGCCGCCAAACTCTTGTGTTCAAGAGTCTTCATCATCTCCCTTGCTCTCTCTTCTTCCTTTTCCTGTTTTATTAGCAAATCGTATGAGATTTTGAATTCAACAATCATATATTTTATGATTTGTGCCGTTGTGCGTGAAAGGAGGAAATGGATGAATCCAAGCTTGGAGCTAGCACTCGTATTGTAAAAATGTGGTTTAGCATTACATCGGAATATACCATAGTTTTCAAAGAACTTTTCAGATGTTACTTTATGTAGATAAAAATGGAACTATTGAGGGAGAATTAAGATGAATCCCTGTTCATTTTAATGAAGGAGGGGGTCCTGAATCAGACTTAGTTCCTCTCAGGTTATGTTCCTAGTTTCAATACTTTTTGCAGGATTGAGGAGAGAGCAGTCAGAATCATAAGGCACCGTGGAGGTCTCCTAGCATCCCCAACATATTGGCCACTGTCCCACATGAGTGGCTGGCCGGTGGGTGCACATATGCGCACATGAACAAACCCCCCCCCAACGCGCTTATGTCATGAGCATCACAGGCTCTAGCAACACCATGAGATTTCATGGGCGCTTAACAGCCCCATTTGCGTTGATTTGGCGCTCGCGGCCCCATTCGCTCTCATGGCCCCATTCACGCATGTGCATATACACATAAAGGCATTTGCCCCCCCCCCCCCCCCCCCCGGCTTGGGCTGCCAATCCAGAAAGTTTGTGGAACTCTGTATCTACCATGTTTCCCTGAAAATAAGACCTATCCAGAAAATAAGACCTAGCTTGATTTTTACACATGCCCCAATATTTTATTTATTTATTTATTTATTAGTTCGATTTATATGCTGCCCTTCTCCGGAGACTCAGGGCAGCTTACAATCATTAAGCAATAGCCTTCATACTTTTGTATATACCTGCTTAGTAGGGCTTTCGCCCCCGCCAAGCGGTGTTCTTTTTTTATACAAAGTCAGCTTATTGCCCCCACAATCCGGGTCCTCATTTTACCTACCTCAAAAGGATGGAAGGCTGAGTCAACCTTGAGCCTGGTGAGATTCGAACTCACAGTAATTGCAGGCAGCTAAGTGCTACTTAACAACACTTTAGTCCACTGCACCACCAAGGGTTGAGCTGCCCTACTTACTTTTGGACAGTTGCAGCGAGGCCTTGCACACCCCGACACCTACCTCACCTTGCCAGTCCACTTCTTTTGCTGCCACTTGCGCAGGTTGCCCCCCCCAGCCTCTGTTTTGCTATCAGCATCTGTTTTGCTGAGCCTGGTAGCTCAGCAGACTAAAAGCATTGTGATTAACACCAGCTGTCTGCAATTACTGTAAGTTCGAATCTCACCAGGCTCAAGGTTGACTCAACCTCCCATCCTTTCTAAGGTAGGTAAATTGAGGACCCAGTTTGTGGGGGCAATAAGCTGACTTTGTATAAATATACAAAAGTATGAAGGCTATTGCTTAACGCATTGTAAGCCGCCCTGAGTCTCCAGAGAAGAGCGGCATATAAATCTAATTTTTTTAAAAAAGAAAGGCCTCTGACCGTGAAACAAGGCTGGAGGACGCCACACACATCAATCCGGAGCCCGTTTTCTCAGCTGCAGAGACTTTTCTTGAAGGCCTCTGAGTGGCAAAATGGAGGCCAGGGGCGCTGCACATGAGCGGCACCAAGTGGCCACAGAAGAAGTGGGCCAGCAATGGGCTCCTGCTGGGCGGGGCTGTCGGTGTCACTGCCGCAAGGTGAGTCAGTGGAAGACATGCCCCCAAAATAAGACCTGGTGCCTTTTTTGGTGGCAAAAAAATTACAAGATTGGGTCTTATTTTTGGGGAAACATGGCAGTGTAACTCCCTGCCCAAGGCAGAAGTCCTTATACCATCCTGGAGAGACGGCTGTCCAACCTTTCCTTTAAAAACTTCAGAGATGGAACATTACAACTCTTTGAGGCAGGCTGCTCCATTGATTAATTGTTCCCATTGTCAGGAAATTTCTCATTAGTTCCAGGTTGAATCTGAGCTTTCCACCAGTTGCTTCTTGCGTTGCCCTCAGGTGCTTTGGAGAATAAATTGACATCCTCTTCCCTGTGCCTGCCCATTAAGTCTTGGAAGATGGCTATCGTGTCCCCCCCAAGCTTTCTCTTCGTTACACTAAGCCTATGTAGTTCCCTTAACCTTCATATATAGTAATTTAGCCTCCAGACTCCTTATCATCTTCATTGCTCTTCTCCGCACTCTTTTTAGGGTCTCGGCATCTTTTTTGTATCGTGGTGACCAGATAATTGGATGCAGTATTTCAAGTATGGCCTTAGTAGTGCAGTATAGAGTGGTACTGTCTCTTGATATTATCCTTCTGTTGATGCAGTGTAAGACTGCATTGGCTTTTTTGGTAGCCACAGCACACAGTTATCTCATGCTTAAGCAAATATCTACCAGGACACCTAGGTCCCTCAGTTACCGCTGTCAAGATCCCTTCTGAATCTTGAGTCTATCTTACATCTTATTTTATATTTTTGAGAGTAACTTGAGACTTATTTAACCTCCCTAGTATAACATTTTGTGTCATACAGTATTGCGCTGCATTCAGGAAATTGATAAGCATAGATACAGTGGCTCTTTAGGAGGGTTGATGGAGAAAGAATGGAAAATTGACTAATGACTTTTATCTCGACAAAATCGCATTATGTCAGAGTGGAGATGAACTTAGGGTTATTTCTGTGTTGTGCTTTATTGTATGTTTTCAACTCTAATCATAGTACTGATTTGATAAAACTATTCGGAGTGAACGGATTCAGTGTAATAGAAACTTACATAATGAATGAATGACAGCCGCTTACCTATTACTGCTCCATAATCCTGTTATTTAAGGCACTTTTTGTAATTCCAGAAATAAAAATTATAATTTTATAACATTAACTTTTTAAAATAAACCATAATTCAATCTTTTTATCTGCTCCTAATCTTTTTAGGAAACATTCTCCTACAGATGACGAAGGCAAAGCAAATCCTCAAATGAAAAAAACAGATACTTCTGTTTTTTAAAACAAGCACACTTTACCAAAATTAACATTTTACTCACATAAATGTATCCCCACCCTATGTAAAGACACCGTACAGAATTTGAATATTGGAATAAAATTATTTTTGCGTATTAGTAAATCTGCTTATGTTCTCTAAATACAGAGAATTCTCATTACCGGCAGTATTTCATGTCGTGTAAAATTGCTGCAGATACCGAATCAGCAAATGCTGAAATATCAGCTGGGAATAGCTGTGTATCAGGTGATTTGCTGCTCTGCATGTCTGTAAAGAAGTGCATGAGCATTGTGAGTGCTGAGTTTGTGGTAACAAATTAATTTTTGCGAGTATGAAATTTATGTAAAGGTAGGCCTCAATTTACAGTGGTTCGCTTAACAACCATGTCAGCTCAGGGGAGGATGAACCAGTTCCTGGCATGTCCGGAGCGGAGTTTGATTGATGGCTCTGAGCAGTTGTTGGTGATGGCTGTGGCTCCAGGTGGGGAAAGTACGTAGCTGCAGCCGATCACTGAGGAGGAGGAGGAGGAGGAGGAACTGCCTTCTGTACCTGATCCAAGAACACACAGGGCAGAGAAACGGCAGGAGCAGCAAATGTTGGCCAGACTACTCGTGAGGAGAAAACCTCACCATTCTTCATGGGCTGCACCGGACGTTGGCTATTTAGCACAGCAGACAGATGGAGGCGATGCTGTGAACATGTTTGTTTCCTAGCCGTGTGTTTTCGGTCATTGTGATTCCTGCCTTGCTTTGGATTGACACCATGATTTCACTTGGATCCTACCTTGGAAACTCGGGACTTTTCTTGCTTCCTGAACTCTCTCGTGTTGTGGATTTAAGTTTGCCTGATGGATTTATTTTGATGAGAAACTTTCAAGTGACTTGTGGACTCTTTGGCCATTGCTCCGTGGACTAGCATTGATCTACTCATGGCTGGACTTAATTGGGACAGTTCTGGGGATTTTGATGAAGGGAATTGCTGGGGAATATTAATAAGCTCACTAAAGCAGTTAGGTGTGAGTGAGCGGGGCAGCACAGATTTGGGCTTATGGCTATGTCAGTGCTTTAACACCTGTGGTGACTTACTTAATGACCATCATAAAACCTGTCATAAAGTCGAGTCTGGTCACATAGTGCCTTGACTTAAAAATGCAATGAGTTATGGCTCAATTGTGGGTGTGAGGGCCACTACTGCCATTAGCACACTGTTGGACTAGTAGACTTCCAAGGTCTCTCCCAGCCGTAGGATTCTATGTTCTACCTTGGTCATCATGGGTAATGATCTGTACTGGGACAAGGACGGGAAGCAAGATTCCCCACCAGTTTTTTTTTATTCCATTCATCATAGGATCTTTTTCTGGATGGACTGCCCAAGTTAAGATATAGGACATAAAACTATCTCCTCTGTTATGGAAAGGATTGTCCTCTTACAAAAGTTGGTTCCTTCCTAAACAAAACTATTTAAAAAGTGGCAAAAGACTGAAGTACCTTATCCAACTAATATGATTTAAGTGCCTTTCAAACCAGTGGTAGGATTCTGGTTTTCTTGGACAAACAGATTTTTAGTCCACTTCAATCCAATTTCAGCCAGGCTATGGGACAAAAACAGTCTTGGTCATTTTTTGGGATGATCTGTACTGGGATAAAAATGGAAGTGCAACCCTGTTGGTCCTCCTGAACTTCTCAACAGCTTTTGATACCGATAACCATGGTTATTTTTCTAGCCAGGCTCTCCCAAGTTGAGATATAGGGACACAGCAGTTCTGTTGCTACTGGGATGGGCATTTCCAGAAGGTGATACTGTCTCCTGCCTTGAGATGGTTGGTTATGGAGTCATTTAAGGCTGCATGTTCTCTCTTACGCTCCTGAACTTCTATATGTGATTGTTGGGAGAGGTCGTGTGGGCTGTGTAGTCATCAATATGCAAATAATACCCAGCTTTACCTCTCCTTTTCATCTAACCCAGGTGAAATAGTTGGTGTTGTGTGTTTTTTCTCCAGTGGGACCGGTCTATCTGGGCAATCTGGTCTACCCAATTATGGGACAGAGCATACTGCTTCCGTTGGTGTTCTGAATCAGGGTAATAATTCAAGGTACACTTGGGCAGGGTAACAGACTGGATGAGGGCCAATAAACTGAAATTCAATCGAAAAAAGTGAGAAATTATGTATGTAGGTGGTATGTCTATCCAGCTGATTGATTCCAGGCCAGTCTGGGTGGGGTGTCTATGTTTGTCCTAAAAGAGTAAGCTCCCTTTCTGGAGTCCTAAATCCATCGCTGTCATTAGGCAAAGTACATTTTATGAGTTTTGGCTGATTTACCAACTGTGGTAGCCCTGCCAAATTATTCATGCTCTGGTAATTTATTAGTTGGATTACTGCAATCTGTTATACATGGAAATGTCAATTAATTGAAAATATAGCAGCCAGTCTCCTTACTGGGACTAGTTAATACAGTACATATTATGGCAGTTCTTGCCACCTACCAGTGACTACTGGTCTGTTTCCAGACCCAATTCAAAGTGGTAGTTTTGACCTTTAAATAGCAACAGCAATAGCACTTAAGACATATATACCGCTTCATAGTGCTTTGCAGCCTCCCTTAGCAGTCAGCATCTTGCCCCCAACAATCTGGTTCCTCATTTTACCAATCTCAGAAAGATGGAAGGCTGATCGAACTCTTGACGGCAGGCAGAGTTAGCTACTGCACCACCACGGCTCTTAAGGCCCTAAATGGCTTAGGACCAGAGGTGGGTTTCAGCAGGTTTTGACCAGTTCTGGAGAACCGGTAGTGGAAATTTTGAGTAGTTCGGAGAACCGGTAGTAAAAATTCTGACTGGCCCCGCCCCCATCTATTCCCTGCCTCCCGAGTCCCAGCTGATCGGGAGGAAATGCGGATTTTGCAGTAACCTTCCCCTGGATTAGAGAGGGAATGGAGATTTTACAGTATCCTTCCCTTGCCACGCCCACCAAGCCATGCCCACAGAACCGGTAGTAAAAAATGTTGAAACCCACCACGGCTTAGGACCCCGTAGAATCAAGATGGAAGTCACTCTTAAACCTCAGTATCCTATCCTTGAGCTCATGAACAAGTTCTGGGACTGCCCCAACTCCTGTTGTAAAGCAGTATTTCTCAACTGGGAGAGCATGATGGCTGGTGGGAATCTGGGAGTTGAATTACACACATCTTAAAAGTTACCAAGATTGAGACACACTGGACTGGAGATGCAGGCCTATTGGAAAGACGGGAGAAGGCAACGGGGATATGCACCGGTAAAATTATTCCTGGCTTTCTGTATATTTTGCCTTCACTGAAAGCTGGAGCAACAAAAACATTCCAGATTTTGTTTTTGCCTAACTGCCATTGCTCTAGACCAGTTCAGCTGAGTCTGTCATCTGCACCTCCATAACTGTCTGGTTTGGTTCTGCAACCCAACAAGACAGACAGACCCTTCGGAGGATAATTAGAACTGCAGAAAAAACAATGGTTACCAACCTGCCTTCCATTGAGGACCTGTATACTGTACTACAAACACAAGGACAGTTTTCCCCCGAATGCCATCACTCTGCTAAACAAATAATTCCCTCAACACTGTCAAACTATTTACTAAGTCTACACTACTATAAATCTTCTCATCGTTCCTATCACCCATCTCCTCCCACTTATGACTGTATGACTGTAACCTTGTTGCTGGTATCCTTACGATTTATATTGACTGTTTCCTAGTATGATTTGATTGCTTATTTGTACCTTACGACTATCATTAAGTGTTGTATCTTATGATTCTTGATGAACGAATCTTGTCTTTTTATGTACACTGAGAGCGTATGCACCAAGACAAATTCCTTGTGTGTCCAATCACACTTGGCCAATAAAGAATTCTACTCTATTCATCAGAACTTCTGTTCTGGGTCCAAAGCAAAAGACACTTTCCATTTACACACAACTCTTTTGTGGAACAAACTCTTTTTTTTTGGGGGGGGGGGGAGGAGGGAATGAATGAAAATGGAGAACAAATTATATTTATTGCAGTTGTAATACATTTCCATTTTGCAATAGAACATTCAGCAGTTTGACCAACACTGATTAAGCTGAAATAATGAAGCAAAGAACGGGTTTTGAGGAAGTTCAAAATTTTCACTCTTCCCAAACATCTCCATACTTGTTTAACTTAGCTGAAAAGAGGGGAGGGAAAAGAAAGAAAAAAGAGAGTCACGTACATAAGATCTAAGCTTGTCTCCCAGTTTACCAACAAATGTAAGAACCCGGGATCTAACACTCAACACTACTGGCCAACATGTCAATGCTACTGTATGGTTCTACTGTATAGCCATTACTTTCACTAGGTTTAAAGTAGGGGTGTTAAACTCAAGGCCCGGGGGCCGGCTCCAGCCTGCAGGCTGCTTAGATCTGGCCCACAGGAAACATCTGGCCTTGGAAACAGCAAAGGACTGGCACCGCCAGAGAAAATGGAGCTCTGTCTTTATTGGCAGGGGGTTGTAGGAGGCTGTCGCAGCCAAAAACAGAGCCTGCGATGGCCATATGCGGCACTCCCAAACTCTGTTTTCGCTGGAAGAGGGTTGCAGGAGGCCGTTGCAGCCGTAAACGGAGCTCGGGAGCCCCTTCTCGCTAGCAGAGCACTCGGACCACAAGCGCTCCTGACATGAGTGACATCGAGCTGGCCACGCCCACCCTGGCCCCCTGAGGTGAAACACAACCCTGATGCGGCCCTCAATGAAATCGAGTGTGACCCCTGGTTTAAAGCATCACTGCAAGAACCCTCACTTACTACCGATAGCTACTTGTTTACAGACTGTTTGAGGCTACAACACGGCTAAATAATGAGAGTTTATTAACCAGTTCTTGAAGTTGTAGCTGTCATTGTGTCCCTCAGATCACATAATTGTGCTTTGGGCACTTGGCAACCAGAATGCATTTACAACTTTTATTTTATTTATTATCGAATTTATATACCGGGATACTGTTGCAGTATCCCGCAACCGCGCGATTGCAATTGGCGAACTCCACCCGCCAGCTTCCAACGAAGTCAACGGGAAGCCTGCAGGAAGTTACAGGTTGTAGCCATGTGACATTGTGCTTAATGGCCGTGGGTGACTCGCTTAATAACCAGAACTGGAACTAACACATCACTGTCTTAAACTGGGCAGAGTCACGTGATTTTTTTCACTTTATGACTACCTCACTTAGCAATGGTCTTCCGGGTCTCAGTTGCCATTGGTAGAGTGAGGACTAACTCTGTTGTGTCATATTTGAGAGGTGCAAATTGCTGGTTCTCATCCTAGAGCCGAGTATCAGAATCTGATGCTATAAATCTGTTGTGCTGGCTTCTCTAGATGTTACCTATGTATCTGACTGGTTTAATTTGGTAAAACATTGCCGTTAAGTTAAAGGGAGCGGTGCGGTGGCCTAGAGGTGGAACTCTCGCCTCACAAATCAGGAAGCTGAGAGTTCGATCCTAGATAGAGGCAGATATTTCTCTCTCTGGGCACACTGGGAATATACCTGCTGAATAAAACTGTGCATTGACGACAGGAAGGGCATCCGGCCATTAAAACACTCTGCTAGCTCCGTTCAGTCACCGAGACTCCACCCCGCAAGGGATTATGGGAGTCGTTAAACGAAGATGAGGATGATGATTGCCATTAAGTTAAAGGAACATTCTACAAAAGGTATTGCTCCATCGGTTCACTAATACTTTCCTCCCTCCATCTTGTTTCATAGTAGCTCTTTCCTGAATGAAAGAATAAGGCCTTAAAGCACAGGTGTCAAAGTTGCGGTGTCACATTGCCGTCACGTGACGTATCGTGACATTTTTCCCCTTTGCGGAGGTGGGGTGGGCATGACTTACATGTGACGCATCCGGCCCACGGGCTGCCACTTTGACACTCCTGCCTCAAAGTCCGTCTAAAAAGGCAGAAGATACTCAATTTCTACCTTTCCTCCCATCGATCAATTTTTCTTTAAGCGGGGATAATTTTACTAGCTTATCTGGTTCATTTCTTTATAATTCCTTTATAAAGTGTCATATCTAATGAAAAAAGCTGTCTCAGGTTGGGTTTCCTTCCCGCAAAACAATACACAGAACAAAGCGAAACGAGTCTTTGCATTTATACATTTTTCTTTAAGAGTTGATTTCAAATATAGAATTGAAAGAAAAAGATCAGTGGCAGATCGCAAAATGATTTTTTTCCCCCTCTCTTAAAACAGAGGGCTTATTTTCTTTTTACCAGTTGATCCATCTTTTTCACCTTCCTTATTTTCTTCAGAAAAACCCCTCTTTCCTCCTTTCTTAGCCCAAGTGAGTGGCATTAATCTCTAAAGCCTTCATTTCAGAAAGATTTGTAATTTTTTGGTGGGTTAAACATCTAGTGATCCTGTGGCACGCGGAACCATATCGGTGGACACGCGAGTGTTGCCCTAGCTCAGCTCTGGCGCACGCATCTGATTTTTGGGCCTTCTGGGCCCACCGGAAGTCAGCAAACGGGCCATTTCCGTCCCCGGGAGGACCTCCGGGGGGGGGGATGGGGAAGGCTGTTTTCGCCCTCCCCAGGCTCCAAGAAAGCCTCTGGAGCCTGGGGAGGGCATAAAACAGACTTAACAGGTGCACTGGGCCATCACATGCCAAAAGTGGGGGGCTCGTGGGGAGGGGGGGTCACAGGCACATGCACGGGGGTGGGGCGCATTGAATTATGGGTATGGGCACACATACACACAACTCCCCGCACTGCTTCTGCTTTTGGCATGCGACAGCAAAAAGGTTAGCCATCATTGCTCATTTTACCTACCATGTTTCCCTAAAAATAAGACCTATCCTGAAAATAAGACCTAGCATATTTTTACCTGTGAGTCTAATATAAGCCCTATCCCCAAAACCTAAGGGCCTGCACAGCTGCCTGGCCGCCCATTCCGTCAGGTTGCTCGTGGTGCTGTGGCCACAAGGAGATGTGGGATGGTAGTGGAGCTGCCCCATGTGTCCCACACCGGCTTAACCTCAGGGCCCCCCACAGCCAAGCCATCCATACCCCGACATCTGCCTCCCAGCGGCAGCACCAACAACCATGTGCAACTGGAGCCCGCGTGGCCATCAGTCCACTTCTTCTATATGCTCATGACCACAACGGAGCAGGAGGCCAAGTAGAGTGCTGGCGCCATGGCCACAAAGGGGGGCAAGTGTCGGGGCGTGGATGGCTTGGCTGCGGGGGCCCTGAGGTAAGTCGGTGCGAGATGCATTGGGCAGCTCCATACCCCCCACCATCTAATGACAGTGGGGCTGGCATGCTGCCTTGCCTCCTGCCCCACTGCGAGCAAGAAGTGGGCCTCCCTTACATTGGGGGAGGGGGGGAATAAGACACCCCTGAAAATAAGCCCTAGTACCGTGATGTCGAATCAGTGGGCAACCCAGCTCAGCTCTGGCACCGGCCAGATGATTTTCAGGCCTTCTGGGCCCACCAGAAGTAGGGAAACAGTTTCCTGCCTCCGGAAGGCCTGAGGGGCTGGGGGAGGCCCGTTTTTCTTTCTCACCTGGCTCCAGATCCTCCCTATGTGTCTGGGGAGGGTGAAAACAGCCTCAGAGGCCCTCCGGAGGCCCAAAAAGGCCCATTTCCCAACTTCCAGTTGGACAGGAAGTGACTTTTTTGCTGTTCCCAGCCTCCAGAGACTCCTAGAGAGGAGGTGGGGAAGTCTGTTTTCACCCTCCCCAGACACATGGAGAGGATCTGGAGCCAGGTGAGAAAGAAAAACAGGCCTACCGGGCCATTGTGTGCCAGGAGTGGGAGGGGGGCTTCACACGTACATGCGTGGGGCGCATAGAATTATGGGTGTGGACACGCATGCGTGTGAATTTCCCCCACCCCCCCTTCCTGGCACACGATGGCAAAAATGTTAGCCATCACTGCCCTAGTGCTTATTTTGGGACACAAAAGAAAATAAGACCTGGTTTTATTTTCGGGGAAACACAGTATTTTCTTTTCTTCAATCCACTAAAAGTTTTCAATTTCCCAATACGCTCCCCACTGAATATTTACCTTTCTCCTTTACTGGGAATGGGCTTGTTCGGGTTTCGGATTTCTGCATTGTTCCAGCCTCATGTCCTTCTCTGTTTCTGTTTCTGAGTTCTTCATACGTGACTCTTGTCTTTCTAGGAGCTTGGTCCATAGGAGCGGGTTCTTAAAGTGAAGAAGAAATAACCACCCCATCCCCCGCCCCCACCAAATAAATTTAATATGGTCTTGCTGCACATGGATAGCAGGTGTTCGGTTGCACAATGTATTTATTTTAGCAGCCTTTAGGATTTCTGCACGAGTCTTGGCTTTGGGGGAAATTTAAAGAGATAGCATTGGAATGATAGTTGATGTAAATTCAAATGATTGATTTAAAATTTTCAGTATACCGTATTTTTCGGGCTGTAAGATGCACCTGAGTATAAGATGCACCAAGATTTATCCCAGAGGTATAATTGCAGTCAACAATGAACTAAAGGGCCACCATCAGTCGGCTGTTAGACAGCATTATTTGATCTGTTGTGTGGATGTTTGGGTGGTTTAGGGGTGGGGAATTTGTGGTGGGTGAGTGGGAGTGTGTTTGGGGATTGTTATGTGTGTTGGACCTGGTCTTTGGGTGTTGAGTGAATTTCGTTGTATGGGTGTACTGTGTATGTACGTACAATGACAATAAAGTTATAAAGGTAAAGATTTCGAAGAGGTAAACAAGAAAAAAATGGGTTTGCCCTCCCCAGGCCCCAGGAGCACTCTGCAGGCCTCCCAAACCCTCTGCGCATCTCGTTTTTGCAAAAAATAGGCCCATTTTTCACCAAAACGGGGCCTGCAGAGGGCTTGGGAGGCCTGCAATGTGCTCCCGGGGCCTGGGGAAGGCAAAAATGCCCCCGTTTTGGTGAAAAACGGGGGCATTTTTTAGCCTCCCCGTTGGGCCCGTTTTTAGCCTCCCAATTCCCCCACACATCGTGTTTTTGCCCTCCCCAGCCCCCAGGAGCACTCTGCACTGCCTCCCAAACTCTCTACAGGTCCCATTTTTGCGACAAACGGGCCTGTTTTTGGTGAAAACAGGATGCGTGGGGCGGGGATTCAGGCCAACAATGGCTGTATTCAGTGTATAAGATGCCCCAACATTTCCACCCTCTTTTAGTGAGGGGGGGGGAGTGCGTCTTATACTCCGAAAAAGACGGTATTTCATATGCACTGGGTATTTCGATGTGGACCAATTTTCAGATTACCAAAATTCAAAGAGGGCGTATGAATGGCCAACCTTAGGAAATTTAAGATGTGAGGACGTCAACTCCCAGAATTTCTGAGGTCAGCAAACCTCGCCCACATATACGCCAACTCTCTCGAGTCATGGAGGACAATCCAAAGCTCACTGATGAAATCGCACGGGTGGAATTGGCAAGAAGAGGAACGATGAACTATTGGCCATTTTTGATACATACAGAAAGCATCTTTATTGGCACCCCACAGATGGTCCTCAACTTATGACCAGAATGGAGGCCAAAATTTCTGTTGCTAAGTGAGACATGTAAGTGCCCCGTTTTACGACCTTTCTTGCCACCGTTGTTAAATCAGCAACACAGTTGTTAAGTGAATCTGGCTCCCTCCCCCTTGACTTGGCTTGCCAGAAGGTCGCAAAAGAGCCTGGATAGCTCAGCAGACTAATGCATTGTAATGCATTGTGATTAACATCAGCTGTCTGCAATTACTGTAAGTTCGAATCTCACCAGGCTCGAGGTTGACTCAGCCTTCCATCCTTTCTAAGGTAGGTAAATTGAGGACCCAGTTTGTGGGGGCAATAAGCTGACTTTGTATAAATATACAAAAGTATGAAGGCTATTGCTTAACGCATTGTAAGCTGCCCTGAGTCTCCGGAGAAGGGTGGCATATAAATCAAATTTTTTTTTTAAAAAAGGGGGGGGATGACATGTGCCCGGGACATTGCAACCATCATAAATATGAGTTAATTGCCAAGTGTCTGAATTTTGACCGCCTGACCAAAATCAGGTGGGGATGGTACAATGGTTGTTAAGTGTGAAAAATAGTCATAAGTCACTTTTTTCACTGCTGCTGCAACTTCGAACGGTCATTAAACAAACTGTTTTAAGTTAAGGCCCACCTGTACACCGCTTTAGTGCTACTACTTACCATGCACTGATACTTCATATCTAAATAACCTAAAGAGGGCTTGAGTATTCAGATGACTGCAGCAGCCTACCTTGAGGGGCACCGTCTGTAATTCCGCTCGGAGTAGATTCATTCATGGAAGAGCTAAACGGGATTGGTTCGTACAATCTCGATCTCGGTGCTGTCTCCTTTTCAGGAAAGGCTGGAGCTGGAGCCCTTTCAGGAAAGGCGGGTGCTCTTGAAGATTCAAAGCGCTGGCTTCCCAATCTGTGGAGAGAGAGAGATTGCAAGTTCTTAGCTGGCGTTATATGTAGAGGTAGTCCTTAAAAATAGATCATTTAGCGACCGTTCAAAGTTAAAACGGCGCTGAAAAATGTGACTTATGGCTGTTTTTCAGCCATGGTCTTGGCAGCTTTCCCACGATCAGGGGATCAAAAGAGAAGGTCACAAACAACAGTGACATAACCCCAGGACGCTGGAACTGTCGTAAGTACACACTAGTTACCAAGTGCCTAATTTTAACCACATAACCCTGGGGACACTGCAAGTCGGTCTTCAACAAAAAGAGCCTGAGTAGCGTAGGGGGGTAATGCCTCCTACAAAGGCAGCATTTAAGAACTAGCTGCCTGCAATTACTGTGAGTTCAATTCTAGCCAGGCTCAAGGTCGACTCAGCCTTCCATCCTTTCTAAGGTGGGTAAATTAAGGACCCAGTTTGTTGGGGGCAATAAGCTGACTTTGTATAAATATACAGAAGTATGAAGGCTATTGCTTAATGCACTGTAAGCCACCCTGAGTCTCCGGAGAAGGGTGGCATATAAATCAAATTTAAAAAAAAAAAACTTACAACAATTCATTTAGTGACCATTCAAAGTTACAACGGCCCTGAAAAAAGTGACGTATGACCATTTTTCACGCTTATGACCGTTGCAATACTCCCATGGGCACAGGATCAAAATTCAAATGCTTGGCAACTGACTCACATTTATGACGGTTGCGGTGTCCTGGGGTCATCGGATCCCCTTTTGCGACCTTCTGGCAAGCACGAGCCAATGGGGACGCCAATTTCACTTAACAACCGAGTTACTAATTTAACAATTCAAACAATCTGAAGTCCCATCGGCTTCAATAAAAGTACTTTGCATAAACATCGCTCTATGAAGACAAAGTTTAAGCACTGAAGTTCGGCAATGTTATTTTTAGATATGTTCCAACTATATGTTGGCTAGCTATCTGTTCCAAATCACCTGAGGGTAGGACAAGAAGCAACGGGTGGAAACTCATCAAGGAGAAAAGCAACTTAGAACGAAGGAGAAATTTCCTGACAGTGAGAACAATGAATCAGTGGAACAACTTGCCTCCAGAAGTTGTGAATGCTCCAACACTGGAAGTTTTTAAGAAGATGTTGGATAACCATTTGTCTGAAGTGGTGAAGGGTTTCTGCCTGGGCAGGGGGTTGGACCAGTGGTGGGTTCCTCCCAGTTCCGCTGAGCTGGTAGCGGTGACGATATGATGTCACCGAACCGGTTCTGCCCCCCACCTTATTATCCTTACCTTTTATTTGGCCCCACCCCCAATCTATTGCTGCCTCCTGAGTCCCAGCTGATGGGCTATAAGGAAAAACTGTTTAAACTCTTGTCGAGGGGCTTCAAAGGGCCGCCCTACAGCTGATCAGTGGTAAAAGGCAGTTTGGTGGTAGACCGGTGCCTCCAAAAACAAATGAGTAGATCGGTGCCTGCAAAAATACATGGGTAGACCGGTACAGTTCTGCAAGCAGTTAAAAGCCTGGTAGACCAGTACCTCTGCTAAATCCTAAAGAATTGTCACATGCCCATCAAGCCACGCCCACAAAATAAGCCACGCCCACAGAACCGGTAGTAAAAAAATTTAGAACCCACCCCTGAGTTGGACTAGAAGACCTCCAAGGTCCCTTCCAACTATGTTATTCTATTCTATTCTATCTTCTCTTTCAAGCAAGTCTATCTTTTGAAAGAGTTGAATAAATGTCCAATGCTTCCATTTGTCTATATTTTTCAACTCATAACCTTCTTTTCTGATTCTAAGGCAAATGCAAATAAATGCAATCAGTATTATCACCAAGTTGATGCTGTCCCAGTCTAAAAGAAACTGACAATTTAATATTTTTAAAAGGTCTTGGAATTCAAGCTGATGCCCCTCATAGATAGACCATATTCATTTTTCTGAAGACAGGTCCTGTATTATTGTAATGGGAAAAGTAAACAGCAATATGCAGTAACCTTGTTATTTTAAAGCAGGTTTTCTTTCTAGAAATCTAAATAAAATCTAAATAAAAATTCTTACCGTGATTCATTCCTCAACATTTCTCCCAAGGGTGAATCCTTTAGGTTCATAAACTTCTCTTTGCATACATTTATGTAAGATATCTTGCCAGCAAACCATCCACAGATTCCTGCAACTTGTTTACAAAGAAAGGCAAATACTCTTTTAAGATGTTTGACAAAATGACATCTTAAACAAAACAACACAGTTAAAATGGAATCCATGAAAGGTCACACACACACACACACACACACACACAATCTCTTCCTTAAAACACACTTCTCATTTTCTAACCATTTCCCCTCCATTTCTTGATGACAACACACACAGAACTTATACATTTTCTAAGCAAACAGTATTTTCTCTCTCTTTTTCAAAAGGCGGGGATAAACTCCTGATGAGATCACTCTTGCAAGTCTAGAGCCAAAATCCTTGCTATAGTTTAGCTGTATAGACAAGTCTACATGGACAGGTTTATATTATAGCTTTCCTACTTTTCCTATTTGTATTTCTATTTTTTTCAGAAGTTAAGGAAAATGAGAAATAAATCTATCTGTCCATCATCCATCCATCCATCCATCATCCGTCCATCCATCTATCATGTCTGTCTGTCTGTCTGTCATCCATCCATCCATCTTCCGTCCATCCATCCATCATCCGTCTATCTATCTATCTATCTATCTATCTATCTATCTATCTATCTATCTATCCATCCATCCATCCATCTATCTATCTATCTATGATCTGTCCATCCATCCATCTTTCTATGTCCGTAGTCCTCGACTTACAACGGTTCATTCATTCAAAATTACAACAGCACAGCAAAAAGCATCTTATTATCCATTTTTTCACAGTTACAACTTTTGCAGCCTCCAAAATTCAGAAGCTTGGCAACGGGTTTATATTTATGACCGCTGCTGTGTCCCATGGTCATGTGATCACTTTTTCAGACCTTCTATCAAGTAAAGTTAATGGTGGAAGCCAGATTCACTTAACAACTGGGTTACTAACTTATCCACTGCAGTGATTCACTTAACAACTGTGATAAGAAAGGTCATAAAAATGGGGCGACATTCACTTAACAAATGTCTCACTTAACGACACATTTTCAGCTCCATTGTGGTCATAAGTCAAGGACGAATTCTATCTACCTACCTACCTACCCACCCTTACTTTACTTGTCATATATTCTCAGATAGTGACATAGATATCTTTTTCAGGGGTGTAAATGATGACATGCCTGACAACTTTAGGCACAGAAATGCTGAAAATTGAGCATTTATGTCAACAGTTGGAATGCAAGCCAAAACAGTGGCATTTGTACATGTGTCATTTTATATCATTGCTATAGAACAGGATTATATAGAGAGCATATGCACCAAGACAAATCCCTTGTGTGTCCAATCACCCTTGGCCAATAGAAAATTCTTCTGTTCTGTTCCGTTCTCTATTCCTATTCCTATTCCTATTCCTATTCCTATTCCTATTCCTATTCCTATTCCATTCCATTCCATTCCATTCCATTCCATTCCATTCTATTATGTTGACCCCCAATACTACTGTATCAAGGGGTTATTATTAGTAATAGTACTATTAGTTCATTTACTATTTAAACTATTTTCATATACTAAATGTTTAAGGGTTGATGAACAATCTGAAACTTAACGGAGGGATCAATGAGCAAAACAGCCTTGGAGACCCTGCTAAATAGGCAGTGTTTACACAGGCCACTGGCAGCTAAATTTTGAATCTTGATACTATTGTCCTATTACGTTGACCTGCTTCTCGTGCCACATTTCTTATAGCATTTGTTAAAAGGGGCATAATATTTTCTCTTATTAAATAAGAATGAGAATCCTCACCCTCAACTCTGAGCCATTAGGTACAACGGAAGTCTGATATGTATGAAAACTCACATGTCATTTTTGGTATAGCGCCGAACTTTGGATGAGATGTAAGGGTTCCTGATAATCAACATTAAGAGGGGAAAAAAGGAAAGTTACGATACAAAACTATTTTGTAAAGAAATAACCAGGCAATTATTTCACCTTCAGCATGTTTATATCATTTAGGTTCATTCCCTTCCTCACCCCAATTAGACATATAATTTTAAAAAGTCATCACTAAAGATTTGTACAGTATGTCAACCTAGGAATGGATCCCCCCCCCCCCCCGGAATTTCTAAACACCACATATCAGTTAAGACAGCGGTTCTCAACCTTTTTTTCATCACAGATCGCCTTTAAATACATTTAGGGACCACAGACCCCCAAGGCTTAACTCAAAGTTTAAATCATAAAAATGTATTCAATCCTTCGTGGACCCCATGATGAAATTGGCCCAGGGGTCTGCAGACAACAGGTGGAGAATCACTGAGTTAAGATATATAGATTGCAAGGTAATAATAATAATAATAACAGGTGGAGAATCACTGAGTTAAGATATATAGATTGCAAGGTAATAATAATAATAATAACAACAACAACAACCCATTGTCATCAGGGCACTTGGTACCATGTCCAAGAATTTTATAAGATACATCAACAAATTGCAGCTTCCTGCAATAACACTAGCGGAACTGCAAAAAACTGCGCTACTTGGAACATCGTACATCTTAAGAAGGTACTTGGTTGATACCTAGGATGCTGGCAGCAATCTGTATCAACTATTAGCCCCAGTCAATGGTATTTGTGATGCATTTTTGAATGTTCAGTTGACTTGAGTTTCATGTTTAATGAATAAAGTAAATAACAACAACAACAAAAACAGCTGGAAAAAAAATAACAAAATATCGCAATCTGCAAGTTGAAGTTGAGTGATTGTGGAGGAAGAAATCAATGGTTGCACCAATAGCAATAGGAACCCCTGGAGCAATACCCAAAGGGCTGCCTAGATACATGGAAGTTTTGAACTTATTAGACCTGAGTATCCCGACTTTGCAAAAATACACCTTACTCAGAACTGCCTGTATATTCAGACACTACTTTAACACCTCTTAGGAGCTTCGTTAGGACTGTTTTTACCAGTTCTAGACTATGAATCGAATTGAAGATTAAAACAATTATTATTCTCTTTTATTCATTAAACATGAAACTCAATCAACTGATCATTTAAAAATGTGTCACAAATACCATTGACTGGTGCTAATGGTTGATACGGGTTGTTGCCAGCGTCCTGGGTATCAACCAAGTACCTTCTTAAGATGTACGATGTTCTGAGTAACCCAGTTTTTTGCAATTCCGCTGGTGTTATTGCAGGCAGCTGCAATTTCTTGATGTGTTTTGTAAAATTCTTGGTCATGGTACCAAGTGCCCCGATGACAATGGGTATCACTGTTACATGTTTCATCCATAGCCGTGTAATTTTGATGGCCAGGTCACAATATTTTGTGATTTTTTTCCAGTTCTTTTTCTTCAACTCTTTGTGTTTCCTAGTACAGTGATATCAATAAACTATACACTTCGGCCCTCCACAACTGTGATATCTAGCGTGTTATATTCCAAATGACGATCTGTCTGTATTCGAAAGTCCCACAAGATCTTCACTGTCTCATCTTTATTATTTTTATTGTTGTTGTTGTTATTGTTGTTTTTGTTGTTATTATTATTATTATTATTACTGAGGTACTGGTTCCATAACAGTAGAGTATTTCATTCACCAGCTTTTTAAAAAAAGAATATTATATAAAACAACCTACAATCAAGAGCAGTGTATGAAGGCAAAATAATACAAAGGAAAAATGAAAAATGGCAGACTTTCAAATTTAAAGGTATTCGGAACATACCTTTACGAATTAACATATGGGTGACCACCATGGCAAAAGCTGAGAAGGGCAAACCTAAGAAGAGGGGAGGAAAATGAATATTTGTGGGGAGGTGAAATTTCAGTACATCCTGAGCAACAAACTCTAAACCTGTAAATACGTTTCAGATAGTGCAAATCAGAAAACTTTCAAGTCAATAGCCAGGGAACCCAAGTGCAAATATTTCTCTGACCATTAGGTGACTTCTCATTCAATCAAATTATTTCACAGAGTTACTGTACAAATCTTAGTTGTGAAATCTAAGTGTCTGGACAGGTAAGTGGCTGTCTAGTTTCTTCTTAAAAGCCTCCCATGGTGAAGCGCCCGCGGTTTCTGGAGGCAAGCTGTTTCACTGGTTAATTGTCCACACTGTTAGGAAGTAACTCAGGAGTCTCTGTATTTCAACAATGGAGAGTGGAACTGAATCCTGTTTCACATGAAAATATGTGCAATCATCTCCTCCACTGCTGCATAAATCCTAAGACACATATATAATACATAATGTGGGACACAGAAATATTTCCACACAGCCCTGAACCCACACATACTGTATTTTTTGGAGCATAACACACAACTTTTTCCCACAAAAAAGAGAGTGAAAATCCGGGTGCGTCTGACACTCCGAATGTAGCCCCGCCCAGCCTCTCAAACGGAGGTTTCAGAGACTGAAAAAAGCCTCGGAAACAAAGCTTCAGAAAAAAAGCCTTCAAACAGAGCTTCAGAAAAAAAGCCTCAGAAACGAAGCTTCAGAAAAAAAGCCTCTGAAAGGAAGCTTCAGAAAAAAAAGCCTCTGAAAGGAAGCTTCAGAAAAAAAGCCTCAGAAACAAAGCTTCAGAAAAAAAGCCTCTGAAAGGAAGCTTCAGAAAAAAAGCCTCTGAAACAAAGTTTCAGAAAAAAAGCCTCTGAAAGGAAGCTTCAGAAAAAAAGCCTCAGAAATAAAGTTTCAGAAAAAAAGCCTCTGAAAGGAAGCTTCAGAAAAAAAGCCTCAGAAACAAACCTTCAGAAAAAAGCCTCTGAAAGGAAGCTTCAGAAAAAAAGCCTCTGAAACAAAGTTTCAGAAAAAAAGCCTCAGAAGCAGAGCCCTGTTTCAGAGACCTTCAGAGGCGGAAAAAAAAAGCAAGGAACAGAGCTCACAACCAAGGAACCTGTTGCTAAAATTCACCTTTGGGAACAGCTGATTGGGGGTATTCCAGGAGGCCGATCCACCCGCCAAAAACTAAGGTGTATACTCCGGTGCGTCTTATACTCTGAAAAATACGGTATTTTATAATTGGTATTAGATTTTTTTCACCATTTTGGAGTCACTGTCTCATTCTTGAAAGATGATTTTGTAAGCCCAACGGATCTCCGATGTGTGCATTATATGGAAGTGCCCCCTCATCAACAGGCATAACCCAGTAACATAACTGAACTGTACATCTATGTAAATTATATTACTTATAAAATCAATTATTGATTATCTGGCAAGAGAGGACATTTCTCAGCAACAAAAAGCACAAGCAAGGAACATTTTACTTACATCTGTATAAGAAGCTCTCTTTAATACATTCTCGGCTTACTCTTAATTCTTCTGGTGTCAGTTCATATGAATGATCTATCTTGTGCTTTTATTAAAAAGAAAACAAAAACAGAACACTAAGCATTAGAGTTCGAAGTATCTCAGCTGTAATAAATATCAGCACCAAGAAGTATGTTTTCCTATGATTTTAACAGCGTATGTAAAATTTTTAAAATTTAAAATCTTGTTCATGGTAGGTATCTTTCTACCTAGAAAAACCAATTGATTTGTATGTATAACACAGGGGTGAAATGTAAAATTTGTTATTACCAGTTCTGTGGGCGTGGCTTGGTGGTGGTGAGGTAATGTGACTGAGGTAGGCGTGGCCAACTTTTTTTTCCCAAAGCATTTTTTCTAATGCTTTGAAAAGCCTCTGTCGATCAGGCAAATCAGCTGGGATTGTCAGAGAGCTTTTTAAAAAATACCTCTCTGCCAATCAGGAAACTCAGCTGGGATCGTCAGAGACTTTTCAAAGCATTTTTTTTACCACCTCTTCGGCCAAGAGGTTGCAGAAAAAAATGCGTTGAAAAGCCTCTGACGATCCCAGCTGAGACACGCGATCATCAAAGGCTTTTTTTTTTTACTTTTTAAAGCATTTTTTCGTCGGAAGAGTTTGTAGAAAAAATGTTTTGAAAAGTTAAAAAAAAGCCTCTGATGATCACGCGGCTCAGCTGGGCATGGGGGGGCAGGGATTTTTGCTATCGGCACTCCAAACCACCCGCTGCCATCGCTACCGGATCGAGTGATCCGGTCTGAACCGGGAGCATTTCACCCCTGGTATAACCCTTTATGGTACATGTATACTTTCAGATACATGGGGAATCGAAAGATTCAAAGAGGCCATCTATGTCAAAATTGAACGGCCCTCTCTCAACAGAGGGGGCGAGATATGATATCATCGATGTCCAATCTATAACACAGTCCTTTCAACACTTCCAAGAAGGCTCCACACCCATTTGCATCACTCAGGTGAATCTGAGCACACAGACAAACCTCCAAGTGGCCACAACCACTCACTAAAAGGAATGCCAATGGCCAGCATCCTTCCATTCCCCACCATCCAGTCAGAGCTGAAGAAGCTTCTCCGATGAGAAGTGAAACGTCTTCAAAGAAAAAAAACCCAAGAAAGTCCATTTGCCTCCAGAAAAAGCATCTTTGGGACAACCATGACTTGGATGACTGAGAATCTCCACAGACATTTAGCTGTACACTTTAGGATGAACACCCCTTGAATGGTGCGGGAGTAGGAACGGATTTCCAGAAAACATGTAGATTACAACAACAACAACAACAACAATAATAATTTAGCAGCAAGAAAAAATCACAAAGTACCGGGACTTGCAAATCGAAGTTGAGCGACTATGGAAAAAGAAATCATGTGTTGTTCCGATTGTAACTGGAGCCCTTGGAGCAATACCCAAAGGGCTACCCCGCTATTTAGAAATTCTAAATTTACCGGACTTGAACATTTTGACTCTACAAAAAACCACCTTACTCGGAACAGCTTACATCCTCCAACGATATCTTAACAGTTCCTAGGTCCTTGGTTAGGACTCGAGCTACTGAGCTATTAACCAGCCTCAAAGACTGTGAATCTCACTACAGATTAACCAATAATAATAATAATTTTATTTCTATACCGCCCTTCTCCCGAAGGACTCAGGGCAGTGTACAGCCTATTAAAAGCACAAAGAGACATCAGTTAAAAAATAATTAAAATTAATAAATAATTTAGGCTCAGATTTAAAACCAATATTTAAACACCCAATTTAAAAATCATCACATTGATAGCCCGGCCTGGCGGAATAGCAGGGTCTTGAGGGCACAGCGAAATATGCAGAGGTCAGAGATCTTACGAATTTCTGGGGGCAGTTCATTCCAAAGGACAGGGGCTCCCACAGAGAAGGCCCTCCCCCTGGGTGTCGCCAGCTGGCATAACTTGGCTGATGGCACCCTGAGGAGACCCTCTCTGTGGGAACGGACTGGCCGGTGGGAGGCTACTGGTGGCAGAGACAGTCTCAAAGGTACCCAGGTCCGATGCCATGGAGCACTTTAAAGGTGGTAACCAACACCTTGAATCACACCTGGAAGACCACTGGGAGCCAGTGCAGTTCGCGCAGGAGGGGGGTCACATGGGCACAACGAGTTGCGCCCCTAACCACCCGTGCGGCCGCATTCTGGACCAGTTGGAGCCTCTGAGTGCTCTTCAAGGGGAGCCCCATGTAGAGAGCATTACAGTAGTCCAGCTGGGAGGTGACAAGGGCATGAGTGACCGTACGCAGGGTGTCCCGATCCAGAAAGGGCTTCAACTGGCGGATCAGGCGAACCTGATAAAAAGAATCATTTGTACCACTCTGGCTATACCTGTCTAGGTAGGTAATACCTGACTAGGTGGCTCAGTGGCTAAGACACTGAGCTTGTCGATCAAAAAGGTCGGCGGTTCAAATCCCTAGTACAGCTCTCCTGCGTTAGCACGGGGTTGGACTTGATGACCTCCAAGGTCCCTTCCAACTCTGTTACTTACACCCAGGTGACCCTGAGGACACAGACAAACATCCATGCGGCCTCAATGACTCTCTAAAAGAATTACAAATGACCAGCTGTCTGCAAGGGGTATAAATCCTTCCATTCCCCACCATCCAGTCAGAGTTGAAGAAGCTGCTTGGATGAGAAGCGAAACGCCTTCAAAAGAAAAAAACCAGAAAGTCCAGGTGTCTCCTGGGGACTATTTGGTGTAAACCTAGGAAGGCTAGGATTGCGCTGCTTCCTGATCTAATCCCGCCCGTTCTTCCTTCCTACAGAACACAGGCGCATTAGGTGGCTCAGTGGAGCTTGTCGATCAGAAAAATCGGCGGATCGAATCCCTAGTAGAGGTTTCCTGCGCGAGCACGGGGTGGGAGTAGATGACCTCTAAGGTCCCCTCCCAGCTCTGTTACTGTTACATTCTGGATCCGACTGAGAGCAAGCATTATAATGGGGGACACAGGAACCTCAAGGTCAGCGGAGCTTGTCTTCTAATTGCTCGCCCGATATGGAAGAACCAGGCGGGAGAACCACACAGGTTCGATCCTTCGCTTCCCCCCAGCCCCTAACTCCCCTTCCCTCCATACCGCCTTCTCCGGCATCGAGAAAGGCAAAAGCTACCTTGCCAACCATCCCGTCCATGGCACCGTAGGATCCGGGACCTCGCGGCTGACCAGGCGGCTCCATAGGTCGGGCTATGGGGGTAGAAACACCGAGACGAGGGAGGGGGAAAAAAAAATACACCCTCCTCCAACTAGTCCCACGCGGGACTCTGAAGCCAGAGGGCAGAAAGCCCAGGAACCGGAAGTTCCTCTCAGAAACCGGAAGGACAATAGAAAGGACGCATTCCGGGCGAATTGTGCTTTCCATAGACACAAGGCGGCTAGAAAGGCCCAGGAAACAGAGTGGTGGGGCGAGAGTGGCGCTGTGGAATCTCACCGTTAGAGGTAAAGCTTATGGAGCCAAGTTTAGGTTATGAACTATTATGATAACTGCTGCGGGCGATGCTTTCAATCAAGCAGACTCCAAATGGTTACTTTGGGCAGTGGGGGGGGGGGGGGTTTGCACGATTTAATTCCTTACTGTCCCGAAGGTGGTTTTTGCAAGAGGGAACTGGACTTGCTGGTTTTTCTTTGAAGGCGTTTCGCTTCTCATCCAAGAAGCATCTTCAGATCTGACTGGATGGTGGGGAATGGAAGGATTTATACTCCTTGCAGACAGCTGGTCATTTGCAGAAGAAAGTCCATTTGCCTCTTGAAAAAGCACTTTTTTTAAAAAAAAAATGATTTATATGCCGCCCTTCTCCCGAGATTCAGGGCGGCTTACATTGCGTTAAGCAATAGCCTTCATACTTTATACAAAGTCAGCTTATTGACCCCACAATCTGGGGCCTCATTTTACCTACCTTAGAAAGGATGGAAGGCTGAGTCAACCTTGAGCCTGGTGAGATTTGAACTTGCATTAATTGCAGGCAGCTGATGTTAATAACTGTTAATAACAGTGCTTTAATCTGCTGTGCCACCAGGGCTCAGGCTTGGGACAACCATAACCTGGGTGACTGAGAATCTCCGTAGACATTTCATCCCTTAATGGTTACCAAAACAGAAATATGGATTTGTTGGTTGGGGGGAATCGCTGTAATCTTTTAATAAAATTGCTATAAAACCAAACAGGAGGCAAGTTTTGACAAATCCCTAACACCCCTGTCTAAACCTGGTCCAAAATTAGCATATCTGCAAGGGCAGATTAAACAAGGCAGACCACTGCACTGCAGATTAAGTACTGTTCTAATCTTATCTGTGTGACCAGTTTTGCCCAATAAAGCCATCCTAGGTTTCTAAGGGAAACACTATTCTTAAACACAGAATGTGCAATCTTTGGGAAGCCCATAATATCAGCATTGGAAAATACATTTCCCTCCCTGCTTCCTACCTCCTGACTCAAAGGGGGGAGGAAAAGGGGGCAACAGATTGGGGGGGGGGATCTCTATCATATTTTTTAAAAAGCCAACCCCAGTGAATCTGGTGGTGTTTTTTTTTCAAAACAAGCAAGAAATGTGTTTAAAATTAACACCCCAGTTTCTGATGGCTTGAAAAATAGACGTTTGAATATGATTTGTAAATAAGTGTATGGAAGTTAAGTGTCTGGCCTTAAAGCTAAAATTGTCATGGGGTAATGAGACTTCATGGGGCATCCTGTAACTTCTAAACCAGTCAACAAAAGCTGAAGAGATCCTAGCCCCTTTTGTAGGAAAAAAAAAACCATTAATACTAGGACATCCAATACAACTTGAGGATGCCTCTGTGCCTGTAGATGAATCAATGGCCACATCATGAGGACACTATTATTCCTTTAGAAACAGTTAATGAGATAGTTGGTGCCAAGATTAGCAAGATAGAGTACCAGTGAATATAATTGCAGTGTAAACTGTTCTACTTCTGACCTTTTTGATTCTTGATTACCACTTTGGAATGCCACTCATTGATCCTTGATTGGCAGAACAAAGTGCTTGTTGATTTTGACAAGGTGTAAGGACAGGGAGGGAGGGAGGGAAGGAGGACAGACATTATAGATAAAGATTTGTTTTTATCATTCACTTTATTGTACTGTCAATTTTAAGGACTGTCAAGGAAGAAATGACAAATGAACAAATCAAACCTAAACGTCTTTCAAACCTCGGTAGTCTGCAATCGTAAATCAATTAAAATTATTTAATAAAATATTATTTCATTAAAATAATATTCTAATTTTCTAAATATTTCTGTTGCTTTCTGTTAACGAATAATAAGATTAAACACTGGGGGGCCCAGCAGAGCAACCATCTACTTTGTTAAGGTGGGACTCTTCTCAACTCGATCTTTAATGTACGTATATACCGGTAGCTATTAAACTTATTCAGCCACTCATTCAAGTACATGACTCTGGTCAGCTAAGAATGATTAAAATCAAGATTAAAATATGAACACACTTAAGAAATTACATATACGGCAGGTGAGACTGAAAAAGACCCAACCAACCCTATGATATAACCACCTTTTCCTATCTTCATATTCTCAGCTATACTTCTCCTGGCTTTTGTAGACATTCTTGTCCATATTGACTTAATAAAAGCACTAGTTATCCCAACTCAGTTTCTCTCTAATATTCCCTTGGAAGTTGAGAGTGCTGGACCAGCTTTGAGGGTTGGGGGATGGAGGGTTGGGTTCTCCTCTATTTGCTTGAATACCTTTGAATATCACCTGCAAGTTACAACTGGTCCAGAATGCAGCAGCAAGCATACTGATGAGTTTACCTATACAATACCCCCCTTGTGTGTTGTACTGGTTCCCAGTTTCTTCCAGGTGCAATTCAAGGTGCTGATTATCATCTTTAAAGCCCTGCATGGCACAGATTACCTGAAGAACTGTCTGTCTCTAAGGACATCTAATGGTACCTGTCCTATCAGATCAGAAAAGGTGAGCACGCTCCAAGTCCCTTCCCTTAAACATTGCCACCTTGTGGGAGCCAGGAAATTTGTCTTTTCTGTGGTAATCCAGGCTCAACTCTTCTACCTGAAGTTTGGCAGGCCTCTACCTGTCTAGCCTTCTGAGAAGTACTGAAGATCTGGATTCCTCCCCATCCCCACCCCTATCCCACAAGCTCTGGGATAGGATTTTTTTGAGGAACTGTCTGTTGGAAGTTTAACTTTGTTGTAATAGTTATTGGGAGCTTCCCAGAGATTGATATAAGATATAAATGTTTTAAACAAACAAACTGGAAACAGAATAGCCTTTTCTACTAATCAGGGTTGATTGCAGAAAAGTTCTTTTCAAGCATCTGTCATTTGGATCAAAGGAAAAATCACACATAGCATATAATTAGCAGATTTGTATGGAAAGAAGTGATCAATAGTTGTTTCATCCAATCAGTAGTGGGTTTCAATTTTGGCCGCTACCGTGGGTGCACTCACACGCATGTGTGATGCTTTTGTGCATACGCAGACGTCCAGAAAGGTGGGCAGAGCTTTCTGCCGCCGCCACTACTGGCTCCAATGTATTTTTAAAAATGAGAGATTACATATATGAAGAATAAGAACCAAATTATACAGTGAAAACCAATCAAAGCTTCTTCTTAATTCCTGAGCGTATAATATCCCTCTTTATGTTGGTCCAATAGAGATCCTTATAGCTGTGTCAAACCTACACAATGCTATTATTATAGTGTAGACATAAATTTAATATAGTCACCTCACTTTTCAATTAAATCAAAAGGATACACTTAGATGTGTACACCCAGATATATTTAGGTGATGGGAAAAGCTGCTCACTATTTATGAACTATTGCAAAAGAAGCATACTTCAAGCCATTTAAACTACTGGAATTCCATGAAATCTCCCTGAGAAGTTCTACAAATGTTAATCTAATAAGGAACCAGTTAGTGACGTACTTTCCAGAATACCTATAAATAGTATGAAAAAACAAAGCTGCAGGCAGATGTGGCTGATATGAGTAAGGAATTTCCTTTTCCAACAGTGGATTCACCATGCTAATTATGAAATTCGTATCCTGAGATTTTTCAGTTGAAGTTGTTCGCTGCTGGCCTCAAAATATTACTACCAGCAATTTCCCCTAAAAATCATCTGATTTGTTTATTTCATTTGTTTTGGTACATTTGTTCCCTTGTAGTTGCGTACAGTAAGGCATTTTAAGCCATACTATTTTCAAAATATCCCGAAGAACTGGGTTTTTTCCCAGGGCAATGCATTTTACACCTCTATGGACTGTTTTTGATTGTTTTGAAGTTTTGAAGTGGCCTCTCGGGCAATTTGTTTTATTATGTAATAGGTACAATGCACTTCGATTATTTAGATAAAGATTACCAGAGTTGGAAGGGACCTTGTAGGTCATCTAGTCCAGGGATAGTCAACCTTTCGGACCTCAGGGACCACTAAATTCATAATTTTAAATCCCGCGAGCCACTAAGATCCCAGATCTTCGCACTTTCCGACGTGCCCTGAAGACCTTTCTGTTTCAGCAAGCAGGGCTAGCATAAACATCTAAATTCTATGCCAAGGTCTTAGTAGATACACCAAGTTGACTCAATTTATTATTTACTGTTTATAAAATATAATATAATATATATATATATATATATATATATATATATATATATATATATATAAAATGGTATTTAGTGCAATATAAAAAATGCAAATTTCTGCGTACCACCAAAATTTTCTCGTGGACCACCAGTGGTCTGCAGACCACCGGTTGGTTGCCACTGATCTAGTCCAACCCTCTGCCCAACCAAATTTGCTATTTAAATCTGAATTGCTACAGAGCGATAGCTAAGGTAGCTATATAGATAATCTAATGAATAAATAAGGCCAACTACCTGCCTTAGGTGTGAGAGCATAGTAAGATGAGGGAAGCAATATAAAATTGTTGGCAACAGCTGTTTTAGAAGGCTTATCTCACATGAAAAAGGTAAAATAATCAGAAGGAATCTGGTAGCAACCTTTTGCCACTAACACATTTTAATAAAAGGCATAAACGCTTGCGAGCTGTAGCATTATTACTATCTGTGTATCTTTGTAAATACTTCCTTTAAAAAGAAGAGTATTTGGTGGTTTATTTTCAAAACCATATTGTAAGATTCTTATTTTGGTTATTTACTTTTATTGCAATTCCTCAATGTATTTATTTATTCAGTTTCTATAATTTATAAGTGAAATATAGCAGTTACCATGACAGGAATTTCTGCACTGCTAATGAACAGTCACCAACCATTTCATTCATTGACAGAAAATTCTAGTGACAGATAATAACTGTACCCATTGCTGATCCCAGTTCTTCCACAAATAGTTTCTGTTCACCTGTTCTCTCCATAAAAATAATGCAAGACAGAGGCTAACAGTCTTGCAGCTACCCATGGATGACTACTTCAATACCAGTATAGCTAATTTCAACATGTCTCATTCCTAGACTACGGATGAGATAATGCCAGGTCATGTTAGGATTATGCTTAAGTGCAAGTGGGCAAGTTGTTCATATTCATGAATGAACTGACAAAAGTTTTGTGACAAGACTTTCCTATGTCCTAGAATCATGTAGCATTTATTTTATTTGCCCTAATGTATCCAATAAATTGATAGTAATTTCCTTGGGTGCTCAGCAGAGGTGGGTTTCAGCAGGTTCTGACCAGTTCTGGAGAACTGGTAGTAAAAATACTGACTGGCCCCACCCTTATCTATTCTCGGCCTCCCAAGTCCCTGCTGATCGGCAGGAAATGGGGATTTTTCAGTAACTTTCCCCTGGAGTGGGGTGGGAATGGAGATTTTAGTGTCCTTCCCCTGCCACGCCCAAGCCACGCCCACCAGGCTATGCCATGCCCACCAAGCCACCCACACAGAACCGGTAGTAAAAAAATTTGAAACCCACCACTGGTGCTCAGTGATACAAATTATTAGGTGCTAGTCTAATCTGCCCTGCTTGCCTCACTGCCCTGATTGCCTAGCTCTTCGCTCCATTCTGACTCTTGTGTATATTTAAAGGCTGTATCATTCTGAGAGGCAGCTATAAAACTTATGTACAAAGTCCAACTTAGTTTGCACATGACATTAAGCTGCTGATGAACAATTATTTAATAAAGATGCCACAGTTGGCTGGCCAGCTCAAAACCCTAATACATAAATCATGATTTACAAGCTAGGGCACCTTGGTTCACCTATCACATTAATTAATTGCTTTGGTTTTGGTTTTACTTAGCGTGACATGTGAACCTTCCACTGGAAATTAGAACTAGAAACTCCGCAGGGAATACCACTTGTTCTAATTGTGACAGTGGATTATTCTTCATAAAATATACACAGTTCCATTTTTATTTTGGTTATTGTCCAATGATCAAATTCATGGATGCAATACAAAACAAAAACAACAAAATCAAAGCGGGATATGACTCATCAAGAAAAAATATTTAAAAGTTCAATACAGTGGAAATTTGGTTAAGAATTTTGTGTGCTAGGAGAATAGGTGCTCATTAAGTGTGGACTGAATACAAAAGTATGCTGAAGTGGCTTAGTCAAGAATGAATTAATGAATGTCAAATTGCAAAACAGGTATCTGAAGAAAGAGCAAGCAGATCCTGAGGGAGGGAGAAGACGAGCAAGTTGTAATTGAACAGAACGAGTAAGGTTCTGTACGTAAACTTAAAGGAAGTCACGATTATTTGCAAGAAAATATTTATATTTTCTTCCTTATCTCTTGCCTTTAATTTCTTTCAGAGTTTTGCATAAAATTGCTCTGTTGGATAAATAGGTTTGTAAGAAACTCTGCATATTGTAGTGTTTTGTTGCTTTTTGCTGCAAAAGTGTAATACTGCAGCTGCTCTTCAGAATTCTGCAAAAGAGGAGATAAATATCTAAAAAGAAAAAAAAAAGAATGAAAACCAAGATAATTTTACACTTTGCCTATCAGCAAGAATTATTGTTTTGGTAGCTGCAAATCAGTTAAGGCACCCTTATCTTTTTTTGTTTTTTGTTTGTTTATTTTACCTCAGTTTCTCAATCTTGGCAAATTTACGACGTGTTGGACTACAACTCCCAGAATTCTCTAGCCGGCGTGCTGACCAGGGGATTCTGGAACTTTCAAATCAACACACCTTACAGGGGTCCCCAAACTTGGCCGCTTTAAGACTTGTGGACTTCAACTCCCAGAATTCTCCAGCCAGCACAGCTATGCAGGTGTACAGCACAGCTGGCTGGAGAATTCTGGGAGTTGAAGTCCACAAGTCTTAAAGTTGCCAAGTTTGAAGACCTCTTGCCTTAAAACTTGCCAAGGTTGAAAAAAAAAAAAAAAAGACTCGCTTTGCAATAGGATCTCGGTGGCCCCTTCGCTCGTTCGCAAGCCCGTGGGCAAGGCTGGTGAAGTCGAGGAGTGGCTTCCCTATCGACCAATGGCAGGGAAACGAAACATGCCGAAAGCACCAATAGCGACGAGCATTGACAATCCCTTCGACACGATTGGGCGTCCCCCGCTTTTGCGTCCGGGCTGGAGGGAGTGGGGGGGGGCGGTGTGGTGGTTTGAGACTCGCTCTGTCCCAACCAGCCAATCCGAAAGGAGGAGGAAGGCGGCGGACGGAGGAGTAGCGTGGCTCCCGGCGAATGAGCGAGCGAGATGTTTGTTCCTGTTTGAGAGAAGCCCGCCAATCGGGAAGGCGCCGGGGGCGGGGAAACGGTGCTGGGCTGCCGAGAAGAAAAAGGAGCGAGGAGAAGAGAGAAAGAGAGAGACAAAAAAAAAAAGCCCCCGAACGAGCCTTCCCGTCGCTCTCGGATCCGTAAAGGACCCACAGCAACAGGCGGCTGGCTGGAGGGGGCGGCCATGCAGGACGCCGGCATGGAGGGGGAGTCTCTGGGCTAAGTCCCCGAAGCATCCACCACCCCGGGAGGAGGAGAAGAAAGCGCCTTCCTCAGCTCGAGGGTGGCGGGGGGAGGGAGGACCGCCGCCGCCGCCAGGTAAGGCGCCACCTCAGCGCAGAGCACCTTCCAAGTGTGTGTGTGTGTGTGTGAGGGAAAAGTCGGCCCACCTGCTGAGGGGAATGAAAGAAAGAGAGAGAGAGAATTATCCCGTAGGAGCCGGGCAAATATCATCTCCCTCAGCGGCAGTCTTCCTCCTCCTCCTCCTCCTCCTCCTCCTTCTTCTTCTGCTGCCGCGCAGCTTTTGTTCACAGAGCCTGGCTTGGCGGGGGGCGGGGGCGCGCGAGGAGGAGTGGGGGGGCTTTTTGCCTCGAGGCCGTTATTTCCCCCCCCCACCTCTGTTGCCCCTAGAAACGGGAGGAGGGAGGAGGCTTCTCCTTCAGTTTCGGCCAGCTTGCCCCCCTCCCTCCCTCCTTCCTCCTCCTCCTCCCCCCTCCCCTCTGCAACGGCGCGCGCCGGCCCTCCTGCCGGGCCGGCGCGAGCGGGTGGGGACGCTGCCCCCCCCCCGCCCGCCCTTTTTTCTTAGACCGCGAGACGCCGCCCGCCAACTTTCTCCACCCGGAGGTGGGGAAGGTGGGGGGGGGTGTCCGCGAGACGGCTTTCCTCCTCCCAAGCTGGTTTGTTGTTGTTGTTGTTTTTTTTCCCCCCCCCGCTCCCATCAAACCCCACCCCCCCTCCCACCCCGCTTCCCGCGCGCGCCCGGAGACACGCGTGAGGATGTGGGCGTGACCTTTCCCCGCTGGCCCCGTCGTTCCGGCTGCGGTCGGGGCGGCCACTCCCAAAAAACGGTGGCTTTCTTTTCCGGAGCCGGACGGGCAGCCTCTCTTCCCCCCCCCAAACATCCCTTGCCCGTGGGACTGTGGTGGGTGGAAAGGAGCGCCCGTGAGTGAAGCCAAAGGACCAGGAAGAGAAGGCCGGTTGGCCGTCCGTCCGGCGTTGGGAAGCGTGGGTACTGCGCGACACGTGTGGCGCCGAGAACAAGGGCTCTCTGTGGAGGGCGAAGGGGGACGGCGGAGACAATGGGTCTTTCTTAACGCTCTTCTTCCACAGGCCTGACTTGCGAAGATGCGAAGAATCCTTTTTTAAACACACACACACACACACACACACACCCTTCTTTTTGGAGGGCTCCTTGGTGCTTGCTCGTCCTCTTGCAGACGCTTCATTGCCCCTAACTAGGTAAGATCACCAGGGCTAGTAAGGAATGGGGTTTGCTGTCAGTGTTATATTCTGGCGGCTTCTCTTGTTGGTATTGGTGGGGGTGGGTCTTGGGGGTTCCAATAAAGGAGAAGGTTTCTAGCTCAGGGTGGGAAATGAGGTATCTTAGGTTGCTCTCGGAACTGGCTTGTTTTCTTGCAGACATTTCATTAAACTAGGTAGCATCAGTGCTGGTTAGGAGTGTGGTTTGCTGTCAGTTTATATTTTACTGGCTTCCCCTGTCAGTATTGGTGGCATTGGTCTTGGAGATTCCAATAAAGGAGAATATTTGCAATGAAGGGTCCTTGGTGCTCTCTGAGCTTGCTTGTCCTCTTGCAGACATTTTATTACCCTAACTAGGTAACAGTCATCAGGGCTAGTAAGGAGGGGTGTTTGCTGTCAGTTTATATTCTGGTGTCATGCCTGGGTGGGGGTGGTTTTAGAGATTCTTTGCTTGGGCTGTTTATTGTTAGCTTATTTGGCAGTTTCTTGATTGGGGTATTGCTTACTTCGTCTGAAGTTAACCTTGGAGTTAATCCATGCTGAACTGGGTGCTGAATACTGGTGGAGAGGTGCTGGAGTCTTTTTGTTCTCTTTTGGGCTGGTTCATTGTCTCTTGCATTGTCTATAGATGTTGTTAATGTCTATGTGTCTGTTGATTCTTTTTTTAATTCTTTTTTTAAAAGTTGCAGGGATATGGCATGGCTCATTCTGAAGAAAAACCCAGCAATCTTTAGGGCTTGGGTACTATTTGTTTTGGGTCTGGGTGTGTAGTGCAAGGATACCAAAGATGCTAATTGTGACGAGTGGAAATTAAACATTTTAGCAAATGCTCCTCTCTTCCTCCTCCTAAACTGAGATTTTATTCCTTCCTGAGTAAATAGAAATCTGTTGTTGTTGTTGTTGCATAAATAAGTGCTCAGAGCAGATTTTATAGGGAATATGTGTTCTAATACACTGGCAGCTGTCTGCAACTCACCTGTAGGAGAGACTTGAAGATTTCCAAATATGGACTCAAAACTTGGTTCCAGATTGTTTGTTTCTCATCCGTGATGCTACCATTTAGTGGAAATGCTCTCTGTAGACGTTATTCATAGTTAGAAACTTTAAGATGTCTATTACTGGCCTTACAGTTCTTGTTTTGATATTGAAATGATGTATGGGTGGTAATATATGAACAAATGGTAATAAGAGGTGGGGTGTATTTCCTTGAAGTCTTTGCTTCTCTCAACTACAGAAGAAAATTGTTGGTGCTTTGTGTTTCTTCATAGATTTGCTTGGGATAGCAGTTGCTGTTTTCCCTGGCATGTTTTCTTCCAGGTCTTCTATGATGTATTTCTTATGAGGACAAAAATAATACCTTCTGTCCCCCATCTCACTTTGTCTTCAGTTTAATGATGCCCTGATGTTTTGCTTTTATTTCTTATGGGAAGAAAGGTTGGAATTCTAGTACAGTAAGATCTAGAGATCTATATGTTTGCTGCACTTCAAATATCAGAGACTGCATATTAGGTAATTGTTTTAAAGTGGATTTGTATATAATCACACATACACACACAAAATAATAGGTGGTGTTGTAGACAAGAATTTATTTGGACTGAGCAAATTTTTGTTTGCACATTATGTTACTATATTACAGCGCTCTTACTGCAGTTGTAACTACAGTAAACTATATAACAGCCTTTCAGAATCTCAGAAAGTAACAGAAGTACTAAAAACAATAGCAAGGATCAAATCCAGAGATGCATTGGGTTGGGTGTTGTTAACACCAATTGATACAGTGTTTTTATAGCTATGAAATGATACAGACATTACATTTATAGTGAGACATTCTAATTTTTAAGGTGATACTTACCAATATACAGTGGGGCAAAAAAGTATTTAGTCCGCCACCAATTGTGCAAGTTCTCCCATTTAAAAAGATGAGGGAGGCCTGTAATTGACATCATAGGTAGACCTCAACTATGAGAGACAAAATAAAACAAATTCAGACAATCACATTGTCTGATTTGGAAAGAATTTATTTGCAAATTATGGTGGAAAATAAGTATTTGGTCACCTACAAACAAGCAAGATTTCTGGCTCTCACAGACCTGTAACTTCTTCTTTAAGAGGCTCCTCTGTCTTCCACTCATTACCTGTATTAATGGCACCTGTTTGAACTTGTTATCAGTATAAAAGACACCTGTCCACAACCTCAAACAGTCACACTCCAGACTCTACTATGGTGAAGACCCAAGAGCTGTCGAAGGACACCAGGAACAAAATTGTAGACCTGCACCAGGCTGGGAAGACTGAATCTGCAATAGGCAAGCAGCTTGGTGTGAAGAAATCAACTGTGGGAGCAATAATTTGAAAATGGAAGACATACAAGACCACTGATAATCTCCCTCGATCTGGGGCTCCACGCAAGATCTCACCCTGTGGGGTCAAAATGATCACAAGAACAGTGAGCAAAAATCCCAGAACCACACAGGGGGACCTAGTGAATGACCTGCAAAGAGCTGGGACCAATGTAACAAAAGCTACCATCAGTAACACACTATGCCACCAGGGACTCAGATCCTGCAGTGCCAGACATGTCCCCCTGCTTAAGCCAGTACATGTCCGAGCCCGTCTGAAGTTTGCTAGAGAGCATTTGGATGATCCAGAAGAGGATTGGAAGAATGTCATATCGTCAGATGAAACCAAAGTAGAACTGTTTGGTAGAAACACAATTTGTCGTGTTTGGAGGAGAGAGAATGCTGAGTTGCATCCAAAGAACACCATACCTACTTTGAAACATGGGGGGTGGCAACATCATGCTTTGGGGCTGTTTCTCTGCAAAAAGACCAGGACGACTGATCCATGTACAGGAAAGAATGAATGGGGCCATGTATTGTGAGATTTTAAGTGCAAACCTCCTTCCATCAGCAAGGGCATTGAAGATGAAACGTGGCTGGGTCTTTCAGCATGACAATGATCCCAAACACACCGCCTGGGCAATGAAGGAGTGGCTTCGTAAGAAGCATTTCAAGGTCCTGGAGTGGCCTAGCCAGTCTCCAGATCTCAACCCCATAGAAAACCTTTGGAAGGAGTTGAAAGTCCATGTTGCCCAGCGACAGCCCCAAAACATCACTGCTCTAGAGGAGATCTGCATAGAGGAATGGACCAACATACCAGCAACAGTGTGTGCCAACCTTGTGAAGACTTACAGAAAACATTTGACCTCTGTCATTGCCAACAAAGGATATATAACAAAATATTGAGATGAACTTTTGATACTGACCAAATACTTATTTTCCACCATAATTTGCAAATAAAATCTTTCCAAATCAGACAATGTGATTGTCTGGATTTGTTTTCTCATTTTGTCTCTCATAGTTGAGGTCTACCTATGATGTCAATTACAGGCCTCTCTCATCTTTTTAAGTGGGAGAACTTGCACAATTGGTGGCTGACTAAATATTTTTTTGCCCCACTGTATGAGGAGTTATTTTTCAGTTGACAAATAATGATGTGAACAATATAGTCTAAAAAGGGAAAATGGAACAAGGACGAATAGACTTCTTTATATTGTTTGTATGGGTGTTCCTTAACAACTACTTGTTCAATGACTTTTAAACTTAGCAGTAGCTCTGAATGAGTGGTACTTCAGACAGTCTTGTAGTTACAATTGCAGCGGCTTTGCAATCACATGATTATGATCTGGGTGCTCAGTGACTGGCTCACAATTACAATGCAGTGTCCCACAGTCATGTGATTGCCATTTGTGAACTTCACTGCTGGCTTCTAACAAAGTCAATAGGAAAGCCGGCAGGAGGTCACAAATGGTGACCACATGTCATCACACTTAACAACTTTGCTTAAGGATGACAACTGGGAGGGCTGTTGCTAAACAATGTGGTCACATGATGTCACATTTTACGGCTATGTTACTTAGCAACAAAAAATCGAGTTCTAATTACCATCAACTTGAGTGCTACCTATTCATTACATTTAAATGGTCTTTGAGCTATTGTCACACTAACTTATTAATTTAGTATGCCACCATAAAGTTATACATACTACTTGTATGTTGCAGTACATATACTTGATATTTATTTTCAGATTAACTATATTGTATATTTCTTATTGGAACATCAAATAACCCCAGGGCCCAACTCCATAACCATCATAAATATGAGCCAGTTGCCAAGTACCTGAATTTTGATCACGTGATCATGGGATACTACAACAGTTGAGCGTGAAAACCAGCCATAAATCACTTTTTTTCATTGCTGTTGTAACTTTGAACAGTCACTAAATGAATGAATATAAGTAAAAAACTACCTGTTTCCTATTTTCCTGATATTTACTTTCTTAATATTTGTGGCTCATAGATCCTTTTAACAGTTTTAGACTTCAAGTCTGCTCTAGATATTAACATTAACTTTTGCTTACATTTTTTCCTGTATTCATGTTGGTGCAATTATTTATAAAATCATTACAGATGATAAATAACTATAATGTCTACTTATAGCAGGGTTCCCTTTTTCCTGTTTAAAAGCAATTGAAGGCAACAATGTGAGATCAACAGAGTATTTGATTGTACAGTGCTTAGTATATTCCACCATATTCGCAAAATTAAGAAATGCCAAGCTAATTTCATCATAATATTGACTTCTGGGTTACAGTATGAAATTGAGTGGACAAATTTGGAGAAATAAGGCATTTGATAAGGCATTAGCGTACATAGAAAAATGCTCTATATCAGGAAATTCTGTTCAATAATAATTTGCAATGCAAAATAGGTCTTGGCTATGTTAATACAATGGTTCCCAAGGAATTATAGTTCCTAGGGAAATATAAGCAAAATACCTAATTTATTTATCATTTTCCTTATTAAATGAGTATCTCCTTTGAACATTACTTTCACTGAAAAATAGTTTGAGTTTGCTTATATCATATTTATGAAAACGAACTTGGCTTGTATGCAGAAGTTCTTACATGGTTTGCTTGTTTTTGGAGCTGTTTATTTTCAGTTTTTTCATTTAACTACTAAACTATGATTAGGAACCATGGTAGCACAGTGATTAGAATGCAGTATTGCAGGCCAGGCTAACTGCCTGTAGCCAGAGGTTTGATCCTGAGAGGCTCAGGGTTAACTCAGCCTTCCATCCTTCCAAGATCAGTAAAATGAGAACTCAGATTGTTGGGGGCAGTCTGCTGACATTTGTAAACTGCCCAAAAAGGGCTATAAAGTACTATGGAGCAGTACATAAATCTAATCTCATTTATAGAAAAATGCATGAATTGTGTTTAAAAATGGCTGACCATCACTTAATCATAATCTTTATCCCACTAATATTGTCCAAATCAGGTGCAAGTTATAGTAGAAGGATCTGGTTACTTTAAGTAACCTACCATACTTACTTTGGATTTCTCCATATTGGTGGAGACAGCAGCCAGGCATGGGTTGTATTTGTCTGTTCAGTTTGAAGGACTGAGTCTATAAAAGTTATTAAGCCCTGCCTCTGTTGCTAGGGATTCCAGCTTTTGACTCAGTCCTTCAGATTGGACGAACGTGTCAAGGGTTTTCTCCTCCATTCCTGGATATTAACTTTTTTTTAAAAAAAACCAATAGCATCACTGTATTAATGCAATACAGTTAAATACTAATTACTGCTTACAGCATTTTGCTCAGCCCAGTAAAAAAAAAAAATTTCTTCTAGATACCCCAGCACTCTCGATAAGATGGAGGCAGGGGTGAAATTCAGCAGGTTCTGACAGTTTCTGGAGAACTGGTGGCGGAAATTTTGGAGAACCGACAATTATCACCTCCAGGTGGCCCCAAAGTGGAGTGGGAATGGAGATTTTGCAATATCCTTCCCCCAGGAGTGGGGAGAGAATGGGGATTTTGCAGTATCCTTTCCCTGCCACGCCCACCAAGCCACACCGACAGAACCAGTAGAGAAAAATGTTGAATTTCACCCCTGGATGGAGGCATATGTAGAGACTACAATAGAAAGAAGGTACAGCAACCTCAATTAGATATAATTGATAACTTTAATAATATGGAGTTTCAACTCCTACCCTCAAAACGATGCTATAGAGCACTGGACATCAGAACAACTAGACACAAGAACAGTTTTTTCCCAAATGCCATCACTCTGCTAAACGAATCATTTCCTCAATATTGTCAAACTATTCACTAAATCTGCATTACTATTACTATTAATCTTCTCACTGTTCCTATCGCCCATTTCCTCCCACTTATGATGACTGTAACTTGGTTGCTTGTATCCTTACGATTTATATTGAAATTGATTATTTCCTAGTATGATTTGATTGCTTATTTGTACCCTATGACTATCACTAAGTTGTACCTTATGATTCTTGACAAATGTATCTTGTCTTTTTATGTACGCTGAGAGCATATGCACCAAAAACAGATTCCTTGTGTGTCCAATCACACTTGGCCAATAAAGAATTCTATTCTATTCTATTCTATTCTAATATAGTTGTTTCTTGAAAAACATTTGAGGATAAACACTCCTCTTCTTCACATCCTATCTTATATCTGGTAAGCTGCTTTCTGTATTTTGGAGAGTGAATGTGCCTAATCAGATACTTATTAGATTATTTATTGTATTTATATCCCATCTTTTCTCAAAGCAGCTCAAGGTTGTGTATATGGCTGTCTTCCCTTCAAATAAGGGAAGAAACGACATGAAGATTTTCTTTACCACATGCCAAATGAATTTCCTTCATTTGGCATGTGGTATGTGGCCATGAATTGGTTATATATTCAGTTCTTCATCAATTTATAAGTATCTATATGTAAAATCTGAACAATTTTGTCCCAAGGAAAAATAGTATTACTTTCTGTTCCTGTCATGGCAATCAGAAATTGCCTTGCCAAATAGAGACAGAGGTCCTGAGTAAAAAGCCCAAAGTTGTCCCTAGTCTAGACAGAGAGAATTAGTACTGTGGTTGAATAAGACTTGGGAGTGAGGTTGAGCTAGGAGGCTGTATGGTCTGGAGGTTGTGAGCTGCTTAGGATCACTATATAGATAGGTAGCCATATATAGATAATCCTCGACTTACAACTGTTATAGAGCTGGGAATTTCCACCAGATTCCAACCCGATTTTATATCATTTTTTTTAAAGCAAATGCAATTGTTAAACGAAAGCAGTCGTTGTTAAGTGAATCCATTAATTTCATTAGATTTTTTCCAGAAACCAAAAAGGTGATGGCTGTAAAGGTTGCCAAGTGATCAAAATGTGGTCATGTGACCATGGGGATGCTGCTGTTATTGGAGCTGCAGAACAACATATGTAGTTTTTTGGAGGGGTCTGTTGTACCTTTGAATGGTCACTAAATGGCCGATTGCTGAGTGGGGAGTACTTGTATGTTCCATAAATAAATTCCTTGTTTTATATAATTCTGTCATCCCTCCCTCGCTAAGCTTCTAAATTATCTTATTCTGTCACAAAGGCAGATGTGATAGCTACAATCTTGCATTATATGTAGTATTAACTGTTTTACAGGCTTCCAATTGATATTTCCATCTATGCAATTCCAGCAAATCTAGCATTAAGATGTTTAATGGGATTTAAGCATTGTTAGATTGGTTCTTTGATAAATTAAGTTTTCTCTGATACAAGTTATGTACATTCTTACATGTGCTATTAAATTCAGAAGCCTGTCTCCTGATGTGTGAAGATGGGCCTAAAGATGATAGGATTTATTGCTATAATACTTTCAGCTGTGGATACTTGGTCTTCCCTTGCATGCTTGATTTCGTTACATATTCCTTGCTAATGCTTGAAGCACTCTGTCACATCTTCAGAATCACTCATTTTTAAAGAATCTATACATGTTTGAAAACAACTAAGTGTTGTAAGACATTATAGATTAATTATTTATTAACTTTATTAACATTTTTAATGGATCATGGACATAGTCATTTCTGGAGAGGGGAATAGAACTACTGTAATTAGAGCAATAGTTATGATACTGGCATTCTTTCATTGAGTGCATTAAATTTGATCTATGTTTAATTCATGAAAAATTGTCATAAAATTCTTACAGTACTGAATTCTAGCATAACTACTTCCTGATAAGTCTTTGTAATTACATTGTTGAAAAAATCTTGGAAAATTGAAATGTGAGTTTGCAATCATTTATTATTTTGCATAGAGTTTGGTTTGCTGGTAAAGTGTAGCATAGATGAATACACCTAAGGATGAGATTCATTTCTTTTTTTAACAGTACTTTATTAAACATTACAATTAAAAAGCTATGAAACTAATACAAACTAAAATACCGAAGAAACATTAAGAATATAGTTAAAAAGAAGAAATGGCTTCCTGTTCAACACAACACATATAAACAATTTTAGTAACTTACTAGACAACCCATGACCATCGGGTCATTTATTTTAGAGATAATTCTTTATCACAAGTAGGTAAGGAACAGTGGGAGCAGAGTGACTTCCACCTTCCTTCCGGCTTCCCCATTTTGCCATAGGTTCGCCATCATGGCCCTATGATATATCATTTTGCCCAATTTAACATATAAACAAACACAAGAGTTTTAGTAATAGATTGCCTTGTCTCACAATGTAACAAATGATCACTTCTTACTGCCTCATCAAATAATGTCATAGGAGTTTTTCTTCATCTTTTCTCACAGAATTCTTTTAAAGATTTAACAAGTCTGTTTGGTAAATCCAATATATAAGAAAGTTATTCAAGTCACTCTTTATTATTTGCATTTTCGTTTTAATTATTAAGACATCTATCAGTTTCATTTGCATGTCCAGTATAATGTCTTTTTTCATATCATTCTTGTAACCTGTCATTTTAAAATCTACTTTCAGAGCAGTCTCAGTCTTGTCCAGTACAACTTGCTCCTCTTCCAAAATATCGTTTAACGTTTAAACAATCTATTTTAGACACTTTTAAAATTAGCTTCTGAGTCCATTGTTCCAAAATACCATCCAGTGTTAGTTATTTTGTTCCAATTATCCAAGCATTCTTTTCCTTTAATTGCAATCTTAGTTCCTTCTGATTCCCCTTTAAAGATCTATTTCTTTTAAGAATTCAAAATAAAATAATTCTCCCATGAAAAGCATTCTTATAATTTCAAAATCTTACTTCAAATCCATCTGGACACTTCCTTCCTGTATAACTTTCTAAAATAAACATTCTAATCATCCTATTTATTAAAAAAAAATCTAAGTTCTAAAATTTACATTTAGAAATTCTTTTGCTATAGATTGAAGTACGCTTGCTGCTATTGTAAAAGTTACCAATTTAGGATTCCTAAAATAGTTGAAAGGCAATTAATAAGCAATTTCAAAAGTTGATTAAAAAAGAAAGTGTGCGAACCCAGTGTTCTTTGAAAAGTCTGTCTGGGCTAAGAGGTTGTTCCCAGAACTCTAAACCTGTTGGAGACTGTTGTCTTGCAGTCTCCTCCTAGGGAGCAACTCTGGAGGATTTGAGGGTGATCCCAAGTCCTTTCCGTGTTTGGAGTGTAATCACAAAGAGCCAGTCCATGTTATTCTGCCACAGTCAACAACATTTCTTCCCGTAAGCCCAAGAATGAGATTTATTTCCAGTAATGAGGTTGGTGATACTATTGGATCCTTTAATATTTCTAGAATGGTTTGCTGGATGGAATTAGTGTAAAGTCTGTGATTTTATATCAAAGTTAATCTGAAGAATATTGGTCAAATCTGATTTTCTGTTCAGTACCACCTGTAACAGGACATTCTCATGCTTTATTTTAGATGTTTTCTGACATTTTTATATTCAACAATAATAGTTTAAAGCTGTTAATACTACAGGATCACATACAATAAACTCCCTCAGTTTTTGCCCATTCTGTGTTCTGAAACAGATTTTTATCTTGTTTTCTGAATATTCCCAATCAGGAAGTAAAATCAATTGTGCATAAAATGTGGAGGATGATTAAGAGGGAGTCAGTTTCCCATGTTTAACGGCTTCCCATTGTTTACTGCGAAAAGGAAATCAGTTATTTCTTATATCAGAATGCTTGTAAAAGTGTTTTGAGTATAGTTTTGTTTATATCTTAGCCTTTTTATAATAACAGTATTCTGGTTTTGTTTCCTTAAAACTAAATAAGATATAAATTCTGTTGTTGCATGTTGAAACCTGAATTGTTATAAACAGTCAAAAATGCTTGAGGGGCCTCCAGGGTAAAATTATTATGTTTTAAATATTATTGTGATTTTATCTCCTAATAGAAAAGAGGATTAGAGAAGGAGGTTCATTACAGTTTAAGTAATTAAAGCAAGCACTACAAATTAGGTAGACAGATAGACAGACAGACAGAACACCCTCTCCCTCTCTCTCTCTCTCTCTCTCTCTCTCTCTCTCTTAGTTAAAAACTGAGGCACAGTTCAAATAAACATGTATGCCATGGAATTTGAACTGTGATCCAGTGTATCTTTCTGATTGATCACTGTTAGCACATTTTGAAAATAAAATTAAATATATCTGTTTATATATTTATTTATATATATATATCTCTGTTATATCTAGGTCTTTGGTTATTCAGGTCTTCTCTCGCGTAAAATTGGAAGTGTCTAAAATTTCAGGACTCCCTCACACTTAGGCCTGACTACATGATATAACCTTGCCTCTTTTGTGGTCCTCAGCTTGCCCAAAATTGTTAAGTATAGAACTTTGTTTTCCTGCCTGTTTTAAATGTCTCTGAATTCCACTTTGTAAGGGAACAAGCATTTATTTCACTTTGAAGTTCCTTCCCTATCACTTGGTATGTTACAAGTGCATTCCTGAAGATCCCTGGAGGTAATAAATTTAGAACATAATTTCCCAATTTGTGCCCATGAAAAGAAGGAAATAAGGAGCCTAATTTTAGCTGTTCTATCCAACTGAAATAAGAGTATGGCTTACTCTGAGCTTATGCTTATTCTTTTTTGAAATAAACTAGATGAGAACCAAAGCTTCTGAGCTTGACAGAAAATAGACTTACAGTAGCTATCAAGATTGCCCAGGGTATAGGGCAATCTTCTGAAAAAGTAGTTAGATATCTACTTACAGTGACCCCAGTTTCAATATTATATGAACATTACAGTGTAATTCTTGAGTACATAGGAATGGGCCTCCTACCATTTGGCTCTCAGGCTGTGGTATGTTCTTCCTAGGGAGTCACATTTGACACATAGTTTTCCTGCGTTTAAGAAGATAGTAAAAATTTCTTCTGTCAGGATTTAATAGTTAATCTGTTCCAATTATTACTTTTAATTTCTTTTTAATTGTCATGATGTACACTTATTAAAAATATTCCATATTTGTATATTATAACCTTGATAGGAATTCAGTAAGAGATCTGATGAGTAATCTGTTTTTGAGACTATTCTCAACCATCCTTAAGAAGTATAAAATAAAGAATTGCTGACCATGGCTGTAAACTTGGGATCCAAAAATTCAAAATCTTGGTGAAGACAAAAGGTACCATCTTCTTAATTACAGATTCTATAGGCCTCATTTCACATCCACTAGCACCATCACTATGGTGGATAGAACTACCACGCATGCAGATTTGTTGGTGGATTTTAAGACTATCATATGTTGTTAACTCAATGTCTGCCTATAGGTTTCTGCATTAGTCTGATAAAAGTTTGCCTTCAGAAAAAGCTTCTGAGTTTTAAATTAATATTGGGAAAGCAATTATCAAATACTATGATATCCATGGAGGAAAACAGAGGCAGTACTTACAGGAGCAGAGGGTTGTTTTTTGAGACTTGGGAAACTAATCTTTGTAAAGACTGATGTTTAAGGCCAACTTTAGGAAGAACTAGGAAGAGTTCAGGGGATCTTTTTAATAACGCATGAAAATATGCCTTTTCTCCATCTGTCATGCAATTCCTGGAAAAGATATGATTGCTTTAAAGAATTACAGGTAGGTTTTATATTCCAAAGAACATTTTCTGAAACTAAATCAGAAGCATGGACAGCCTTAGTATATGTTGTGGCCAGCAATTTTATGGATAGATTTCTTTCAGCTCTTTTTTTGGAAATAGATAATAGTCCTCTTTGTTGGGAATTAGGTTTTGCTTCAGCTGTGAAAAACAGCCAGAGTTGTTGTTTGCTCAGAATCTAGCTAGAATTATTCACCTGAAGAACAAGACAAGCCAAGTTTAATTTGTGATACCGCTTATAGAATTAGCTGCAGACTTAAATATAGACACTATCGAGAAAATTGTTTAAGACTACATTGGATTATAGTTGAACCTGAAGAAAAATGAAAAGTTTTGCATACCGAGTCTGCTTCTATGAATTGATTTCAGAGTGTTTTGCTTTTTGTAATTCTTTCTTTGCTTTTGAAAAGAGAGAACATTCAGCTTCTGTGTTTCCTGGCAAAAACATCAGAATGCATAACAGGGTAGAAAACTATCCTTAATAGGAAGGATGGATGGGAAAGAAAAATTGGAAGTCTCCTTATGAGGTCTTGATCCCAGCACTGTTTACTTTGGAGAAATGAAAGAACTTAAAAACAAATGTCTGTAAAAGGCAAGCTTTTATCTTAGAAACATTACCCAGAAATCTTAAATACCTATCTCTCTCTAATCCTGTTTGTCTTGAATCCAGTTGCTGTTGCTTCAAGGCACATTGCTAATGGATGAAAATTATTTCTGTTCACCCTGATTTGTTGCAGTCTTATGCAAGAAAATGAACTGCATATGAGGAGATCTTTCTGAAAGTTCCATGGAACAGAGATGAATAAATAGTGTAAACGAATCTGTCCTACATGTTGAGCTTTGTAAAAGGCTGTTAACATAGTTTGCTAGTTAATTGTTTATTGTTCTGAAGAGAGAGGAAGCTGTAAGATTTTTTAAAAACTAGCAAACCCCTAGTAAGGAATATCAAAGTAAATCATTTCTGAAATGTAATATTTAATATTAGAAAAGCAAACCCTTAAGCATTGTAAGTTTTCTTCGGGTATAATCCTTTTATAATGCAAACTAGCAGGAATAGATAGGAAGAAAAAGCTCCTAAGAGAGAGATTTAGAATTGCCTGTCTAAAAGAGTATTAAGAATCTGAGTTAAGTAACATTGAATATGGTTCTAGTATTACATATGTTAAATACAGATTTTTTTTTAATGTGAGAGCAGGATTGTGAACCTGCATGCAGTCTCAGACCCTATTTTGCAACTATCAGAATAGCCCTGGATTATGGTGGTGAAATTCAGTTGCTCGCTTTTGTTAAACAGATGTAGAAGTTTCAGTATTGTTTAATGAATCTATTTTCTATAAACATGCTGCTATACATCAGAAAGGGGAAAAGGGTCTTGAATTTTTTTTTTATCATGATGACACTAACTATGGTCCTTGCTGTCTCTAAAGCCCAAAATCATAATAAGAATGTAGAACCTAATATGTCCTTCGCCCTCCCCAATTTTTTATACTTGCACTATAGGGTCAATTAATCTAAACTTCATTTTGCTTTTAAAAATCTAATATACCTTGTATGTATCTCTAATCCCAACAATAGATTGGAAATGTTTTCAGTCAAGCAAAACTATGATGTAAACGGATTCTAGTCTATTAAAGAATGTGTCTAGTTACAAGGGAGCACAAATGTGTGAAGGATTGTACCTTTAATTGCTGCTCTATTTCTTGCCAGAATGGAACTGCAGTAAGACAGAATTGTAACATGAAAACTGGCCTCCCTCCAGGTACAGTTTATTTCCAGCAGTAGTTACTGTCATCAGCAAGTATGAGGTTTTAGAAAGTTAATGAATGACAGATTTTAGTTATTGTAAATATTTATTTAGCATTTTCCTAATGAATACAGCCCATAGGATGTAGGAATATGTAAGATACAAGAATACTTGTTTTTGTTGTATTCTCAGTGCCAAGCTATCTGTTCCTTAAAAAGAAATGAGAAATTGGGGCAGCTTTGTCAAGGTAGTAGAGTTATTCACCTTTTCTTATTTGAACTTGCTCCCTTTCATCTGCTGTTAAAACGCTTTCATTGGGAAACATGGCTATTTTTCTGTCCTTCAATGTTTCTCAACAATTGAATATTTGTTTGGCGGTGACATCATTTGAGAGATGAAGTCACTTTCTTCATTGAACACTTTTATCTGATTACATTCCTTTCCTTTTAGTTCTTTAAAAACAAAAACAGGAAGTCCAGGGTTGGATCTTTGTATTACAATTAATGCATTAGTATTGAGTGAAAAAAGTGCTGTCCATATTACACTACTGCTGTGCAAACTACTCTTGACTCCCAGTTTTTTTCCAGGTACAATTCAAAATGCTGGTTATCATTTTTAAATCCCTACATGTGAGGCCAGGTTGTCCAGGCAACCGTCTCTCCCTGAGGGTTCTGTCCTCCTTACCATATTGGCTAGGATGGACATGCTTCAGGCGCCTTCTGTTAAATGTTGCAGGACCTGGGGAGCATGCCTTTCTGCCCTGTGGAAAACCCTCATCCCACCTCATATAGCAGGTTTAAAAACTGGCTTTCCTCCAGGCATTGAGCTAAAGTGAGTCTAGGGGGCTCAGTGATTGTGATTGTTTAATTATGGAAGAGTTTTACTTTACTGTGCCACTAATTGTGTTTTAGATATTGTGTTTTTGTTTCTTTTATGTACCACAAAGTTCTGTCTTAGATCCAGTGCTCTTCAACATCTTCATAAATGATTTAAATGAGGGGATAGAAGGGGAACTCATCAAATTTGCAGACAACACTAAGCTGGGAGGAATAGCCAACACTATAGACCAGTGATGGTGAACCTTTTATCCACCAAATGTCCAAACTGCGCATGTGCGCATTCTCAAACTGAACGGTATGTGCTCATGTATGCATATGCAGCAGAGATCTGAAGACCGGAGGGCGGCCCATCCCAACACCAGCAGCACGGCAAGAGGTAAGATCTTTTTCTTTTGTGAGCTTCTGTTTCGTCATTTGCAAGGAAACAGAAGCTCACGAAAGAAATGCCACAGAGATCTGACCTGGGGTGGTGGCGTGCATGTCAGCAGAAAGGGCTCTGCGTGCCACTCAGGCACTCCGTTCGCCATCATGGCTATAGACTCGAGATCCAGAAGGATCTTGACAGACTTGAACACTGGACCGTAACCAACAAAATGCAATTCAGTGATGAGAAAGGTTTTAACCTTAGGCAAGAAAACACAAATGCACAGGTATAAAATAGGTGTTATGTGGCACAACAACAGTAACTGTGAGAGGGATCTAAATATTCTAATGGACAACTATTTAAATTCAAGCCAGCAGTGTGCTGCATCTGCTAAAAAAGCCAGTTCTAGGCTGCATCCACAGAGGGATGTCTTAGTACTGCTTTATACTGTCTTGGCAAAACCACACTAAAAATATTGTGCCCAGTTTTGGTCATCACACTACAAAAAAGATGTTGAGACTCTAGAAAGAGTGCAGAGAAGAGCAACAAAGATGATTAGGGGGCTGGAGGTTAAAAAGTATGATGAATGGTTGCAGGAACTGGATATGTCTAGTTTAATGAAAAGAAGGACTAGGGGGAGACATGAGAGCATCTTTCAATATTTGTCACACAATTTATTTCCCAAGGCACCTGAGGGCAGGACAAGAAGTAAGGGATAGAAACTTATCAAGGATTCATCCAATCTAGAACTAAGGACAAATTTCCTGGCTGTGAAAATAATTACCGTGTTTTCCGGCGTATAAGACGACTGGGCGTATAAGACGACCCTCCTCAGAGCCATTTAAGGCTCGTCAGAGCCTTTCGGGCTGGTCTGCCTGGTTACAGGAGAATGAGACCCGGTGTATAAGACGACCCCCGACTTTTGAGAAGATTTTTGTGTGTTAGAAAGTAGTCTTATACGCAGGAAAATACAGTAATAATTTATTAATCAGTGGAATGGCTTACCTCCATAAATTGTGATGCTCCATTACTAGATTTTAAAAAAAAAGAGATTGGACAACCATTTGTCTGGAATGGTATAGGGTCTCCTGTTTGAGCAGGCGATTGGACTAGATGACCTCCAAGGTCTCTTACTCTTATACACTCTTATTCTATATTTTCTATGTTTTTATTGTTGGTGGTGTGATACCTAGAGTAATGTACATAAGATAGTGGCATATACATCTCAGAAATGCACATATACTCTCTGCTCAATTCACATTATTTGAATTATTTTCTAGGAAACACAGCTTCTGATAAAAAATAGCCTTGTTGCCGTTATTCATAATTTGTTACCTTTTGGGTTAGATAAATATCAAGAAATTCACTAAGAGAGCTTCCATTTATAATTTAGCTGAATGGCCGAGTTATTATTATGTTTGTCTTTAGTTCTGGATAGGATTTGATGCCGCTTACATTTCATTCACAAAAGGAAGGCAGAGAAAGTTTAGCAAAAACAACCAGTGAACTGCATTGAAGTTCTGAAGTGAAATCTAGCTGGGCAAAGTGGAGATTCTGTAGGCAGGATCAAAGGCTTGTTCAGCTTAGCCTTAGAGGAGGCTGGTTTCCTCTTTATGTCTTTACTGGTTTCATTTGCTGTGAGTAGAAAAAAAACCCAAAGTATAAGTCTTAATTGAGAACTTGTTTCTCATGCATTGCTAATTATTTACTGCTAAGATATCTGGTAACTAGCTGGGACCCAGGAAATGTTAACTCTGCTTTATAACCATGATTCAGTTTTGAATGAATTTGACAGCCTATTTGAAAAGCTACATCTTAAGTCATGCTTTAATTGTAATCATGTATGAACAGATCCATTTGATAATTATTTTTTTATAAATTCATCAAGAGCATCAACTGCATACTTCCTGGGTTTACCAGGTTCTCACTAGTGCTAAGTGCTTTCATTTGCTTTGCAGTATTCCAAGCAACATAAGGCTTCTAATACGAAACAATTTTTTTGGCTGGAATGTCTGATTGCAGTTTACATTACTCTGTTTTTAAACTACAGTTTTTTTCAGAGTTTTCAAATAAACTGCAACAATTATCATCTGAATATTTAATAGTTGTGGCACAGCTACTTCAAAGAATTGCTCAATTGTCCCCTTGTCGTCTTCACATACTGAAACCAGACTTTCGACATAGCACAGTTATAATCCTTAATAACAGTCTTAATACACAGGGAAGTGTATTTGTATTGTGGCACAAACATATTTAGACAAAGCTCCTGTGAGCCTACAGGAAAGGGATGGGTCAGATGCTGAGAGTTAAAAAGAGGCAGAAGGAAGAGATTAATCTCAAAGGTAGTAAAAGTCTCACACCTAATCCTCAATTTATGACCACAATTGAGCCCAAAATTTATGTTGCTAAGTAAGAGATTTGTTAAGTGAGTTTTCCCCCTTTTAACAACTTTTCTTGCCACTGTTGTTAAGTGAATTGCTGTGGTTGTTAAGTTAGTAGCACGGTCGTTAAGTGAATCTGGCTTCCCCTTTGACTATGCTTGTCAGAAGGTCGTAAAAGGGGATCACATGACCCCAGAACACTGTAAAAATCATAAATATCAGTCAGTTGCCAAGCATCTGAATTTTGATCATGTGATGGTGAAGATGCTGCAATGATCATAAGTGTGAAAATGGTCATAAGTCACTTTTTAAAGTTTTAAAGTGATGTTCTAACTTTGAACGGTCACAAAATGAACTGTTGTTTGTCAAGGACTATCTATACTCATCATAGTCTGATTCGCCCCTTGATGTCAAATCAGTTCACTTCAATTCATCATGTCCTGCATCTTGCTTGGACAAAATTTACCGACAGGATTGTGGCAACCCTCATTTGGGTTGCATTCCACCACTAAACAAAACAGATTAATTGAAAGGAAAGCAAATATTACATTTCTTTAAAAATTTGCACATAACGTGAAGTAATAATATTTAAATATAATTATTCTCTAGTGCGCTGCTTGGAGAATCCAAGCGTGGGTTGACTTCTGTCTATCTGTCCAGAGACTTGAGTAGTTAAAATGTCTTGGTCATGCCTTCTCTGCTCGGCTGAGCCCCAGTTTTTCGACTCAGTCTAGCCTAGAGAGATGTGAAAAGTTTTACTCTGACAACTCAGATCTGAGCTAGAAGCATTCTCAGCTTGGATTCTCTAACCAACTGAATCTTAAAGGTGCAGGTTCAAAGGGGATTTTTTACTGCTTTGCAGCTTTAGGCTGCCATAGCAGCACCGAAGATGCTAGCAGGTGTGCTGGTCTCCCCCGGTCCACCCAGCATGACCACCACTGCCTCAAGGACGTAGACAGGGCAGCAGTCCGGAGTTTAATCCGACCATCGGGGATCCTCCAGTTATCGCGGGCACCTGGCTCTGCCGCTTTACTTGCCGCCAGTGTGTGTGCTGGTTCCGCCGGCACAACCACCATCATCTCAGCTCTCTAGACCTCAAGGCGGTTCTGGAGTCACTGACCGGTTCGCCAGGGCAAACTCCAAAGACTTGGGAGTTTTTCTGCGTGGCGCATGGAAAGCTGGATTTCCCACTCTTGTACCATTTTGATTGTCTGCAAATTGCGGCAAGGATTCCGGTGCGGCAGCGTCGCTTTTTGCACCTTGGCTTCCCCAGCCACTGTAGGGTGTGCTGGCCCTCCCTGCCTGGCCAGATGTGACAGCCACCACCCTTTTGCCTGCCAAAGTGACCAGAACTGGACAGAAGACTACCAGACTGGTCTGTATAAGCTGAGTTGTCTCCAAAATGGCGGAGCGATTCCTATTCCCGATTAACGGTCATGCAGATCATTCCCCCAGGCCACACAGGGCAAAGGACTCTAGTCCCAGGAGCACCAGGGCAACTGCCAAGGGTGCTACAGGGAAGGGCAGATCTAAAACCCCTCTGTCCAAGAGGGCTTCTTCTGCTTTGACACCACAAGGCACTGGAGTAACATTTCTCCAAAGCCCAGCAGCAGGCACAGGCTGACAAGGCCCCAACTGTCTCTCTTCCAGAGACACTTTTTTTCTGCTCTTTGCAAACCTGAACTGTCCATCAGAGCAGAGCACATATAGGATCGACAAATGTGCAGGTGGATTGGCTGGGCAGGAGGCCAATAAACTATTCCGAGTGGCGCCTGAATCTGGACCTTTTCAAAGAACTGTCCAAGAGGTTCGGCCATCCGAGCGTGGATTTGTTTGCCCATCCAACGAACACCCAGTTGCCGAGGTTCTTTTCTCGGTTTGCAACACCAGGGTCAGAAGGGGTCAATGCTCTCTGCAGCCGTTGGCCTCAGAGACTGCTCTATGCCGTCCCTCCTCTTCCCTTCATCCCGAGGGTAATCAGGAAGGTGTTAGCAGAGAGGGCGGTGGTTCTTCCTCTCACCCCTCATTGGCCCAGTCACCCCTGGTATGTAGATCTGGTCAGCCTTCAGTATCCCGAACCTGGAGGATTTCCCAGGACAGGATTTCTCTCAGCCAGGGGTTCATGCTCCATCCTAAGCCTCAGTGGCTTCAGTTGAGCCATTGAGTTGAGGAAGGACAAATTCTCCAGGAAGGTGATACAGACTATTCAGGCTTCCAGACAGCCTTCGACAAATCGAATTTGTAATGCAACCTGGAAGGCATTCTGTCAATGCCTCCAAGGGACACATCGACCCCGCCTTGGCATCAGTCCCAGAGATCCTGGACTTTCTACAAGAGGGGCTGGACAAAGGGTTGGCTCCCAACACCCTCCGTCGGTAGGTGTCAGTTTTGTCCACAGTACTGACGTGAGAATCGGCAACCCCTCACTCAACATCCAATGGTGTGCAGCTTTCTCAAAGGGGCTGCTAAACTGAAGCCCCCTGTGGTACATAGGTACCCCACTTGGGACCTTAGCTTAGTATTACAGGCACTCATGTCCAGGGCTGTGGAGTCGGGAGATAAATGTTCCGACTCCGACTCCTCAGTTTTTTGTACTTCTGACTCCAGGTACCCAAAATTTCCTCTTACTCCTCGACTCCGGCTCCTCAATTTTTTGTACTTCTGACTCCGACTCCTCAGTTTTTTGTACTTCCGACTCCGACTCCAGGTACCCAAAATTTCCTCCGACTCCTCGACTGCGACTCCACAGCACTGCTCATGTCTACGCTATTTGAACCGTTGAGGACCACCAGCCTCCGATTCTTGACCCTTAAGGTCGCCTTCCTCGTGGCCATCATCTCAGCCAGGAGGATATCTGAATTAGCAGCCCTATCACTGTGAGGGGATCTTTGCATCTTCCACTTGGACAGGGTTGTTCTGAGGTTGGACCCCTCCTTTATGCCCAAGGTAAACTCCTGGTTCCATAGGGCTCAGAGATCATTTTGCCTGATTTCTGCCCAGGACCTAATCACCCCCTGGAAGAAAGATGGCACACCTTGGACGTCAAGAGGGCTCTCCGCAGATACATCAAAAGAACAGAGTCCTTTAAGAAAACAGAATCCCTGTTTGTCTCGTTCCAGCCTTCTTCCATGGGCAGGAAGGTGTCTCCCTCCACCGTAGGCTATTGGTTGAAGGCATGTATTGCAAAGGCCTATGAGCTAAAGGCCAGACCTTTACCTGGGCGGATAACGGCTCACTCCACTAGGAGTGTGGCCTCAATGGCCGCATGGGCAATGCAAGCATCCATTGTGAATATTTGAGGGCAGCCACTTGGTCCTCTCCGCCGCCCTTTATCCGCCACTACAAGCTGGACATTTATGCCTCGGCTGAGGTGTCTTTCGGATGGAGAGTGCTTCAGCTAGTTCATTCCACTTTGGGGACCCGGGACCAGTCCGTTTCCGGCCCCTAGAACTTTAAGTTTGGGTATGTACCACGCTTGGATTCTCCAAGCAGCACACTGGAGAAAGGGTGTTGGTCTTACCTGACATGCCTCTTCTCAGTGTGCTGCAGGAGAATTCAAACTCATGCTGGTGATTGTTCTGGTCCGGGGGTACAAGGGTGGTCTCTATCATCACCGTCGAAAAACTGAGGCTCAGCCGAGCAGAGGAGGTGTCGCCAAGAAACTAACAACTCAGTTTCTGGGCAGATAGACAGAAGTCAACCCACACTTGGATTCTCCCTCAGCGCACTGAGAACAGGCGTGTCAGGTAAGACCAATGCTCTTTTTATGCTTAATTTTCACTGTAAAACTCTTTATTCATGTACCAAGACTTTATCCGTGTTTCTTTTATTGTATACCACCAGGGTTAAGAGGTCTGTGAAATGCCCTTACTTGATAACTTTGCTATGCAATATGCTTACTTTTCTTGTTGTATCTCTGTACATACTGTTCACCACATCAGAGTGAAAGCAAAAAGATACTTGATGGGGCGGAGGTGTGGCTGAAATGTTTCAATAGCACCTATCAGCAGCTCCTTAAAGCAGCTTCATGCTGTAAAGAACCATGTGAATGCCCTGTGCAACAGCATATTCCCTGGGAAAGATGCATTTGATTTAAGATGTTGTCGATAAGCCCTATGTGCACACTCATCCATTCTTCTTCTGTTTAAATATGAAGCCCTGCACAATTCCAATGGATACCTTGTAGATCTCTGCTTTGATCTCAGCATGAGTCCTGATTGGAATGAGGCTGTTCAGGATGGTTTTGAACTTAATAGCAGGACAAAAAGTTGGCTAAAGTTCAGTGTCTTTTTCAAAACCTTCCAGGCTGCTGTTAATGTTTATCCCTCAGTAGAAATGTAGCTTTGTTTTATATGTTATCATTGTTCTGGTGAAAAATAAAATTCTGTGCCCTTAAAAGAAAATAAAAGACATAGTTTAGTAATATCGTTGAATGTAATATTATCATTTTGATGGAATTTTTTTCCCATTCTGATTTTAAACAAATTAAAATATTGTATCTATTAAAATGTTTCTAAGCTAGAAAATGCGAAAATTGAAGCTTTGAATTTCCAGAATTGGGCATCTGATGGAACAAATTATTGCCAGGCCGTACACAAGATGGGCAGTTGACAGCAAAATGTGTGAGGCAGGCCCTATATAGGCCTAATTGCTGTATTAGAATTGGCGCTTGTAAATTATCTCCTTCAGAATGTCTCTTTCACTCTGAGGTGTTACAACCTATTACCAGAAGATGTCAGCCTAGCGACTTACATACAGCAACAATTTTTGTCAAAAAATATATACTCAATGCATCGTAATACAGATGGTCCTCAATTCATGACCATTCCTTTAGTGACCAGTCAAAAGTTATAGTGATGTTGAAAAAAGTGACTTAAGATTGTTCCTCACACATATGACCGTTATAGCAGCCAGTTAAGTCATGTGATCTTGATTTGGTAATTGGCAATTGGCATGTATTTATGATGGCTGGTGCATTTCAGCATCATGTGATTACTGTGAACTTATACCCAGCTTCTGACAAGCAAAATCAATGGGGGAAACCGGATTTGCTTGAAAACCATGTGTTTCACTTAATGTTTCACTTAACAGAATAGCCCTAGAAACCTGCAATTCAAGTAGAACAAGCTGGACTCAGTCCCAAACTTAATTGCAGTGATGAAGTCCTTGCATTAACTTCCTGCCTGGAGAATGGATTACAAAAGAAGATGAAAAATGTTTCTTTCTTGACCTCTCAACAGCCTTTTCTGGAAGGAAGGTCTTCTCCTAAAACTAATCAAGGTTATACCTTGTCACAACATCATTCTCTTGATTGACAACATGCTGAGTTACAGGCTATTTCAAGTTTTCACACTTGACAGAAGCAGATATCATAAATTGAATAATGGACTATCCCAAATATCAGTGCTATCCCCTGCACTTTTTAATTTATACATCCATGACCTGCCTGAACCTGTTTCTTGGATATTTATTTATGCCAGTGATATCAATCTCGCAGCCCAAAGGATCAACTTCAGTGATGCAGAGGACATCCTTTTTCAAGATCTTTAGGTACTGGATGACTAGTTCAAAAAACAGCGCCTCCAACCACGTTTAACAAAAACAGAGGTAGCCATGCTCAGCAATAGATATGCAAATTACCAGGTGCTGGAGCCATGTTTTACAGTGCAATAACTCTCTGAAGTATCTGAGGGTAACATTGGACAGATCATTAACCTTCTGACAACACCTGGGAAAAACAGCTGCAAAATTGAAAAGATGCAACAATTTACTGAACAACCTGGCTGGAACATCTTGGAGACAACAATAACAATCATATTTTAATTCCCTTCATGTCTTGCAAGGGCAAACTTTCAGTCCAATTGCTAAGTCCTCATTTTTTATTTTCATGACATGACATCTATGATAAAATCTTGCCATTTATAGGATTATTATGCATGCATCCTGCTACCTTGTTTGTTTTAGATTGCATAAGCTCCAGCAAATTAGATTCGTTGTGTTTTTCCATTAGTTTTATTACATGGTCCTTTCCAACAGTCTAAAGTTCATTTTTCAGCAGCATTTTACAACACAACGCTTAAAGTAACATAAACTTAGGTAATTTGCATCCAATTCAGATAGATGATTCACTTTTTGAAATACATTTCTGTTTTCATTATGATTTATCAGGTATTTTAGTTCACTGCTGCCTTTTCCTTGTATGTCAATCAATATCCAATAACTAAATTAACTTTTTCCTGGTAAGGTTCATCAACACTTATAAACACATCTTTTTTACTGATATCACTATCCAGCAAGAATTGATTTCTTTTCCAATTCAAAATCATGTCCAATTTTAAGTGAGAATTTATTTACTAACAAAAGCACTTTGCCTGTATTTTGTTGGTTTTGCAATTCCTGTGCAGACATTTTTTAATACATTGATCTCATTTATCTCTGTTGTATGGACCTTACTTCTGTAAACTGCGTTATACTTTAATTATATGCCCCTTTCTGTTGAAGTAATGACAGTTTATATTTGTTTTAAATTTGTTTAGAAAATTCCCTTTATCTTTCAGAATGTGCTGGTGTGGCAATTATATTCTCAAGATAAATTTCCATCATGAGGTTTGATTCACTCTACAATATATTTATAGTTTTCTGATAACAGATTTAACAGCAGTTCCCAGTTTGCGATTTCAATTACAAACTAATTAATTAGTATAATTCATTCTATAGAGGGGAGGAACCTTTTTCCAGACACTAGAAACTATTTTCACATACAGTATTAAAGCAACAGCAATGGGTGCACAGAGGTCAGGGCATTTGAATGTACATTTTGTGTACGCACCCACGTACACACAAATAAGAACAGATTAACCATCAATCACAAGTCACTAGTGGTACCACTAGTGGGTTAAGGGTGGGTTTTTTGTTTTGTTTTGTTTTGTTTTTGTTTTGTTTTGTTTTGCTGTTTCTGACCACATAATAGGATACCTGAGAAAGAAAAAAATATCTACATTGCAACATACTGAGAATGCTAAGGCCATATTTTACAATAAATTCTAGGACAGTAATTCCATGTTACAGCATCTTTGAAATTCTATTAAATTTTTTACCAATTGCTAAAAAGGGCTATATATAGTACTGAAATGTAACAAATGTCACCTGAGTTTAACCTGATAAAAATTTGTATTTTTGTGCTGATAAAGCAATGTCCTTACTTAGCACTGGCTCCAACGCCATTGTGCTGAGTGTACACTTTAAATAAGAAACACAAGCCTATACAGCGAACTTAGGATACTGCAAAGTTTCCATTCAAAAATTAAGAAAATGCAGTATTATGAAGCTTAGTAAACAAAGTCAATGGCAAAACAAATACATAATAGATATGAGATTTTGTTACAGAAACTTAAGTCACAAATCCAAACAGTCTCTACCTAAATTTAGGAATATATGCAAATTAATAACTACTTTTCTTCAAACTTAAAGAGAAACCCTTCATATATGCCGGTAATACTAGTTTTTAAAGGTCCCAAGTCTCCCCAAATGCTAATATACTACTTTATGAAAGATCTATTCCTTAAAATTAATCACTCTTTACTGCTACAAACTCTGTCCAACGATCTGTGCTTTTCATCAAGCTTAGGGACCACCTTTGGTGGGAAGGTAACAGCGTTCCGTGCACCTTTGGCATTTAGTCATGCCAGCCACATGACCAGGGAGACATCTTCAACAGCACTGGCTCTTTGGCTTTGAAACGGAGATGAGCACCGCCCCCTAGAGTCGGGAACAACTAGCACATATGTGTGAGAGGAACCTTTACCTTTAGGCACAAACTAACTAACTAACTAGAAATTTCCCATGATGGTTTTCCAACGAGGAATTTGTGTGCCCATCAGGAAGCCAGAGTTGAGCTCTGAGCACCTATAGCCGTGATGGCAAACCTATGGCACGTGTGCCACAGATGGCACATGGAGCCATACCGGTGGGCACGCAAGTTCAGCTCCGGTGCACGTGTGTGTCCAGCCAGCTGGTTTTCGGGCCTTCTGGGCCCACCAGAAGTCTGGAAACACCCTGTTTCCAGCCTCTAGAGGCACTCCGGGGATGTGGGGAAGGCTGTTTTCGCTCTCCCAAGGCTCCTAGAAAGGCGCTGGAGTCTGGGGAGAAAGAAAAACAGGCCTTCCGGTTCTACCAGAAGTCGGCAAACCAAAAGCAGAGGGAGTATGGGGGGGTCATGCGCGCAAGTGGGGCGGGGCGCCTAGAATTATGGGTATGGGCACGCGTGCTCATGACCCCCCACGCTTCCCCTGCTTTTGGCACGCGATGGCAAAAAGGTTAGCATCGCTGACCTATAGCTTTTCATCATTTCAGCCATTTATCCAAAATGGTACAGGGTCTCCTGCTTCTGCAGAGGGTTGGACTGGAAAATCTCCTTCCAATTCTGTTATTCTGTTATCATCCAGTTCTTATTGTTAATTTGGGATTTGCCAAAGATAGTTTATTCTGGAAGGGCAATATAAAAGAGCATAGATAACTTCAGCGGTCAGCTGTGTCTTACAGGACCCCCCCCCCCTCTTCTTTCCAACAATATAAGTTTTAAAATGAAGATGCCACTACGTGTGATAGCTTTTTTCTTGATTCAAGAGTTTTGCACAAAGTGTTTTGAAACTGCCCTGCTCCTCACTGTGTGCCTTATCTTCCAGCGAACCAGCTGGAAGGCCAGCTGATGGGTGATCTCGCTGGTGCAGCTTGAAAAGCAGCTCTGGGCTAGTAAAGTACTGCTTTAAATTAAAAGTCTTTTTCACAGTCATGTGAACTAGGGCCCGTATTTAAATAGGGGAGGGGGTGCAGCCTTGAAAAGCAGCTCTGGGCTTGTAAACTGCTTTAAATTAAAAGTCTTTGAAAACACTTTAAACAAGAGCTTAGGAAGGAGAAAGGCAAAAAACCCAGACTGTTAAATTGGTGACACCCGCCCAGTCACATGACCACCTAGCCATGCCCACCCAATCACATGACTACCTAGCTATGCCCACCCAGCCAGTCCGGCTCCCCAACAGTCTGAGGGATTGTGAATCGGCCCCCTGTTTAAAAAGTTGAAAGACCCCTGCTAAAAACCCTTAATAATACTGCCTAAGCACTGCTGCTGCTTTTTACAAGTACCAGCGGGCAAAACCTCAAGTTAGGGGCAACTATAAATCTGTTTTTCCAGAAACATGCCCTCTGTGTGAAGCTAGATAACAGCAGAAGTGTCACATACCTGACACTGCTAGATAAACTTGTTTATTGTATATAAGAAGCCATACAGGTCCTGTACAGATGACCTTCTTACTGCATGACACAAAAGCTGTCTATATATGTCATGTCCACGTTTAAATGCTCAAGTCTGTTCCCTGTCTTTTCAAATCAGAATATTTTTGGCTTTTCCTTTCCTAGCTTTGAGGTTTTCACACAGTGGTTCTCTCTGGCTTTAGCTATGCTAGTTCCCACCTCTCCCCTTCAGCCCTTACCTAAGAAACAGTCTCTTGTCACATTTTATTGAATCCATTATATAGCACAAAGCTTACTTTTTTGGGTGGCATTGCTGAATTTTTCATGGACAAACTGTTGATGATCTGTGAATAAACTGAATGCTAAAACAGTTTTCCACCTGCATAAGATCTTTTAGTTGGAGTAACTAGATTCAAGTATATAAACCCAAAGTCAGATGTCTCTTTCTGCTTCCTTCTCATGTAAATACCAGTATATGTATAATTCTTGATTTCATTAGATATTTTGAATTGAGTATCTCTCTGAATTTCTGTCCTGATAAAATGCAGAAAGACATGTAACTTTAAGCAGTATAATTAGCTTTATGTTCAACAAATTTTTGTTCTGAAAATATTTTACTTAAGTTTGGCAAACTTACATTCATAACCGCTATACTGCACTGGAGTAAATGCAGAAAAAAGGCCTATAAGTCCTGTAAACAAATAAAAGCCATTATATAAGAAATAATAAGTCACAGAAATTAAAGACATGACTAGATAAGAAAGAGAAATGTAGTTAAACCTAGTTTACCCAAAGATCATGTTATTCATTTTCTGTATGTGACATTTGTACTGGTCATCTAGTCCACATTCATTTCCCGTTCTTGATTTATTTCTTCTTGCTATACTTCTTAAGCAATCCATTCCCATTGCAGTCAGCTTCTTTTTTTCTTGCCATACCCAACTATCACTTTCATCGCAAAATGAGCAGAAGCATGTGGTCTCCCATTTTCATATGTCTTCACAAATATTGATTCCTTGAAGAAGGTTACGTATTATCCCTTTACATTTCTACCAGCATTTGTACACCTTTAAATGTTTCCATTGATGTGCTTGGTCTAAGTTTTTTCATTTAGGAATAACTTGGAACAATTCACTTGGTTAGTTCACAAACACAACAACTACCTTAATCTTGACACTTTAATTTTAGAGCCAAACTCCTTGTGCAGCTTCATAGTCATTGCAAATCATTTCAATCCTTTGTAGCATAAATTAACTGCACCCAGAAGGGCATGACCTCAACCATCATATCTCTGACTTCACCACAAGCTGCCCCTATAAATTTATCCATAAATACATTAATCACAAGGTAACATCACAGTTCTCTCTTAATGTTGAACCATTTCCTGAACTTTTTTTATTTTCCATGAGGTTTATTTTCATCACGTACTATTTTTGTTTCATTCAGCAGCATATCTTCAACATCATATTTGTACAAAACATTCCACAATTAAAACTGATTAACTTTTGTCATATGCTTTTTCAGAACAAGCAGTCTTACAGTAAATTTTTTTCTCACTTCAAAAACTTCTTAAAGACTCATGAAGAACAAAAATATGAACTACCTACTTCTATCTTGCTATGTTTCATGTTACTTTTACTCATGAAAAGAGTTAAATATAAGGTTAAAGATTTATCTGGAAAGAAAATAAGTGAAATATTCATACAAATATGTCTAACTAGTGGTTATCAGTGTTCTTGGCTAAGATTTGATCCTCCTATGTGATGATATGTATGTCAGAATTCATCTCATTCAGCAAGTTACAAATATGCTTTCTAATTTTCTCTATGAATAATATATAAAAGATGGAATATTACAGAAAATACCTTGTATAAAATGCTGTGACTTAAATTGCCATTTATTGACAGCCCTTTTATGAGAGAATGCCTTTTTTAAAAAAAATAAATAAATTATAACTTAATTTGTGTTATAAACTGAATGGATGCTTAGCACAGAGCATTGGAAACCTTGGTAACTATATTCATAAGGGCCACAAACATTTCACAGTGATAACTCTTATCTTTCAAGTGCAGAAGTATACTCCTCCCTTACAAGATAAAACTAAAACTTCTAGCTAATTAGGTAGAAACATATTTTATATGTATGCATGTTGTATGTTTTATGTCCTTTAAATTATCATTCCGTTATTTTTATTGGTTTATGTTCACAGTTCACAGTCTCAAGAGTACTTCTAACGACTGGGTTGCTTTAGTGTGTTAAAATGTACATCTTTAAACTTTTCTCAGTTGTTAGCTTGCTGGTGTTTGAACTGCGCACCACCCAAGTTTAGTATGACATCATTATGTAAAGTAGCACAAACAGACCGGCTTGTAAAAGTTCTTCAAGGAAGTTTGCACAAGCATCTGGACTTCTGCTTGTGGCCATTAAACAGAAGACTTTAATCAATGTGCTAGGAATGGTAAAACTCAAGCATGGATTTCTTTAAAAAGATTGTGCCTTCTGTCATGTCAGATGTTGGAAATACGGTCTCTGAAAATTCTCCGAAACTATTGAAAATGAGGCGCATCAGTTTGTTTTCGTTAGGACAGACTTTAGATGAAGATGATGTTCATTTTCTGCATTCCAATTACAGTATGTATTGATGAACCTTGATTATGGGGAATTTGAGGGCTAGTGTGATTTTTAAAAGATAGTTCTATTATCTGAGCTACGGCAATCAGTTTTTCTGCCTTGAAAATGAATTTGTGTACCATCTGCTGAAGAGCTCATTTATTTAAATGGTACTCAAATCATACATCCTTCTGTGAAAGGTATCTGGCTGCAGTTTGTAAATTACAAGATGTAATGTGGAAAGTGCAATGTATTGGTGCTGAATATAGTATTCTTTTTCTGTTTTTGCTTTGTTTTTGTTTTGTTTCCTTGGGCTTTAGGGCCTAAAATATTATTAAAGCCCACTTTGTGCATTTGTTCTGTGCCAATCAAAGAGCTGATCATTTTTATTTGGAATGTATTTTTAATCTATTTCTATGTATTTTTATTTTATGCTTTGTTAGCTGCCCAGAGTTATTTGATTAAGATATCCATGTACTTTTTTTAAAAAAAATTATAACTTTCAAAACTTATTTAGTACAAGAAAATGGAAGTCAACTGAGTAGATTACTGAAGTAAATACAAGAAAAATTTTCCATTTATATTGTCAATATTTTGGGGAAGAGAGAACCATTTACTAAAGCAGTGAGAGCTATAGTAGAAGGAAGAAGTTGGTAAATACAATCCCCCTTTTCTTATTCTAAGGATGCTTTGCACAGTTTAACTTGAAGCATGTTTCTCATAAATTTAAGAAACAAACAAGGTGAACTTGAAGTATTAGTTCATGAAGGCAAATACGATATAGTTGCCATTACTGAAACTTGTGGGATGAAATTTTTGACTGGAATATACTGATGGAAGGATACAAACTATTCAGAAGAAACAGACCTAACAAAAGAGGTACAGGTCATTCAACCAAGCAGAAGAAATAGACGAACTCTTTGCTAATAAATTAACAAATGAATGTAGGAAACATACCAGAGTAGCAATGGGAGACTTTACCCTGATACAAATGGGAGTCAAACTCTGCAGAAAGTGGGAGATTGAATTTAGCTGTCAATTTTGACATCCTAAGGTAGATAAATAGAGGAAAAGCTATACTGGACCTAATTCTTACTAATAGAGAAGAAGCGATTGAAGTTGCTGGAACCTTGGGCAAGAGTAACCACGTCATACTGAAATTTAATATAATGCTAACACAAGGATTAGAATATAATCCAACCAGTGTCTTAAACTTTTAAAAGAGCTGATTTTAACAAATTCAGAAAGACCCTAAGAAAAATTCATGGATAAAAATGGCAAGGAAGTAACAGGCATTAGAGAAGTGTTAGTACCACTTTATAAATCCTTAGTAAGACCACACCTGGAATACTGCATCCAGTTTGGTTACCGCATTACAAAAAAGATGTTGAGACTTTGGAAAACGTGCAAAGAAGATCAGCTAAGGTGATTAAGGGCCTGGAGACAAAAACACAAGAATGGCTGAAGGAATTGGATATGGCCAGTCTAGAGAAAAGAAGGGGTAACATGTTAGCAGTATTCCAGTATTTGAGGGGTTTCCACAAAGAAGAAGGGTACAACTTATTTTCCAAAGCCCCAGAGGGCAGGGCAAGAAACAATGGATGGAAACTAATCAAGTCGAGAACGAAGCAACTTGGAATTGAGGAGAAACTTTCCAAAGGTGAGGATAATTAACCAGTGGAACAGCTTGCCTTCAGAAGTTGCAAGTCTTTCATCACTAGAGGTTTTTAAGAAGAGGCTGGACAGTCACTTGTCTGAACTGGTATAAGGCAGTGCTGGCAAAACGTTTCGGCACAGAGTGCTGAAAAGGTCGTGTGGAAATGTTGCGCACGTGCGCGCTCATCAGAGCCACGCTCTGGAAAAGCTGAACTTCCAGGTTCTAGTGTGCATGCTAGATCAGCTGGCTGGTATACATGTGCAGGTGGTTTTCGGCGCTGCCGCACGCACGAAGGGATCACACTCCGGAAAAGCCAAACTTCCGGGTTTTAGCATGCATACGCACCTGACAATCAGCTGGCCGGTGCACAGGCGCAAAGGACTGCTGATCGTTGTGTGCGCATTTGCACCAGAAACCCAGAAGACAAACAGGCAATGCCGTGTATGCCGGGTGACAAGACTTCGCATGCCACTTTGGGCACGTGTGCCATAGGTTCACCATCACGGGTATAAGGTCTCGTGTTTGAGCAGGAGGTTGGACTAGAAGACCTCCAAGATCCCTTCCAGCTTTATGCTGATCAATTTATTTTAATTAATATATGTTCAATTTTCTTTTCCTTTTGTAGATAATGCACATTGAATAGCTATTTCCTGATATTTCATCTGATTCTGGTATTGCAAATAGAGTCTAGCTCTGAAAGAGTGGATTATGTTTTTCCTTCTTAAACATGATTATACCAAGTAATATCATCAATATAATTCCCATTTCTGTTAATCTAATTATAATATTTGAGCTCTTTTCTGAGGAAGAGCTGTCCAACAGTAAATGACTCTGGGTGGCTTGCAAGTCAAAACATATATTACTATTAAAACATTTTTAAAAACATTTAAAACTATAATTATGTAAAAAATAATAAAAAAACATTAAAACATTTAATTCAAAGAATACATAAGATCAAGATATCTGGCCCGTTAACATAGCCAGGAAGTGGAGCCCTTGGCACATGTGACACCAAGACTTGGGAGCTAGCAAGGTTTGTAGAGGCCATTCTAATCTCTGAAGGAAGGATGTTCCATTGAGCAGGAGCCGCTGCAGAAAAAGCTCACCTTCTAGTTCCCGCCAAATGACATTCTTTGACTGATGGGATCTGCAGGATGCCTATTCTATTTCACCAGCTCCTTGAATTGTACCCGGAAACACACTGGTAACCAGTGTAACTCATGCAGGAATGATATTACGCTTGCCATATATCTTGACGTCAGTTATTAGTCACATGGCTGCATTCTGCAGCAGTTGAAGTTTCCAAATGGTCTTCAAGGGCAGCCCTATGTAGAGCATATTACAGTAGTCTAATTCGGAGGTTACAAGGGCTTGAGTTACCATGAGCAGGGCACAACAGATGTATCACCTGAAGGTGTGCAAAGGCCCTCCTGGCCACAGTTGCCACCACCTCTTCGAACAGGAACCACGAGTGTAGGAGGACCTCCAGATTGCACGCTGAGTCTGTTTGGGGTAGTACCACCCCATCCAGAACCAGAGATGGAAGATCTTTGTCTCCAGGGGGCTCCAAATACTCACAGCAACTTTGACTTGCTAGGGTTGAGTCACAGTCTGTTTTGCCCCATCCAGGTTGCATTTTGATGTCTTCGTGTGAGCTTTTCATAACTTGGTGGGACAAAACATTTGAATGGAATGCAAGGATTTAACTAAAAGAACTAGCCAGACCCCAGGGGGCAGGAGTATTGAAATCCAGGCATTTGAGCACGTAGGAAACGAACTTTTCTTTTTAATTTTTTTTCCAGGCAGAATAGAATTGTTCAGAGCTATTCCAGAAAGCAAAACAGGGAACAGCGGATTGAAATGAAGTAGATTTTATATCAAAATATTTCCAAACATGTAAAGTTCAACAGTGGAACAGACTGTGTTGATTCTCTTTTGCTTGAGGCGTCCAAGCAAAATCTGGATGGCCATCTGTTGGGGATGCTTTAGTAGAGGATTCCTATACTGGGCTTGACTAGGTGATTCTCATTTCCAATTTTTATATTTTGTGTCTTTGATTCCCAAAAAGAAGAATAGCTTCTGAATTGTTGCTGGTTTCAGAGGGGGAAGCAATCTATTACTGGTGGAGCCAGTAGCAATCTTCTATAGGACATGATACTTTAGGGAGAGGAAGGGTAATATTTCATCTGGGAAAATACCATGGACATAAAGTCTTAATTCCCTCCCCACCATTTCACTGTTGCATTGTTGTAGATTAATCATGACGCAAGTGGCTGTGTTAAATGTGAATGTATTGTTAGTGGTAATCTGAAAAATCTTTTAGTTTTGTTCTAGAGTGCCTACTGCACATTTGTGAAAGGAATAGTGATTTGTACAGAGCTCTTTTCTGAATATCTTTGAACCATGGCAAGTTTATAATCAAGAAAACTTTGGAAAAAAGTGATCCCCCCTCTTCCCCCCACCCCACACTTTTTGAATCTCATTGTTGGTATTTCTGATTTTCAGGCTGAAATAATGTGGTGGGATAGCAAAACTGCAGGTGGCAATCTTAAGCAATAAAATGAACTAAAGGTTTTTAATGTTTATTTAGGATGTAATCTTCCTGGTTGAGCAATTGAGATAAAAAGCATAAAGTATTCTAATTGTTTGGTTGAAGATTAATCCTGTATTTGAACTGTTTAAATGCTGCAAACTCTTAAGTCATTAGAATTTCTCCAATTCAGTTTGCATTATTGCTAGCCAAAAGCTATGTGAACTTACGAAACATAGATTTATTGTAGTCTGCAATCCTGCTTTTTAGAATAGTAGACAGAAGCTGAATCCTCTTTAAATTATCTGCTTATTTCTATTTTCGTATCCTGATAATGCAATGAAATGTTCCTAAGGCATACAGTCATAAACTGCTGAATTACTAGTGAAATGTTGCTAGAAGATGGGGACCCGAGACAGGTAACAAATAAAATTGAACACAGAATCTTTTATAATAATGTTTTAAATTTGAGAATGTAATTATTGGTTCTATGTGTGAATGGAGTACTGATAAGCAATGAAAAATACTATATTCCATTTATATTTATTGAAATAGTGTAGAAAAAAGTAAGCCTGATTGAATGTAGAATAGCAACAGTGAAAAAAAAATAACATTTTTGTCAAATATCCCTTTGGGACATAATAAATTTCAGCTCACTGGAAGTTACCACAGATTTTATAACTAAGTAAGAGTATAAACTTAAAGGTCTTAACTCAAATAAACTAGTCGCTTTATTGCAGGAAGAGGTTATTTTGCAGAGGTCTACTTATGAATCAAGCTCTATGTACAAATCAACCCAAGATTTAAATCATAAACTTCTTTGTTTATTTAGATATTAACAGGTTTCTTAGCTATAAAGGTAAAGGTTCCCCTTGCACATACGTGCTAGTCGTTCCCGACTCTAGGGAGCGGTGCTCATCTCCGTTTCAAAGAGCCAGCACTGTCCGAAGACATCTCCGTGGTCATGTGGCTGGCATGACTAAATACCAGAAGTGCATGGAAGGCTGTTACCTTCTCACCAAAGGTGGTCCCTATTTTTCTACTGGCATTTTTTACATGCTTTCGAACTGCTAGGTTGGCAGAAGCTGGGACAAGTAACGGGAGCTCACCCCATTACGCAGCACTAGGGATTTGAACCGCCAAACTGCCGACCTTTCGATCGACAAGTTCAGCGTCTAAGCCACGGAGCCACAGCGTCCCTTTTTCTTGGCTATGGTCATATTTTAATAGTCAATTAAAAATATAATAATACAATAAATATTTTTATTTAAAAATTAAATTCAGGCAACAGTAAAACAGTTCATAGACTTTCCAAAATAATTCATTTTTTTAAATTGCAGAAGGCCAATAACGTAGAGAACAATCTGATTTCCAGCACAAGCATAGGCTCTCTCTACTAAAAAACGGTGCCTGCAGCTCTCAGCCCCCCCCCCCCTTGCAGTAATGGAGAATTCAAGGCACTTTCTGTTAAGAAGAGCCAGTTGAGCAGATCAAATGTGCTGAAGAGGATAATTCTGCAGGTATCAGCATCAAGCCACAAAGGGCCTTTTAAATTGCACCTGGAAGCTGATAGGGAGCCAATGCAGGATCCAAATCATCAGTGTAACATGTTCCTTTTCATGGCAACAGATGGGATGGCTGTTCTTTTCCACCCTTGAATACTGTAGACATCTGGCCATGTGTACATAATAGCCCTGTTTGGACTAAGCATCGTAACTTTTGCCTCAGTTTCAGTTTTACAGTATCTAGCTAGCTTTTAACTATTTTTTTATATTTAAAAAAACAAAATCTTTTAACACATGAAAATTTTAACAATAGTTTCAACTTCTCTAAAATAGAAAATATAGTTGTATCTAATTGCAAATTGTAATTGCAGTTATATATTTATAACTTTATAAGAATGAAATATTGGATCGGAGTATAATAAAGTCTTGCAAACCCCATAAATTAATATTGCTTATAAATTAATAGTATAAATAAATATTGTTATAGATAAATGTCTTTATAAATGTGTTCTCTGCATTTTTCTTTCACATAGATATGTAAAAGAATTATAACGATTTAGAATTGTCTTCAAAATTGAGACAGCAGTGTGCAAAAAGCTCGAAGCAGTATGTATTTTAAAGACAGTAAATAAAGAAGTGCCTTGGGGATTTTCCCATGGTGATAATCTATTTGCTAGATACATCATTAATTATAAAGTATATTGCAAATATTTTGCATACAATAATTAAGGGAAGCTTTGTTTTAACAATGGGTTGTTCAGGAAAGTAAACCTTTAAATGAACCAAAATAACTGCTCAAGAAAAAAAGCCTCTAGACAAAGAAGTAAACTAGCCATTTAAGTATCTGATTCCCTTTTTATATATCACTGTAAAATGGCCTTTTCTGGGGATGAAATCATTTCCCCTCCAGCTATTCTCAGGGTGAAAACTTTCTAAAATTGCCTAGAACAGGAAAGGATTTCTGATGACCAGGACATGGCCTGGCTGATCTGGGTGATGCACCTGCACAGAATTGTGTTGAAACCTTGCAGTGATATGAAGAATTTGTTTTAGTGGGATACATTTGAAATGCGGTGGAGAAAAGCTACCTTCCAGTAGGTACTCATTGTCTGTTTTGGTAAAGGGTATATTGTTGAAACTTGCTCATATTGCAAATGAATTCCAATGCAAGCCGTACAAATAATTGTTACTGGCCTAGGTTGCTTCTCTAGGAGCAATGTCATTAATGACATTGAAATCTATTTCGGTCACTGAGATCCTCATAACCAGTGATGAATCTGGCAATATAGGTAGTCCTCAATTTAGGTAAGTGTGAAAATTGGTCACAAGTCACTTTTTTCAGCGCCCTTATAACTTTGAACAGTTACTAAATGAATTGTTGTAAGTGGAGGTCTACCTGTACTGGTTCAGTAATAGCATCCTTTGCTTACCTAGGAGAATGTCTTTATTATTCTCTTTCAGTCCTCAGAGGTTTGACAGAAGAGCAAGGTTTTACTAACTGCCAAAATATTAAGAGGAAAAAAACTCCTCTCATCCTGGAGCCTCTGCTAGTTCCATCCTAGCAGAGTTCCTTCCCTTAAGGGGAAGCTGCCATCCTCCAGATAGCATCTGAAACATTGAGAGAATGGTGCTGCATAGAGCACCCAAAAGGGCAGAGATGGGAAGATAGGTGGGTGGGGATAATTGAAGAAGAGGCAGAAATTCCTCCTTATTGACTGGTTGCATAGAATTTGGGACTTGATAAACGGAACGATAGCGATTCTAAAGTTGGAATCACATAATGTGAAAACGTTTTGTTTGCTATTTGCAAACAGAGTAGCAATAAGAGTTATTACACTAAGTTGCCACTTGAAGTTCTCAACAGCAAGGTGACTAAAAGCTTTGGCTTCAGCTGCATTTCATTTTTTTTTTAAATTTATTTTCTGGGGACCAGTGTGTGTCATCAAGAAATATGAGTAGCCTGAAAGATGTCCTCTTGTGACAAGCATGGGAACTTTATTTTTCTTACTGAAGGTCATCTGCATTCAGCAGCATTTCTACTATAGTTGTGCGTCACTCGGAGGCTGCATGGTAATGAAATACTGATGCTATGGGCCAAAACTCTGTTGGTCTGTGAGCAAAAAAGGGATGACTGGTAGACAAGATACACCAACAAAATTACAGCTGCAGCAGCTCTGAAACATGATGTTGAGCCTACAAGACTCTGTGCTTTTTGAAATTAACATTAAATCCCTACTAAAGTTATGGAACAGCAGCTGTAAGTATATTATCTTGGATGAGGCATCCACATCATGAGAGTTCCCTGCATGCTAATTTTTGAATGTTAAGTTGTGGAAGAGCTGACTGTTGTGAGAGGCAAATGAAAGAAATAGTTAAATATTAACAATTGCAGTATATTCTTCTTTTTTTAACAACCCCCCCCCTGCAGTTTCTGTATATATTTCTGTGTTTTAAAAAAAACAAACGGTGGCAGTTTCTTTTAAACGGAAGTGACAGTTTAAATCCCAGGCTCTGCAGGGTTCTGTGTCTTGTCTAATGCTATTCCATAGTTCAGTTCAGGACAAAATATGCTTTGTAGCAAAATCAGCTGCTTAATGTATTCTATAGCAAATGTACTGTTTTTAAATGTTAAAATGTGTGTACAATTAGAAAATTGATGTTAATGTTTTCCAAAAAAACAGTTATATCCCAATTCTTGCGATGCATTTGTCTAAATCAAGTAATGGAAAAACCTCTTGACCTTAATAGCCCCATTGGCTTTGAGGAGCATAGCTACCCTAGAAAAAATTGGAACCCCAGAAGAGAAAGTGGGATGTACCATCCTTTCTAATCAGCATATAAATAGATTTACAGTCACTAAACGAAAATAGTCATAGTCAAAATAGAGAAAAAAGCAGCACTGTCAGAACTCGGGGTTTTGATTTTCTGATTTGCCTCTAAGTTACTCATGACTCCCTTGAGGGGTTTCAACCCATCATTAGAAAAAACCCTGTTCTAATTTATATTAAATGCCCTTCATATCACAAATTCAGTTCATTCAATTTTTGAATCTTAATGTTTAATATTGATGGTATAACTTTTAGATATATTTTAGATTGCCAGCTGGTGGGAAAGCTATTTATAATGGCCTTTCCTTAAAAGTAATTTTAATACAAACTTTTCTATGTAAACCCACAATTCTTTACCATCTAGGACTTACAATTGAGAGGGAACAAACACCAAGGATATGGGTTTCTCCAGGCAGTGACTGGATTTTTGATATAATCTAAAATAAGAGTTACAACCGTGCGCTATCCCTTTTTGCATAGAGTTGTGATTAACAGGAGCACTAGCAATTTAACATTTAGTATTTAGGATAAGAATATTTACCAATCCTTAATATAAAATTGGTCTCAAGGAGGTTTGAATAGCTAATAGTGTCTACTCTGTTGGGTCTGCAGTTAAAAAGAATAATTGCTGTTTTCTCAAAAATGAAGGCGTTTGGACAGTTTTCCTGCCAGAGATAGATTAATAAATACCTTGCATTATTGTATGGAAAGCTTCTAATTTTAATTTTTTAAAAAAACAGTTGATTAACTTAAAAGTTTATATATTAAATTAAAGTGTTTCTTCCCCTGCATTCTTTCTACCATAAACAAAATATTAGTTTTGTCTTGTTATTGGAGAATTATGTCTATAAGCAGTCATACTATTTATTGAAGCTTTGTTTGCTAAGAAATAGCACTGACCAGTGTGGTGTGAAATGAGACATTGTTTAATTTTAACTTGTATACCTTTATGACTTTATCATCTTAGTCTTTCCAGAATTTCTCAGTAATTTTTGTTATATTGAAAATGTAAAGACACTATGTAAATTTATACAGATTCTATGATTATATATGCTGAAATGACTGAAGGTATAAACTCAGTAGCATTGTTCCATCACATTTTTTATAAAAAAAAAAGTTTGCTTAGCTGGCAGAACGTTGTGGCAAGGCTAGGCTAGGGTTTGATTGTAGTTGCACTTTTTTCTTTCACTTATAACAATGGAGTGGTATTCATAAGGCCTAGATTCAGGATGCTGTGTCTCTGCCAACAATTCTTTTTGCACCGAGTCGGGAACATTCTGTTAAACTAGCTGAGTATTGAGGCTATTTAACAGTTAAGCTAGCCCTTTATTACATTCATAAAATTGAAAGAGGGTGGCATCTTACTAATTTTTAGTGTAAGGTTATCAAAAATGAAATATTCGTCAGAATTTTTGTACTAGCCTTTATCAGCATTGTATCAGCATTAAATTGGTGCATCCTGGGCTTGATTCATTGCTGACTCCTGGGAGTAATGTGATACTGCACTTGTGCAAAACAGGATGCGCCCAGGCTGAAAAGTCAGTATCTGTTAAGCCCATGAAAACCTGAGATTTGCAACAGATAATCAGAATAATAATTGTCAGATAGTGGAGTGGGAGAGAGAAAGCAAATGGATGGTCCAAGCAACATTAACAAGTAAGGAGATAAACAGAAAAACACTAAGATAGAGAAAGCATACTTTTTGTTGTAAACAGCAGACCAATCTAGGAAAATTTGTGTAGTCCTCATAACAGCATCCTTTTGGCAGCTCCCTAAGTTTCCCAACCAAATTTCAGGACATAGCATCTGCCAGCTTTTCCAGGCAACCAGTTATACAACTACAAGGCCCTTAGGCTACTTTCTGCTTTTTTTCAAATACTGAATGTTTTAAAATATCCTGTAAGGATCATGTGAATTAATACAGACTTTTTATTTGCTGCATAGCAATATTTCTACCTATGAGAAACTCTAAAGCCATTTGAAGAATTAATTAATTAATCTGGAAGTTGAATTTAGGGCTAGAGAAGGGGAAGGGATTTATATTCCACTTTTTCATTCAGGGGTTGAAAGTGACATACATTGCTTCTTCTGTTCCCATTTTTTTTGCCTATAACAACAATCCTGTGAGGTAGGTTGGGCTGAGAGGGCGTGACAGGCCCAAAATCATCCACTGAGCTTCTGTGGCTGATTTATGCATCCATGCCTGGGGGAGCATAATCTTTGGTGGAACAATTATCCTCTGTTGTATTAAAGATCATCAATGCAAAACCGTGTGCTAGTATCCCATATGTATAATACTGAGAGTCCATGAAGAATAGTGACATGTCATTTTCTTGTAATTCTTTTATTCATTTAGAACAAAACAAACAATATTGATCTTTTTTAAAAAAATAAATAAATGACTAATGCTTTTATTCTGTTGGCTTTTTTAAAAATTTAATTATCCCTTTCTTCATTCTTAGGCCAGCTACAGAAAGAATTCAAAACTTTATATCCAGGGTTTCCAGGTGATCATGTTTCTATACAATTTAGGCACATGCCAGATTAGCCACAGCAATGTTACATCATGCCCTTGAAAAATTACGTTAAATATAAACCTATGTGATAAATGCACACGGCCAGGACAATACATGAAATAATGAAGTATATTCTTCCACAATTATTGTGTAACATACAGAAATTTATTTTCATAAATTTCCTGTAGAATATAATGGTTTGAGGTGAAAATATATTGCATAGGCTAAACATACAAGACTGATTGTAAATTTTAACTGTGTGAAGCAAATAATGCCAAATTCAAATAATAACAAATTCAAGTTCTTATGCTAGTATTCCATGAAAGTTATTACCACTAATTTTCATCTTAAAATAATTACGTAGGAAGTGATTGTATAATCTTACAAACAAATAGACAAGAGATATAAATTGCAATAGCAAGAATACCTTGAAGATTAATCTTAAAAATTGGTTGTTGCTCCCAAGGAGCTGTTCATTTGGTGAATTTGACCCTTTCTGAAACAAATAAGGCTTTTTCCTCTTTTATTCCCCTTCCCTGTCTTTTTACATATTCCCTTTCTGTCAGTTTTGTTTTAATTTTTGCTTGTGTATGTATTTGTATGAGAAAATTGTTTATAGAAAGAGATTGGGTCAATTAGGAAGCAGGGTGCCTTATTTTCCAGTTAATTTATTTTAACTTATATCTGTTAACTCAGTGAATACTTTTTTTCCCCTTTCTTTTGCTATTTATTGTCTGATTGGTATATATACACCAACATATCTTTATTTACCATTAAGCAGCTGTACCGGATAGGAGGGAAGAATCCCAAGAATTGCTTTACTTGCGTTGCGGGTTGATTATAGCGATAAGAAAAAGCATTTTGTGCACAAAGGATTCTAAACATGGTACAACTAGTTGTAAGTCCTCGAGGTCTAGATCAGATATTAATGTTGTGCCAGTTGTGCCTGGAAGTGACAGACAGCAAGTAAAGCCAAAGAGATCACCAGGGCCATCAGCTATGGGAAACTGGAGGCACTGGAAAGATGGGTTTATCAGTTCACATGCCATATGAAGGAGAAGAGGATGGTATGCCAGTCCTTCCTTACGCTCTCCATAAGGTAGAATCAAAATGTTCTGTCTTTGGTTCAGCTTTTTCTTGGGATGGCTTAGCAGAACTCCCAAAGCACAATTATCTTCACTTCAGGTTCACATCAAAATATACTCCCAGTTTCACTCAAAGTTAATGGGGTGAAAATTGGGCATGGCACAGACTAGTTCTTTCTCTCCTGTGTCTATTTTTTTCACTCAGAATTGTCTTCCTTCATTGCCTTTGGTGAGGCTTCTTCACTAAGTGCCCTTGCTAATTGCTATAATATGGGCCAGTGGTTCTCAACCTTCCTAATGCCATGACCCTTTAATACTGTTCCTCATATTGTGGTGACCCCCCAACCATAAAATTATTCCTAAAATCATTGAAAATATGTGTTTTTCTATGGTCTTAGGTGACCCCTGTGAAAGGGTTCGACCCCCAAAGGAGTCCCGACCCACAGGTTGAGAACCACTGATATAGGCAGTTAAAGAACATTTAAGATTAGGCTTTCAGTCAATCATAGTAGAGCGGGAAGGTATCTTGGAGGTCTTCTAGTTCTATATCAGGGGTCAGTGGTGAAATCTAATTTTTTTTTTTGCCACCAGTTCTGTGGGCATGGCTTGCTGGGCGTGGCCTCGTGGTGGTCATGTGACTGGGTGGGCGTGATCAACTTTTATTTACTTTTTAAAGCATTTTAACTAGTAAAAAATGCTTTAAAAAGTTTTTTTTTAAAAAGGTTCCGATGATCAGCACGTGACCAGCCTCACCCCCACCCCTCTCCAAGCCAGACCCAACGTCTCCTAACCCCAAAGATTGCCCGCCTTTCCACCTTGGCCATCCAGTCCGGGAAATGACAGGGGAGGGGGGGAAGAGAGAGAGAGAGAGAGAGACAAAGCGCTCGGCTGCTCCCCCTTTTCACTCACCCCAAGCTTCCTGCTGCGGATTTTCACACCTTGCTTCATGCGCCTGGGATCGTTGCCCTCATCATCTTCTTCTTCCTTCTCTCCATCTTCCAAGTGGAAAAACGCCAGGAGCAAGTGGAAAAAGAAGCGCTTGTTTTTCCATTTGTAGGAAGCTTTTGTACCTGTGAAGGCAAGTCTGGCTTCCTGCGTTTTTCACTAAAAACCTCACCAGTACCGCTGTGTGCATGGTGTGTGTGTGGCTGTGTGTCTTTGCCCTTGGTCTTTCACAGCAGCCCGTGCCTGATGTCCTGTCCGCAGCCAGCTGAACTGGAGTTGGGGAATTCACCTCTTCTGGCCTTGCCTGGGCATTGCAGGTTCTTCTTCAGTATTGCAATCCTGGGATCCAAGGAAAAGGAGGGAAAAACCAAAGCGGCTGGCTGCGGAGCTGCCAGTTTCAGGAAGTGGCCCAACAAGCAGAAGCGACGCGCCCAGAAAGAGTTTGGCAAAAGTCATTCTGCGCTGAAGCAGAGTCATTCCAAACCTTCAGCGGATCCCAGGATTGCAACGCTGAAGGTTTGGAATGGAGCTTTTTTCGCAAACGGCAGGAAAACAGGAAGGGGGATTTTCCTGCCTACCATTCTTCCCCCAGTCTGAGGAATGGAAAAAAGCTCCATTCCAAGTGGTCCACCGGGAGTTGGTCCACAAGTCTTAAAGCTGCCAACTTTGAAGACCTCTGCCCTATACCATTTCAGATAGGTGGCTGTCCTGTCTTTTCTTAAAAACCTCCAGTGATGATGTACCCACAACCTCTGAAGACCAGCTGATCCACTGTTAGGTTAGCAGGTTGCTGCTTTCCTTGATTAGTTTCCATTCATTGTTTCTTGTCTTGCCTTTTGGTGCTTTGGAAAAGAACCCTCATTCTTTGTGGCAGTTTCCATGTGTAGAATGCACCCGTATCCCCTTATTGTCGGTTATCTGAACCTCGCACCTTCAAAAATATCAAGTGATATCTTTTCTGAAACTTCTAAAAATATTTTTGACTGCACATTTTTATGCTGCTTTCAAAATGCAATTTTAATAAATATGATATACTGTACTACACCACAGTTGGTCGCATTTTATCCTGAAATTTAGCTCTTTATAAATTATTTTTGAAAATTAAAAAGAGGTATTTTCTGACCTGATACCTTATGAATCCCTACAACCATATAGAAACGTTGACAACCGAACATCCTTTTATGAGCAGTAAAGTTTTAGTCCCTTTGCATGCATTGTTTTTTCTATACATTGCAATCAACATATAATGAATCATTAACAGGCTTCATTTAATAAAACTGGTTTTATTAAATAGCAAACATAATGAATTTATGCTTGCTGTTCATGCAGATACACAGTTTATTTTCTGTTTGTTTGAAGTGTTACTGTAACAAGTGGCTCAGTGCTAAGGGTGTTGCCACACCAAATGACCACTGTTGGCTCCTGTTCCCAACTATGAAGTAATCTTGTATTGTTTCCAAGTTGATTATTTTATTTCTAAAATTGCTCTTTTGCTTTACTGGAAGGAACTTGCCCCGAGAAGTGTGTGGTGCATTTTCCACCTGCACTTCCACATTAGGCACAAAACAGCTCAATACTACAGAAAGAAAACTTAGCTTTATCTTGGTTTGCAACATACATTTCACCACATGGCACAACTTGATAAGCATTTTTTTACAGCAGACAAGCCATATACAGGGACTTCTCATTTCCCCCCTCGCTGCTCCTACATTCCACTAATTGGGATCTTCCTCATTCCATTGGTTTGACTGGGTGTCCATCAAAATTCCTCTGCAGGATGTCCACGCCCCCTTCTACTGCGCATGTCCAGTCTTTTCACTCAGTCCAGTGTGAATAGACTGGTGTGTCTTTCAGTCCCCAAAAATTGAAATAATTAACGTTTAAAATAGGAGAGAAAACATCGTGTGAGTAAAAATCCGGCTGTTTTAAAAGCGGTGCTGGGCGAGCAGGCGCGTTCCAATTGCGGGGGCGCTTGCCTCCGACTAACATATGTTTTCAATTAACGCTGTCAGGAGCGGGCTAGAAATAGTCCTCTGTTGCCGAAATTGCCGCTAGTGAGGAGCTGGTAACCATTTGTTCAGCGGTTATTTGAAGTTATAGCAGTGCTGAACAAATTTACTTACCCCTGCAGCAAAAATTACAGCGGCACCTACATGGTCATGTGATTAAAATTCAGATGCTTGGTAGCCCGCCTGCACTTTGGACCTCAGAGGACTTAGAGATTGGGCAACTCCCTTCTCTCTCATCTCCCACCTCCCATCTTCACTTTTGGCTTCTCCTGCACTCTGCACTTCCAGCCACCCCACACTTTGCTGCTGATCTTTGTCTTCTTGCTTCCCCTACTGACCAAGCACACCTGGCCCAGCCCTTCGTGAAGCAGCTGCTGACTGGGCCAGGTTTTCTTGCTGAGGTCGCACTGCTCTTTTAGCAAATTGGCCCTGACATAAGGTTTTGGAAGGCTTCTGAGGTAGAGTGGAGGGTGTTCAGGACAGTTGGGACTGGAGCCACTAAGCCAGGCTGCGACTTCTTGGGTAGCATGCCAAAAAACGTGCTAACTTTGAGAGAGTGCAGCCAATACCAGGGTAAGTGTCCTGTCCTAGGGCAAACATACAGAGAGGTAGTTACAAAACTTTACACGGGCCCACCGGTAGAGAAACAAGTCTCCCAAAGTTAGCACGTTTCCTTAAAAAAAGTTCCAATCCAAAACGCTGGACAGAAAAATGGTCAGGCTACATTCAAGAGTCAAAACTTTACAGAAGGTTTACCAGCCAGTCCAGATCCATAATCAAGATCAGGAGGCTTGCAGGAGCAGTGAAGTTGAATGGAGTAGGAGTTATGGATAGTTATTGGCAAAGCAGAGGCTTTCTTAAAACAGAAGCAAGCTCCAATGTTGCTTGTTTGGAAAGGTGAGGCTCTTTCCTTGCAAGAAGCCTCACAGAACTCCTTTGCACTACTTATCCACTCCATGTGACAAGTCCTTGTGCTGGGAAAGGAAGGCAGCTCAACGTCTTCATCTTTAGAGACCAGCAATGGCTGTTCGAGCTGGTTACTGGACAACCCTACCGCATCTTCCAGCTCCTGCTCATACAATAGTTCATCCAGTAATTCTGGAAGTGACTATTCATTGTTGGTCCCTTCCTCTGAATGTCAGTAGGGGGCAGGATGGCCAGAAGGGTAGAGTTGGAGAAGAATTGATGTTCGGGAGAATGGAAGAGAGGCAATCCCTTACCTTGGAAGAACTGAGGCTTGGGAGGGAATGGCTTGGATTGGGCTGGGTCCTCAGCTAATGATTGGTGGGTTTCAGTTAACAATAGCAATGGCATTGTGTTTTATAACCACATCACTTAGTGACAGAAATTTAGTCTCTGTTGCTATTGTAACCCGATTACCTATATCTGTGATGGCGAACCTATGGCACGCGTGCCACAGGTGGCACGCACAGCCATATTGGTGGGCACGCGAGTGTTGCCCAAGCTCAGCTTCAGCATGCATGTGTGCGTTGGCCAGCTGATTTTTGGGCCTTCTGGGACACTGGAAGTTGGCAAATGGGCTGTTTCCGGCTTCTGGAGGGCCTCCGGTGGGGAGGGGAAGGCTGTTTTCGTCCTCCCCAGGCTCCTAGAAAACGTCTGGAGCCTGGGGAGGGCAAAAAACGGGCCTACCATGCCCACGATGCTGTCACATACCAGAAATGGGGGGGAGCATGGGGGGATCGCGGGCGCATGCATGGGAGGGCAGGGTGCCTAGAATTATGGGTGTGGGCATGTGCGCACGTGACTACCCCGCACTCCCCCAGCTTTTGGCACACGATGGCAAAAAGGTTAGCCATCACTGACCTATCTGTACTGCTTGTTGTTGAATATAGAAATCAAATCCATATATGTGTGTCATTCTTGGGATTAAAATTCTAGGCTGCCGCCTTCTCAGTCTTGAGAATAAGAGATTACTCGTTCAGTGTTTATATATTGTTTCTATCTAAGAATCACTGGTTCCCAGTTTGCCTGGTTCAGTTTTTACGCCATTTCACAATATATTAGAAGATAACATTGCTCTATTTATACAGCAGGAATAGTTCACTGTAGATTTAGAAATTTCTGATAATGTTTAATTTGATCATGGGACTTGGATCCCAATTTAAATAGAGTTGAACAAATTAAAATTTTATATATTATACTGCTAGTCAGTTCTCACATTGATAAAGGAACAAGCAACTAACAAAACAATGAGGAAATGTAGCCTGCCCAGTCCTTAAAATAGCAGCAAACATCCTAACCCATTGCCAGCCACCATCACCATCACTGCCATTGCTGTCGTAATATCTAGAGATATCTTGTTTGAAAGTAAAACAATTGCAGGAATTTATTGAATTGTAGCCTTATTGTTCCTTCTAATAAACATCATTATCAGATCTCTTTTAGACTTGCTTTTTGAATTAACTATTTCCTAAGTTATTGAAGAAAACACTGTTCATCACATGCCCAAAGTCAAAATTGAATGAAATGCACTACGGCTTAGCATAATGTATGAAGCTATTCTTAAAACCATTCTTTGATTAACTGCTGGAAAATAATATGTGGAGTACGTTAATTTTTTATTGAACTGTATTTTATATAAATATTATATAACATATGCATTAGAGTTCAAAGTAATGTACACTGAGTTGCAGATATATTAAATAATTGTGTCTACATATAACTAAACTGCCTGACTGCCCTGTGGTTACAAAGGCAGGCTGTCAATCAAAATTGCAAATGTAAAAAGAATAGAAGAGATTGGGTCTAGAAAAAAAGATATTTATATTGAAACATTTTTCTCTTGTGCTCAGGTTATTTAAGAGTGTCTTATTATCAAATTCTGAATAGAGAAAGGAATGTGATTACAGTAAAATATGCTTACAGTAAATCAAAGGGGAAAACTTTAAAATCCATGAAAACAATAGACAAAAAAGAGAAAAGATATAAGAAAAATGATAGGGCCTATTAGATCATCTCTCATAACGGGTTTTTAGATGTTTTAAAAATAATGTTTTTCAGAATTTCAGAACAGTTACTGTTATTGTTAGTGTTTTTGCCATTTTGGCCTCTACAAAATGCTGGATTTTGTGATGTTGTTGTTTTCTACTAGGTAGTGTAATCTTGGCAAAAGGTGAACTCCACAAAGGCCAGGTTAGTTTGTATGCTGTCTAAAATGCACACGGAAGCTATTTCTATTTTAACTCAGCAATGTATGTGTATCTATTTACCTATCTATAACTACATCTCAAAGATACTTGTGTTCATAGAAAATTTTATGTCTATTGTGCTTTTCCATTTCCTGTCCTATATATTATATGCCCTAAAAAAAGTGTAAGCATTTTTTTTTTCAACAAAACTAAGCATATTTACTTACCACTTGACTCCTGCCTTTGTTTCATTCTTGGTCTCCTTGAGGTTTTTTTTTTTTGTTTTTTTTTTTACCAATGAAAAGGCAGATTCATGCCCTTAGGAATACTGCTTGTTCCTTAGTCATTGTTACAATGCCAAAACAAAAATAAAATAAGCTGGATAATCAAGTGCCTTCTCTTCCTAGTTCTTTATGCATTTATATATGCACACAGGATTATATATGTATTTATACATACAATATATAATATATATTTTATGTGCATGTATGTGTGTAGATGTATATAACTAGATATAAATGATATATACAAATGATCTATATATTGACATTCACTATAATTGGTAAATACATGCAGATTAATACATATGCAGATTAATACTAATATGATTGAATGTAACAATATTTCACTTGTATTTTTCTGTGTTTGTTTTATATTTTATATTTTTATGTTATGAGCCAGTTTTGAGTATTGTATGACCAAAAAGGAAGGATACAAATTTAAAAATAAATGACATAAAACCACACACACACACATATAATTTGAGCTAAACATATCATCATTGCAGAGTCATTCTTTGCAAGTTATTTACTCTGGACGACCAGTATATGATTATTGAAGCAACACAGGTTCTTTTAACATAAGGGGTTTTTTTGCTTGTACTGATAAATAAACAAGACTTCTTGGCTTTTCAATTGGCTAAGCATCCCTGAATAATACAGGCTGAGAGAATTCCTATACCATATAACTTGATCTTTCAAGAATAGTGCAACTCAATTTAAGATTAATTCCAAAATTATATTCACTACAGATAGTTTCTTAATCAAGAATTCATCAATATTCTTCTATCTATACCTCATCCCATTGCAACTTCTAGGCCGCTGCTCAAGAGTGCTGTTCTTTGGGAAAAGAGGTAGAAGTGATTATCTTCTGAAGAATAATGACTCTGACAACTCAGAATCAGATAACTCAGAGCTGAAGCAAAGTTGTTGTGGGGAAAATAGGAAGAAAAAAGTGTTTTGGATATATTTGCCAACTTCAGTTATTTGTAAAAGTAATAAAGGTGACATACAAAATGAATTAATTAATTTCTCCAAATGACCTCTGTGGCAGTTTCCACTATTTGATCAAGATAATGTACAAGTTGTCCTTGAGTTATGAATGTAATGCCTATTATAGTAGCAAGTCATGACAGTTGTAAAGTGGGTTAGTCGTATAACCAATCCAGTTTCATAACCTTTTTAATAACAAAACTTAAAATGCAGTTATGTGATTGTGGGTCACTGAAAATGTCCATCAATATGTCCCAGTTGCTGAGTGACCAAAGTACAGCAGTGTGACTGGGGAGGGTGGGAGTACGATGTTGGAACTTTGAATCCATGTCATAGGTAGCGCCCAGGTAGGTTCATTAAAACTTTGAACAGTCACTAAACGACCAGTTGGAAGTTGAGGACTACCTATATATGATTTTTTTCTAGCGGATTTCAATGTTTTTTCTTGACTAGTACTGAATAATGAGGCTTTAATGATTTACTTATAAATACGGGAAGATCAGAGTTTTTTTATTGCATTTTAGAGAAAATGGTCAGCTATTAAAATTAAGAGGAGATAAAGAGAAGAAATTGGAACATCATTTGAAGGGATTAAAGATTAAATTTTTCAATATGTTGTTTCTCGTAGCTAATTCCTAAATAGAATTTTCCTTAAGTTTGAATGGGGCACAACTATGGTGTTTACAGCATTCCACAGTCATAGTATCATTGGATTATAGAACCGGAAGGGACTTTAGAGGTCTTTTAATCCAACTCGCTGCCCAAGTCATCCCAGACAAATGGCTAACCAATCTTTTCTTGAACATCTCCAGTGATGGAGCATCTACAGCTCCATGAGGCAAGCTATTCCATTGATTAATTCTTATTGTCAGAGAATTTCTGCTTAATTCTAGATTGGATCTGTCTTTAACAAGGGAGACTCTTTAACCGTCACTTGATCACCATTTGCAACCTTTACTGCTGGCTTCTGACAACCAAAATCAATGGGAGGCTGGCAGGAATGTGCAAGTTGTGTTACATTTGCTTAACAATGAATTCCCAGTTCCACTAATTAAGGACTACCTATATTTAGTGAGCATATTTTACTTAAACTACATTATTTCTCTACTTGTAATTCTACATTCTATTTCTCTAAATTTATAACTATTTACAATATGCAGCAATAGCACTTAGACTTATATACCATTTCATAGTGCTTTACTATGTAGTTTACAGAGTCAACATATATCCTCCATCAGTCAGGGTCCTCATTTTACCGACCTTTGAAGGGTGGAAAGTTGAGTCAACCTTGAGCCAGTCACCGAAGTATTGGCAGTGGACAGAATCAGCCTGTAATGCTGCATTTCACTCCCGGCCCCAGCAGCTTCCAAGCAACTTTTCTTTGATTGCCTTTGCTACTTAGCTGGCCTGTGTTGCTGTTCTGTACTGCATGATACTGAAATAAAACTATTTTTGGCTCTATATTTCATGGGAACATGTCATTGCTGTCACAGTTGCTTGTTGGAACTGTTGCCACATCTTCTACTTTTGGCTGTTGCTGGATTGGGATTGCTCTGTTGCTGTGGCCTCTCAGCTAGTCACTGGAGGGATTGGATAGATTGCCTGTTGTTGGGTAGGAATTGTTGAAGAAGTTTTGTTTCATTGCACAATGATTAGAATGTCATTCTGCAGGCTCCTTCTGCTGACTGCCGACTGCCAGCAGTTTGGCAGTTTGAATCTCACCAGGCTCAAAGTTGACTCAGCTTTCCATCCTTCTGAGGTTGGTAAAACAAGGACTCAGATTATTGGGAGCAATATGCTGACTCTAAACTGGTTAGAGAGGGCTGCAAAGCACTGTGAAGTGGTATATAAGTCTAAGTGCTATTGCTGTTGAAGGCATGGTCAACAGCGAGAGCAGAAAATTGGATGGTTTGGCTGCAAAAACTTAAATCAGCATAGCTATTTATTATGTTTGTACAAGAAACTCCATAATTTTTAATGGGAAGTGACCAATATCAAGATAGTCCAAGTTTTCCAGATGGAGGTGGCAAGCTTTGCTGAGAAGAGTTACATTTTGTTCATAATACACCTTAGTTAACCAAGAGGGATGGCAATCTCAATTGTGCTTTGCCATTATGCATTGTACTAGGCTTACTTTGGAAGCAGAATCTAGGACAGAGGGCTTGCCTTTTGACAAGGATGAAATGTTTTGCGCAGAGTAGTAGTTCCTTTTGGATGTTGTTCCTTTTGGATGTTGTTATCACACTTTTAATCAGGGGCTTGGTACTGTGCTCTTACTCTGAGCAACAGGTGTATTTAGTCTACAGCTCCTGCTGACATTTTTCACCACAGTGTATTTCCACATCCATCATTTGATGACTAGTTTGATTCCAAGGTATGAGGTCACTACTGTATCACAGAGTGCCCAAAAATATCACATGGACTTTTGAAATAGCCTCCTGCTGAATTACAGAGCAGTTTTAGAATTGTGCTAGGAAAACTATCTCCTTTTGCTAAAAGAGCCAATAATGAGAACCATAATGTCAATTTCTATTCAAGATACATTGAAATTCATCATTTTTTTGAATTCTGTTTTATAATCTGATGCTGGTACATCTTGATTTCTATGCAGAATCCCACTTCTTGATTAATATAGTAATTATGTGTGCTTATTCTCAGCTACTATGTATTCTTTTTGTGTTGTTGTAATTATTATTTTAATTTTGTTTGCTGCTTGTCGAAGAGAAGGATTAGAGGCAACATAGTAGCTGGCTTCCAGTACTTAAGGGGCTGTCACAAAGAAGACTTCTTCTTTAGGGCACCAGAAGGCAGGATAAGAAGTAATGGGTGGAAACTTATCTAAGAGAGATCCAATCTAAGTGAAATTTTCTGACTGTAAGAGCAATCAATCAGTGGAATAGTTTGATTCCTGGAGTTATGGGTGTTCCATCACTGGAGGATAGATTAAACCAGGACGATCAAACTCCCAAGCCACGGGCTGGCTGTGTCAAATGCTGGTCACGCCCCCACCCAGTTTACTGATGAGGAAAAAAGTCCCCATACATCTTGTGATGCTGCCATAATGACATGAGTTTGACACCCCTGGACTAGACAACCATTTGACTGGGATGGTATAAGGCTCGTGCTTGAGCAGGTGATTGGACTAGAACAGGGGTGTCAAACTCAAGGCCCAGCCCACAGGATGCTTAGATCTGGCCCGTGGGGCCGCCCCGAAAACAGCAAAGGACTGGCGGTGCCTCTGCCAGCAAAAATGGAGCTTGGGAGGGCTGCAAGCGGGTCCTCCCGAGTTCCGTTTTTGCTGGCAGAGAGTTGCAGGAGGCTGTCATAGCCGAAAACGAAGCTCAGGAGCCCATTTTCTCTGGCAGAGCACTCAGGCCAATACAGGTACCCCTGACACGAGTTACATTGAGCTGGCTATGCCCACTCCAGTCCCCCAAGGTCTAACACAACCCTGATGCAGCCCTCAATGAAATCGAGTTTGATATCCCTGGACTAGAAGATCTCCCAACTCCTTTCAGCCCTGTGATTCTCCTAACGGTGGGAACGGCAGTCAGGCATGGGAGGTGACCCTGTCTGTGCTCCAATGGGACCGAGTCTGCTGAATAAATAAGTCCTGCCTCTTCCTGTAATCCTCCAGTTTTTCGACTCTGTAATCCATTGACTACAAGGAAATGCAACATCTACTGGGATTTGGCCAATTGCCTCTTCATCACCCTTTGATGTTTTGACAGCTTCAATAGTTGTGAATTATTGTTGACTTACCAAGATTATCTATGCTTCTCAAAAGATTGCTGACCTGGCATTTCTTTACTGAGAAGAATTGCATCTCTTCATTATGATGGAGTTGCATCTCGCCACTGAGCAGATTCTCTGGTCTCTTAAAAAAATCTTCCCTCGCTAAAGTTGAAATTTGCACAGCAGTGAATGTGGAAAAGGACAGTTTAATCCTCTCCAATGTTAAAATCCTCAGGTTTTAGTTTTCAATTAATTTTGAAGCTTATGCTACTAAGTTTTTTTAGATAAAGAAGTGTATCTAAATTTGTATATCTAGGGACTGAACAAGTCATGGTGATTGCTGCTTATGTCATGGGTTTATTTAAAGAGAGTCTTTCTATGCATCTTAATCCATTTTTCTAAGATTCAGTGTCCTATACTGGTGAATGAAATCTAAGTAAGTGTGGCCTTCTGTATGTTTGCTTGTTTGATTTATTCTTTTATTCTAGGATCTCATAACTCCCTCTCCTCCCATTTTTCCATTTTTGTCTCCAGTGGGAAAAATTAGTTAGCTGACAGTGAACCTTGTCCTTGATTCATTTGCAGTAGTTCATTTCCCTGAGCACATTGGCATTCAGAACTCCTAAATCAGGTTTGTGGAAAATCACATCTTATTGGTAAAAGGGACTAGGGGTGCAAAAAGTCAGATGATATTGCTATTCACAAGTCTTAGATCTAATTCATTCTTCTTGCTTCGCTGTCTGTCTAATGACCCTGGATTGACTCTGCCTCTAGAATTATAGCCATATTTTCACCATTGTTGTGATTCTCCATGCTTTCTTCTTGAATCAGATTTTTTAGTTGCTTTGTATCTGAGTTGCTCCTTGGACTGAGGGTCCTGTCGAGCATTGTGTGTCCAGGTTTGTTGCCTCTAACAAAAACAAGTCTCTAACTATGTGTTTTTGAAAGTTAATGTTTTTATGATTACAAAAGACTTCCTGCATTTTATTTTAAAGATTTGAGGCATGGGCATATAGGAGGTGAACTTTTACCTAGCATCACAAATGTTTCTTAGGTTTTATTGATGCAGAAATTATTTGTATGAGCCCGTTTGTTTGAACTATCTTTTGTTTGCAGTTATGAAGTCTTCTCTGTTCTAAAAAAAATTCAATACAGATCTGCCACAATTACTTGCAAAGCAATATTGGTTAGATCAGCACCTTGTCAGTATTTTTGACAGCAAAACAATTTCAGGCACAATTTATATTGAAGTCATGTCTAATTCAGCAATTTGTTACCAATGGTGAATTGCAGTCATCAGTTATTGCAGCAGTCACCATTTTTATCTGGGCTGGCAGAGTCTCCTTATTCATCTCTGCTTCCTGGTTCTCATCAAATATATATTAAATAATGCTTATGTTAGCCTATGGAACAGCATCTTGAAAGTTTTGTGTAAAAGGAGTTGAACATTTTTACTTGTTCTGTTTGAAAAGAAGTTTTTTTTCCCCTGTAGGAAAGGCTTTTCAGTTTGAAATGAGTGGATCCATAGTTTCACTTATCAGTCGTCACTTATCTGTTCTATCAGAGATAGAAAAATTACACTTCCAGATTTTCTGCCCCAATGCAGTCTGAATTTTCTTTAGGTTATTTGAATCAAGACAGAAGAATCACAGCATGCTGCAAAGGAAAAGCATTCACCATCACCATGGATATGAGTAAAGGAAGGTTGAATACTGTCCCTGCCCCCCCCCCCCTTTTTTTTTGTGGTCTTCAGTGCACCCAGGATTTCACCAGCAAATCTAATGCAAAATGCTGACTCACAGTAGGATAGTTTTTGGAACTTGGCTTTGTAATAAGGTAAAATAGGAGATGTAATAGAATTTTGATAGGGCTATAATAAAAGAATCTTAATAACTTTCCAGCGTTTCCTTCTTATATGATGCAAGATCAAGGGCGTGTGGGTATGCGCATGTGCGATATTTTGAATCTCTTCTACTTAACCTCTTTTTCAAGATTTAGATTTCCTTTAGTGTCTCTTATCTGTTAATGGCTTCCATGGGTGGAACTGTTTCTCAGGCTTCTCATCCATTGTTAGTTTGTTTTTGTGTTTCTTTGTTTTGTCCTTTTGGAACAAAAGGTTGACTAGGCAGCAGTGTTTTGGTTTGGTATACTGTTCATGGGGATAGATATTTTGGGCTTTTGGAGTCTGCTTCTGGAAAACGAGGACCAGCTCGCTCAGAGAGGAAATTATGCACATCAGCAAAAGACAGACCCCTTTCAGTTTTCAACCTGCCCTCAACTGTTACTGAGAGTGGTGGTGTCAACATTTAATAAACAGAAATAAATTTACTTATCCCTTCGATTTGTTGTATTGGAGAATTTGCCAGAGTTGAATCGCTCAATTCTGGGAACCAGGTGGCCATTTTGCTGGTATCTTGGCTGTTGGAGCTGGCAACATATAACATTAATTTTGCAGGGCCTGCAATTGGCTTCCAATTTAAGGTTCACCTGTAAAAACCTTCATGACTAGACAACTGGTCCCTGTCTGCCTGCTCCAACTGAAATCAAACAAAAGTCTGAAGTCTGCCTGCTCCAACTGAAATCAAACAAAAACGGTGGATTCTCTGGGGAGCTTTTTTTTTTTTTTTTTTTTTGGCGCCACACTTTCAAGATGAAATGAAATTGAAGATGTGGCTTTTCTGTTTTGGTGCCAGTGCTTTGAATTGCCTCCACCCCCCCTCCCCGATTTCTTCCTTGTTGATTTCAGAAGGGACTCTTTTAAATTAAGAACTTTTACTGTATTTTAGTTTTTTGTTCTTGTTTTCCCATTTGTTATTTTCAATTTTCAGAATTTTTATTGCAGTGGATATAAGCCAACTAAATAAATTTTTTAAAATTACCAAGACAATGATGACTTACTTTGTTTCTTTGGCTGTCACTTCCCAACGGGAAAAAAAAATTAGTTACAGAATAACAGAATTGGAAGGGACGTTGGAGGATTTCTGGTCCAACTCCCTTCTCAAGCAGAAAACCCTATGCCATTCTGGAAAATGACTGTCCAATCTCTTCTTTAAATCCTCCAATGATGGATCTCCCCAGAGGTAGAGGAAGAAGTATAGTTAGATAATCCCTAACATATCCTTGATAGTTTTTAATTGCTTTTCTGTTTTTACCATGTGTATTGATAGCACAATAAGTACTGCTTATGTTTATCCCTGGTATCTTTGGTTTAATTGCATATGGCCCCAGTATCTGTCAGTTATACTTTTCCTTCATTGAATACATTTTTCTTATGCTTCAATTGGAAACCAACTGAGAACTTTCTCCTCTCCTAGAGGTCTTCCTTAAATTCTAACCTAAAATATTTTGTTGTTTGTAAAAAATGCTGATACTTTTTATTTACTTCATTATTAATGATCCATCTTTCTCTTACTCTAGCATCAGCACAAGCCAGAAGCATTACTAAGCACAGAATTTCTCCCACCATCAATTCTACTTGGGAAAAGAGAAGTGTCATCATGTCTAATATTACCATTGATCCAGATGTCAAACCTGGTGAATATGTCATCAAGAGCCTCTTTACTGAGTTTGCTATTCAAGCTGAAAAGAAAATTGAAGTTGTAATGGCTGAACCTTTGGTGAGTTCTGTTGTGCAGTCTTCTTTCAGTTTATGTTCTTCTTAAAGTATTTAATCTTACCGTATTTTTCGGAGTAAAGATGCATCGGAGTATAAGACGCACCTTAATTTTGGGGGAGGAAAACAAGAAAAAAAGAATTCTGCCTCTGCCTACCAGCATCAGGATCACCAGCATCCTCACTTCCATTTGGATTTTGATAATGAGTAGCACAGGTCTTTTTATCAGTTTAAAACAAATCCTATCTATTTAACTGGACTGGGTAGGGTGGGGTGGGGGATGATTTCTCCAGCACGCTGCCTGGAGAATCCAAAAGGATGGGTAGTTCCTCAGTTTGCTTGCTAGACTGGGTGAATGTTTCTTTAAGAAACTTCCTTGGCCACTCCTCCCTCGCCCGACTGAGCTCCAGTACATTCACTCAGTCGAGCGAGAGACTGGGTTTTTTCCTTGGCTCTAGCAAGTTTGAGAGAGAAAAACTGAGAAAATATCCTTCCTTTTGAATTTTTCTGCTTTCTGCAGTCACGAACGGGCGGTGTGTGCGTTTGTTTTTTCCTGATCAGCTGTTCGTCGGACTCCAGCAGTTTCAATTGGCGGGCGGTGGGTGAGTTCACTGGAAATCCAGAGGCTCCCCTTCGCTCCGTTTAATTCCTCGGAGCGATACCTTGTTAGGCATCTCCGAGCGATCTTTCTGCCGCCGGCGGTTGCGTTGGCTCCGGGACTTTGCTTTTGCCACCTCCGCCCACCACACCGCTCCCCCGTTAATTTGGCGGCCAGGGGCCTCTGCCTGTCAATCGGCAAGCTCCTATTAATTTCTGAAGCTTCGCGGCGCTTTTGGTGGCTTCTCTAGCCAGCGCCTGTCTGTGGAGGCCATTCTCGTCAGTTTCGGCGTTTGGCGGTTTTTTCGGGCCGCGCGCCATTTTGTTTTCCTTCAAACGGCCATTTTCCTTATTGCTGCCTCACGGAGCCGTTGATTGTCGGGCGGCCGCCATTTTGTACTTCGGCGCTCTGCTTACTGACTGCCTCCTGGCGAAGCGGCTAGTTGAGGTGTTTTGACACCCCCTCGCCATTTTGTGACATCTCTGTCTCACTTTCTGACAGAAGGACGTTTTTTCCTTGTTGGTTGCTGTGTTTTTTCAACCAGTTCCTGTTGCAAAATTAATTTTTAATGAAATTCATCTGTTTTATTGATTGATCTAATTTTTTATCTTACAAAAAAAAGAAAGAAGATTAATTAATATATATATATATATATATATATATATATATATATATATATATATATATATATATTTGTTTATACAATTCTATTAATTTATAAGGACTTTAATATTATTAACTAATTAATTGATCAATTGATTCATAAAAAAAAAAAAAAGGAAAAGAGGCTCCAGGCCCTGAGTACAAGCCATCCTTCAACGCCTCCTCTGGCAATGGCTGATTCTGATTTGTCATCAGATGTGGAAGGTTGCAGCCCACCTGAGGCTAAGAAGCGGTCCAAGGCTCCTGCTCGTACCACCAGGCACAGTTCGCTCAGGGCTCGTTCAGCCAGCCCTAATGCTACCAGGCGCACCTCTGCCTCTGACAAGGCTGAGGAGAGGAAGCGTAAGGCCTTTGAGAAGCAATACCTCTTTGCCCAGCAGAGGGCCAAAGCTTCCACGCTTCAGTTGTCTCCTGACAGGAGGTCTTCACTTGCGCAGGACCACTCGGCCTCTACTCACGAGTCTTCTGACATGGGCCTTCTTCGTGAGCCTGCCTTCCCATCTGCCATTCCACCTACTCATGCTCAGGCTTCACTTTCTAGGGGGCGTAGTGCCCCTGAAGCCACGTTTACTCCTACCGCTGCTGGTCTCCGCCCTGCTGAGGGTTTGCAGCCAACCTTATCTAAAGATATCCAAGACTTGGTTTCTCAAACCATGTCCAGAATCTTGTCATCCAACTCTCAGGGCTGTTACGCTCATTGTGTGTCTTCCTCGCATCCTCATGTGTCCCATGGGTATGTTGACCCTCACCGTGACTGTTCGTATTATGCTGATTCCGTGTTAGCCAATGATTCTGTCTGGGACGAGGAAGTACCTGATGAAATGGAGTTGTCAGAGGACGAAGACCTCCCCCCTGAGAGGCCTGCCTTCACTGGTTTTTTCCGTCCATCCATGTTTAAGTCCTTGCTCCACAAAGCCAAGGTTGCAACAAATATGGGTTTGTCAACTCCGTCTTCTACTCAATCGGCTGAAGCCCAACCTCACGGTGATCTATTCCAATTGAACAAGCCGGAACAAGATTTTATTCCATGTCCTGATCTATTCTCTGACGTGGTTAAGATGTCCTGGTCCCAACCGGCGTACATTTCTGCTCCAAACGGGTTGGACAAGAAGCTTTATTGTTCAGATCCCTCTTTGCAGGATCTGATCCAGCTTCCTTCTGTGGACGGCCCCGTGGCTCAGCTAACTTCTTCTTCAGTCATCTCCAACGATGTTCTTGATGGCCTAAGAACAGAGGACAAGAAGGCTGAGCTGTCTCTCCGTAAGACCCATCAAGCGGCCGCCTGGGCCATTCGTGCTGCTACCTCTACTTCCTTCTTTGCTCGAGCTAACCTCATTTGGCTCTGCCAACTGCAGGAACGGTTACCACATGACGATAGCAGGCTTCACCATGATGTTAATAAGATTCTGGCGGCTACTGAATACATGGCTGACGCTTCCTTGAATGCGGCCAAGTTCGCATCCCGTTCCCTGGTATCAAATGTTACTTCACGGCGCCTCCTTTGGCTTCGCCATTGGAGAGCCAACTTAAAATCCAAATGGCGCTTGGCCTCTGCTCCGTATAAAGGAACTCTTCTCTTCGGTGACGCCCTAGATCCCATACTTGTAGAGGACAAGAACAAGCGAAAAGTCATGCCGTCCTCCTTTCGGCGTCAAGACAGGAGGTTCTCTCCTTTTCCCCCAAGACAGCCCTTTCGGATGGATGCCGGACCCAGCGGGTCCTTCTTCTCCAGGCAGTTTTCCCAAGGCAGTGACAGATCATCTGACCGGCCTACCTACTGTGATAGGGGCAGGGGACAGCCCTCCTCCCGGCGACAGTTCCGAGGCGCTCCTGGAAAGTCTTTCCGTCGGGGCAAGTGACTGTCACGCATCCCTTCCCATTGGAGGTCGCCTTCTTCATTTTCTGCCCCAATGGGTTTCCTCGTCAACGGATACTTGGGTCATCCAAACTGTGACGTTCGGCCTTACGATCGACTTCCTCTCCATTCCTCCCAGGCGATTCCTTACCTGTCCGGTTCCCAGCAATCCGGAGAAGAGATCCTTGATGGCTGCAGAGGTTCGTCACCTTCTAGAAATCTGCGCTATCGAGCCTGTACCTGCAGAGGAAAGGGGCTCAGGCTTCTACTCTCGACTCTTCCTAGTACCGAAGTCCTCCGGGGGCTGGAGGGGGATTTTAGATCTCAAGGCCTTAAACCAATTTGTCAGACTTCATCATTTCAAGATGCACTCTCTCAAAACTATTCTGCAGGGGATCCGAAAAGGGGATCTTATGACTTCGATAGACATCAAAGAAGCTTATCTGCATGTTCCGATCCGTCAATGCCAACGACGCTTTCTTCGGTTCGCCTACTCAAAGCAACACTTCCAATATCGGGCGATGCCCTTCGGCCTCTCGTCCGCTCCTCGGACCTTCACAAAGCTCCTGGCTACCATTGCGTCTGCCTTGCGACGGATCCCGATACGAGTGATGTGCTATTTGGACGACATCATTGTTCTGTCTGCTACCCCAGATCAAGCGGTTTCTGACCTCTCCAGGGTGATCCTCCTGCTGCAACAACATGGGTTTCTCCTGAACTTGGACAAGAGTCAATTAGTGCCCTCCACTCGAATCCTCCACCTTGGCGCTGTCATAAACTCTGTAAGCGGCCATGTGTTCCTGTCTCCCGACAGAGTTCACAGCATTCGTTCTCTGGTGAAACATGTCTTGTCTCTCAGGCGGGTCTCCCTGATCACTCTGTCACAGTTGTTGGGGAAACTGATATCGTGCATCGCAATTGTCCCGTGGGCTCGGCTACATTGTCGTCCCCTCCAATGGTTCCTCCTTCCCTACCAGAGGTCTCACCGAGCCAGCTCCATTTCCAAAGTAGTCCTTCCTGCCCGAGTTCGTCTTTCCCTGAAGTGGTGGATTTCTCCAGCCATTCTAAAAGGCTGTTATTTTCAGGATCCGTCTCGGATAACCATCACAACAGACGCGAGCCAGTTCGTCTGGGGAGCACATCTGCAGTTGTCAGTGGCTCAGGGCCAATGGTCCCCGAGGGACTTGAGGCACGACATCAATTGGTTGGAGCTTCGGGCTATCCATCTCGCCCTCCGCCATTTCCAACCGGCCGTGGAGGGCCAACACGTTCTGGTCCTCATGGACAATGTTACCGCAAAGGCCCACGTGAACAAAGAAGGAGGGACCCGGTCGAGGGCTCTACTAGACGAGACACTGAGGATGCTTCACTGGGTGGAGAGACATGTACTATCTCTGACAGCGGAACACATATCGGGGGTGGACAATGTCCAAGCAGATTGGCTAAGCCGGACTCAAATAGATCCAGCAGAGTGGCGTCTCCACCCAGCCTTATTTCACGAGTTGTCGAGGAGGTTCGGCCGTCCACAGGTCGATCTATTCGCCCAGCCACGGAATGCTCAACTGCCCCGGTTCTTCAGTCGTTATCCTTGTCCGGGGGCAGAAGCCTGCGACGCCCTTCGAAGCGAGTGGCCTTCGGGCCTTCTGTACGCTTTTCCCCCTCTACCACTCATTCCCCGGGTGATTCGCAAGATGCTGACGGAGAAGGCAGATCTCCTCCTGGTCGCTCCGAATTGGCCTCGTCGAGCCTGGTACGTGGACCTATTAAATCTATCTGTAGAGCGTCCTTGGCACATCCCCAACGATCAGATATCTCTCAGCCAGGGGGTCATACTGCATCCAGATCCTCAATGGTTGCAGTTGACCGTCTGGCGCTTGAGAGGATCCGTCTGAGGAAGAACAATGTGCCTGCCAACGTTATCCGCACTATGCAGTCAGCCAGGCGACCATCCACTAATCGCATATATGACGCCACTTGGCGCGCCTTTTGCTCCTGGTGCTCCAAGACACATCGGGATCCCACGGTTGCTAGCTCCATGGATGTCCTTGTTTTCTTGCAAGATGGGTTTGACCGGGGTCTGGCTCCCAACACCTTGAGGCGTCAAGTCGCTGCTCTTAGCACCGTTTTATCTGAGGCTGGCTGCAGGTCCCTGACAGTTCATCCAGATATCCTGACTTTCCTACGAGGGGCGTCTAATCTAAGACCTGCTACGATTCACAGGTATCCCACATGGGATTTGTCGTTGGTCCTCTATGCTCTGATGTCTTCTCCATTTGAACCTCTGGCTTCAATCTCACTTCGATATCTCACTCTCAAGGTTGCATTTCTGATTGCAATTACCTCGGCGAGACGAGTTTCCGAATTGGCTGCATTGTCGGTGCGAGCCGATCTTTGTATTTTCCATCCAAATAAAGTCATGCTGCGCACCGATCCATCCTTCTTGCCCAAAGTGAACTCCACCTTTCATAGGGCTCAGGAGTTGGTCCTACCTGATTTTTGCCCGGCTCCTAGTCATCGTCGCGAGCAACAATGGCATACCTTGGACGTTCGAAGGGCTCTTCGACGGTACATAAAACGGACCTCTTATTTCCGAAAATCGGAGGCCTTATTTATTTCTTTCCATCCTGCGACGTTAGGCAACAAGGTCTCATCAGCCACCATCGGGCGATGGATTAAGGCCTGTATGGCCACGGCTTATCACTCACAGAAGAAGGTTTCACCTCATAGAATTTTATCACATTCTACTCGGAGTGCAGCAACTTCTGCGGCTTGGGCCACCCAGGCCTCTATACTGGACATATGCAAAGCTGCTACCTGGACTTCACTTACACCCTTTGTGAGACATTACAAAATTGACTCCTTTGCTTCGGCTGAAGCCTCCTTTGGTAGACGTGTGCTGCAGTCTGTTTTGGAATTTCCTGCCCGGGACGACGCAGCCTCCCGCCCTTCAAATGACTAGCTTGGGCATATCCCATCCTTTTGGATTCTCCAGGCAGCGCGCTGGAGAACGGACGTTGTCCTTACCTGAACGTCCCTTCTCTGCGCGCTGATGGAGAATCCAACCCATCCCTTCGGCTGCTTTCTTTTTTCCCGGGATTTTTTTTGTTGATTTTGTCGTTTTAGGTCAGCACAGTCTTCTAGCTAACTTTGTGAATGAACTGGAGCTCAGTCGGGCGAGGGAGGAGTGGCCAAGGAAGTTTCTTAAAGAAACATTCACCCAGTCTAGCAAGCAAACTGAGGAACTACCCATCCTTTTGGATTCTCCATCAGCGCGCAGAGAAGGGACGTTCAGGTAAGGACAACGTCCGTTTCATGGGGGCAGTAATCTCAGGAAGTTAAGGAGAAGTCTGCTGCTATAGGGGGTGGGGATCTCCAGTCCTCGCACAAGTTATGAAGGCAGCCGTCAGAACTGCCGGAGCTGCTTCCAGGCAGATCCTGGGACAACTCGGAGCTCTCGGTGGCTAAAGGGGAAGAAGAAAACTCTGGGCACGTTGAGAACACACATGCTCTTGTTGCTGGAAAAGAGGGAGAAAGACTGCTTCTCCTGCAGTCTCCCCCACCCTCCCCGTCTTTGCACCTTGTTCCTACACTCCTCCTTCCTCAACCACCTTTTCCTCCTAAAAATGTCTTCATGCCCAGAGGGACTCCAGTCGCAGTCAAGGTTGGTTCCTCCCCACTTGCTCTCTTACACTGAACTGCACTGAGCAGCTGGGTGTGTGTGTGTGTGTGTGTGTGTGTGTGTGTGTGTGTGTGTAGGAGAAATGTTTCAGCTCGCCACAGCCACTTCACATTTTGACCACCCGAAATGGATCAGCGGCAGTGGCTGCTTTCTCCCAGGATCATTTATCAACGAGTCAGAAAAGCAGTGCAGTTCAGTTTAAGAAAGAAAGGGGGGGGGGGAACCAACTTCGACCTTCTTCCAGCAACAGAAGAATGTGCTTTCTCAACGTACCCAGAGTTTTCTTCTTCCCCTTTAGCCATTGAGGAGGAGGAGGAGGGTGCGCAGCTCTGCAAATTGCATTGGAGAATTGGGGAGGAAAACGCCAGAAAATGCGATGCACGGAGGCAATGCTTTTGCAAAGCAGGCACTTCTGCATGGAGAGGTGTAAGGCAAGTTGCTCGCCACCCAGTCTGCCCCTTGTCCAGACTACCCAGGCTGAGGATGGTCAGCTTCTGCTCCTTGCCCAGGAGATGGAACTGGCCAGGAGGGAAGAGAAAGTGAGACTGCAGAAAAGGAGGAGGAGGGTGAGCGGCTTTGCGAATTGCTTCTGGGAATCAGGGAGGAAAAAGAGCATTGCCTCCCATGCATCGGGTTTCCCAGCATTTTTCTCCCCAATTCCCTGAAGCAATTCGCAAACAGATGCATAAGAGAAGATTCTCATTGAAAGGAATCAGCACTGTCTGTTTGCTTACTTTGGAGGAAAAAAACATGAACTATTAAATGTATTAAGGTCAAGGCAAGGATTTTGTCCATTGGAAGCTTGAATAATTGGGAAGATTATAAAAAAGAAATAGGATTTGAGTTTGACCACACTAAGCTGCCTGTTTTAAAAGTTAATTCTAAAATAATGATTTAAAAAGTACCTGGTGAGAATATGACTCTTCCAAAGGGCAGTGTGCCTAAAGAGGGCCCAAAACAACATCAATGTCAATTTGATTAAAAAAGAGGGCCTTTTGCACATACACATGCAAATCAGCCATTGAATCATCAGATCAAAATCATTCAAATCACATAGCTTTCATTATTCAATCTGACCAGTTGATTTGGTCAGGTTCAAATTGTAGTCCTGAATTGCAGTTTAATAAACCATACTTCTATCTAAATATTTCCAGTTCAAATGGAAATTTCTTATTTCTTTTTTTTATTAACAATTTTTTATTTCATAATCAGCATGCAAACATATAGGCATATAAACAAAACATAGTCATCAAAATATAACATCTAATACATCAAAGCTTGAAAAAGTTCTAAAATTCCCCCCCCCCCCCCGCCTCCCTCCTCCTATCCCAACCCCCACCCGCCCACCCCCAAACTTCCCAGAGCAAATACAGGGTAAAACATTTGATAAACACAAAAGAAAAAAACAACACTCTAACTATCTATAGATTTATCTCCCTCTTGCACTTTAACTCGCCTTATTCATATCTAAATATAACTGTTCTTGCCTGAAGGTAGTTAGTCCCACTTCATTCTTATCCATTCTTCAACAATAAGCAGATCTTCTTTATTCCAGTCAAAACCTAGTAACAATTAGCCATCACATCTCCAACCCTTACGTATATTACCACAGTGAGAAAATACTTCAACTAGTCTTCAGTAAAATTTATTGTAAAAAACCCTATACTTCCCATCCTATAAACTTATATTAAACATAAACTTATTCAACTTGTTCTCTACAAACCCACTAGATAACATTAATATAACTTAAAACAAAATATAAAAATTGTAATGATATCCTTCTTGGAACCGTTAAATTTGTATTGAGAGATCTATACTGACCTTAATTTTAACATCCACAATATTTTCCTTTTAATCCATCAACTTTTATAGTTTTTTTAAAAAAAACACTGTTCAAAATGTACTTCCAAACACAAGTAAAAATTTAGCCAGTAACCTGTAACAATTCAAACATAACATTACTGAAAATAACTTTCCAAATTAAATCATGTCCCTAAATATAAGTAAATCATTCATTTACACACTAACATAACTTTTCAAAACAGAACAAATCATATCCCTTAATACAAGTATAGTAATTCATTTTCACCATTATTACTCTCCCCAGCAAGGAGGAGCATAATTCTTCCATCTCCATTTTTTCCTGGCTTTTTTACGAGCCTTTTTATTTAGTCTTATTCCTCCATCTTTTTTTATTTTTACAAACTCTTGAATTTTCAGCTGTAATTTTTGAGTCTTGCAATCTTGTACACTTTGCCAAATAATTTCTTTTAGTAAGCACACCTCTTTAACTAGAATTGAAAGTCCATTATTATAAAGAAATTGTAATGTTCCATTTCGAATCCTTCTTCTTATATTAAAAATCCCAACGCCTCCTGTCAGTTTTCCATTTGACTGTGTCAAAACCTCTGGAAAGATCTCTCTCCATATCTCCTGATTAATCTCCTTCAAGCCTGTCAGCTTTCCATTCTTAATTTGTAGAACATCCACTCCATTTTCCTCAGGCGCTTTGAACTGGGTTACTTCTTCCTCCTCTTCATTCAGCATTTCAGTATTATTTGGCATCTGGGATACCAATACAGTGTCTCCCTTATATCTTTGTTAGAAATTTGAGTAAAAAACTTCTCTAAACGCCCTTCCAATCTTTCCATTAACGAGGAGGTAAATGATTCTAGCCTTTCTTCAAAGAGATCCACTGTCAGTATTTGTACATTTGCTGATGTGTGTGATAATAAACCTTCATCACTTTCAGAAATCTTGACCACTGTGTTTTTACTTATTTAACCTCCATTTCCAAAAAACACTTTCCAGCAGCCTTACAACAAAGTCAGTAAAATTCTTATTCTCAGTCTCCAACAGGTATTACCATTTAATAGTCAATAAATCCTATTTTCTTGAGCTGCAAACCTTAGTTTCAACTTCATTCAGCCAAACCTTAAAATACTGACAGCTTTAACAACTTTAATGAGTGCTAACGAGCATTAACGATCACTTTCTCTTTAACTTTCGTTTTCACTCCTCCTAGCAAATCAGCGCCATCTTGTTTCTTTTAAAAACTTTCTCTCACCTCTGGAAGGAAGTAGTATTTATTGGAGTTAAAGTATAAGTAAAATACTTGCAATAATTCTCCTGTTTTGCTCTGCCTGCTTTAAAATCACTCCTTGGAATCAGTTGGTTCGCAGGAATGGTCGTGACACCTTGTTCTGTCATTAACAGAAACGTCCTGGATCTGGAGCTGCTTCAGGCGCTTGGGGAGCCCTCACCTCTGCACCCCCAGGATTAATCTACCCATGCCTGTGCACTCGCTTCCCCCTCTTCGCCCGAGGGGAAAGTTCCGAGCCGCCAGAATAGCTGATTTTCGCTGTTTGGGCGGCTTTACAGATCGCGGGAGTCAGAGCTCCCAAAAGAGCTGCTGTGGTGCCGGCGGTGCCACTGGAAAAGCCGAAATTTCTTATTTCTTAATAAATAATTTGTCTTCTCAGATCCCTGCCTATATTTGAGGGCTGGTTATGGGCAACGTAGCACATTTTTAAAAAAAGAATATTGGAGAGGGCCTATAGGATGTTTTTTGTGGTTAGCTTAATATCTGTTCCTATTATATTGGAGAAAAGCATTTTTCTAAATAAAACAACTTCGTAACATCTAGGAGAAGCCTTACAAATGAAAAAGTAATTTTAAACATAGAGTATAAACTAGAGTATTTTAGACATGCCACCAAAACTACCGTTTCCTCATTTTTGCCTATCTTGGTAACTGACAATTACAGGATTTTTTAAGAGGAATGATCTTTGTCATCATGAAATAATTCTTGAAGCAAGGAGATTTAATAACTGCCAGTTAGATATTCTTCTCTCTTTAGTAAACTCTTCTCTAAGAGACAATACCTTAAATTCAGATATTTTTAGCTGACATGAATTAACTAGATTTAAACGTTGGCTATTTTAATAGAAATACACTGTTAATAATTGTTTCTTATATGTTCTGAACAGCTTTTAATAAAATTGAATATGATATTGAATATAACATTAATACAGTGTATCTTGTTGAATCAGTTCTCAAGAGAAATTGAAGTTCAATTTTTTGCTTCAATAAGAATATTCTTAATATTTGTAAAAATAGGCATGAAGTCTGAAACAGCTATTTGGTGTTTCATAGTGGCAGTGTACAATTTTTCTTACATGTAATGTACATGCTAATTTTAATCTTTCCCATCCTATTTTCCAGTCCTGGTTTTTTAGTGAATCGTAATATAAATTTTTTATCTGATTAGCACTATTGCATTGCAATATTCATTTTTCCTGAAATTTATTTGTACTCTTGGATTAACTAAATCAACTTAATCTCATTTTTATTAAATATTCCCTTATACTATGAACTTGACTTTTTTGTTGAAATTTGGTGTTATTATATTTATCATTTTATTTTTAACTTGCAAAATAAGATGGGTCTATGTATAAACATTCTTTGCAACACCATTAAAGATTTATGTTGTATGTAGTAAATGTATTTTCATATAGCATAGAGCTATATTTCAAAAATTAAATCTAGTTTGAATTATTTTATATTGGGTACACGTATAATACTTGTACTATATATAATTCAATGCCTTATTCCTATTTTAGGAAAAACCCCTGTCTAGATCTCTTCAGAGAGGTGAAGATCTTCAGTTTGATCAGGTTGGTAAAATTTCTTTTCAAAACTTACAACTCTGTATTTGATAGGGTGTTTAAATAGCAGAGGTCATAGAAATCCACTATGTACATTTCCTAGGGACTGGAAGTTGGTTGGAAGATTTTAATTATTTATTTATTTATTAGTTAAATTTGTATGCTGCCCTTCTCCAGAGACTCAGGGCAGCTTACAATGCGTTAAGCAATAGCCTTCATACTTTTGTATATACCTGCTTAGTAGGGCTTTCTGCCTCCCCTAAACGGTGTTCTTTTTTATACAGTCAGCTTATTGCCCCCACAGTCTGGGTCCTCATTTTACCTATCTCGAAAGGATGGAAGGCTGAGTCAACCTTGAGCCTGGTGAGATTCGAATTTACAGTAATTGCAGGCAGCTGGTGCTATTTAACAGCACTTTAGTCTGCTGCGCCACCAAGGCTCTTATTATGTTACACAAGTTGGTTAAAAGCAGGTTTCTTGATATTTTATATTTGAAATATTTCAGAGTTTTTACTTACCCTGTTTCCCGCAAAATAAGACATCCCCTAATAATAAGCCCAATCGGGCTTTTGAGCGCATGGCAATACAGCCAAGCGCTTATTTCAGGGTTCAAAAAAATATAAGACAGGGTCTTATTTTCGGGGAAACACAGTAGTTTAGAAGATACAGTAGTGCTGAAATTTGGGCCTTTTTGAATTTTCAGTATTTCTGCACGAGTATTACCTAAAATGTGATCTGTTCTCCACACAAGTCCTATAACTAGATAAAGAGAACCCAAGTAAAAACATGAGTCAAAAACATTTTACTGATTCATTTGTTTATTGGAGAAAATGATGAAGAGTACATAAGCTTACTTATATCAAGTCTGTTTTTAATGCCAACCTGGGATTCTATCACTGCCTAAATGTTAACTATCAATAGAAAAACATGTTAACTTATAATTTAGAAGTTGTCAAATTGTGGATTGTGATCCTGCTGGGAGATAATTAGAATTCTTGAAAGAAGCCACAGGTTTTTTAAAAAAAATTGCCTCAGGTATGGGTAGTGAAACTCAAGACTTTTGTGTGTTCCTGTTACTGCTATTATTAAGAATCACAGTTTGAGAATACAGATCTAGTACAATTTAGTGCAAAGTTTGGTGTTTAAGTTTGAATAAATACATGTTGAGATTTTTGCTACTGCATAAAAATGACAGTGGATGCCATGGTGTTATAGCTGCACTACAGTTTGTACATCCACACACAAAATATCTAAGAGAGAAGGTTCTGGAAAAGATATTATGTAAACTAATTACTTTATGGAAACCCTTAATATTTTCTTTTGGCAGTTGATAAGCTCTATGAGCTCAGTAGCAGAGCACTGTCTCCCCTCCTTATTACGCACCTTGTTTGACTGGTACAAACGCCAAAATGGAACTGAAGATGAATCTTATGAATATAGGCCTCGGTCCAGCACAAAGTCTAAGGGGTGAGTGCGCTACAGTAATTAACACCTGCGGGTAATTGCATCCTCTAATCACATATTCCTTGAATAATTCAACATTTTATAAATGTCAGCTTTAATAATATGGTCTAAACATATTAGATTTGTCATCTGTCAGCTCTAAATTCAACCCCAGTGGATACTCTCATATATTGGATAAACTTAAATAACAGATAATTCATATAGGTAGTCATAGTCGAATGGAATTAATAAAAGTTATATTATGATGAATGACATTAACTATGCAGGACCAGACCATTCTAGCAACTTAATTCCTGCAACTTAAAATTGCAAAAGATCAAAAATAATTTGTTTGGAAAAATTAATTTAAAGAGGATTGTAAACTTTCTAAAAAAAAATCAAGCAGTACATACTACGTAATAGCCAGCCAGAGCTGATCAATTATCGATATAGCTACAGAAGGAAAATGTAAGTAACTTAAAACTCAGATACTCAGAAACAATTAGCAAATTATATACTGTAATTCCTTGCTCAGTTACAATATAGTAGCAGTTCCTGACTTTCACTTTGAATAGTAATCAATTGGATATTTCTCTGAACTTAATTTCCTAACAGATTTTTTTTTCCTTTTTCTTTTTGCTGCTGTCAAATTGTAAGGGCAGTATGGAATTCCAGGATGAAGATGGGCATTGGTGTAGAAAGATTTTGTGTAACTTCCTTGATTGTGTGCATATACATAAAAAGTTACATGTATTTCTGTTTGGAAAAATGAGCTTGTCTTATGTCAAATATATCTGATATTTTTTGTTTCAGAGATGAGCAGCAACGAGAGAGAGATTATCTACTTGAACGAAGGGATTTAGCTGTAGATTTTATTTTTTGCTTAGTTTTAGTAGAAGTTCTAAAACAGGTAAGCTCTTTAATTTCTGCTACATATAAGCTATTTTTTAAATTGCAAAAACAGCTAAATGTCTTTTTATTCTGCTTAGAAATGGAGTATAATACTGGAGTTGAAAGCTAGGTTTTTTTTACTTGTGCATTGTAAAATATAGTTTTATTAATATGAAATAATATTTCTGTGGGGAAAAAAAGAGTTCATAATTGTAGCATGTCATTTAATTTATTCAGATCCCAAATAAAAATATGCCCTTCTGTATATATTTGCACATATGTTTATCCAATAACAGTGACAATTCACATTCCAATAAAATGTCTAAGCCATTAAGATAAGCAGTACATGCCCTTTCTGTTACAGATACCTGTTCATCCAGTGCCTGACCCTTTAGTTCATGAAGTTCTAAATTTGGCTTTCAAGCACTTTAAACACAAGGAAGGGTAAGTATATTTAGGATACCCAATATCTTTAAATATTTCTGAGTGAGTACTGACTATTCCAGTATCTCAGAGAAGTTGCACTAATGCAGTTGTTTTTGAGTTCAACTTCTTATTTACATTTTTTGCTAAACAACATCATGATTTAAAAGATACCCATCCCATTGATTTTGTTTAAATTTATTCCAAAGGCCTGGATCCTACAAGAAAGAACATGCAAGCACCCCTTCCAATCTTATATTGCAAAGTAATCACACAATAAGTATTAAAATGCTGATTTAAGAATATCTAAAATGTTACAATAGTTAATAAATAACCCTGAATGGATACAGAAAATTAAGAGTCAACATTAGCAACGGTTAATATTCTGCCTAGATGGTTTCAAATGTGGGAAATTTCTTCTATTATGATTACATGATTCTTGGGGCTGTTGCTTTTGGAATAGTGCAAAATTTTGTAAAATTGAGTTTGATTCAAAATACACAAACACAAGTTACAATAGAAATTCAGATCCCAATTGTGGTTGTAATTTAGGACTACCTGTATGTAATAAATAATGTAATAATAATAATGTAATAAATACATGTAATAAATAAATAAATGTGCAGCATTGTGTTAAATTGTATCTTAATATCAAATTTGTGGTTTTTCTTTTCATTGTAGGTATTCAGGGACCAACACTGGAAATGTCCATATCATTGCAGATTTATATGCAGAAGTGATAGGTGTTCTTGCCCAATCAAAGTAAGCAATTTCTTTTTTAAAGATTCAAAAATTTCTTCTTTGCCACAAGTTTACATATAACTGTAAATGCTTAATGGTCACAGATAATGTGTTTTTTAACATAACAAATAGTAACTATTAATATCTACTAATCAATTGTCACAGTGATAAGTTGTTTTGCAACTATCTCTTAATGAGTGCATTCACTTTAAGTATTTTCTTTTGAAATGTTTTTTCTTTCCTATCTCAAACACAATAATATTTTTTGATGTTTTTGATAATGTCACTGCTAAAAGTCAAATTGATTTTGTCATATATCCTAATGTAATCTAATGACCCAGTATTGTTTGTATGGTTGTAACTATATTTTTAAAATAAGGGCAATTATTTTACTTTTTATGGGAAATCATTTTATTCATTCTTTTTGAAAATCTTGCTATTTTTTGACTTAGGTTTCAAGCTGTTAGAAAAAAATTTGTTACAGAATTAAAGGAACTGAGGCAAAAGGAACAGAGCCCTCATGTAGTACAAAGTATTATCAGCTTAATTATGGGGATGAAGTTTTTCAGAGTAAAAATGTATCCTGTGGAAGATTTTGAAGCATCATTTCAATTCATGCAGGTAAGCTATTTCATCATATTAATAGTTAGGATCCTTCCTTAGTTTATACTTTACAGGATACACAAATGCAGATTGCTGCTATATAGTTCCTAAAATTAAGCAGAAAAAGAAGTAAAGGATAGTAAAATGGAGACAGAGATAAAAGAACATGGAAATGTTTAAGTATATGGTTTTTCCAGTCTGACCTCTAGGGGGATGATACAGAAAAATCTCTCTTCCTAGGCCCCATTAGATGGTACTTTTCACCAGTTTGGATCAGAACATGCGTCTCCTGCTATATCTAATGGGATCCAGGAAAGGTGGTTCCTCAAATAACCTAAGAAGGGACTATGATGTTATAAGTTATACTGTCATCTTGAATTGAACATAGAAACATTCCGGTAACCAGTGCAATTCATGGGGTAGAATGTGACATGCTAGATCAGGGGTGTCAAACTGGATTTCTTCAAGGGCGGGATCAGCATTGTAGTTCTTCACGGGCTGTCCGGGAATGTGGGGAGGGGAGATAGGACGGATGCCTCCTGCAGCACTTTACCAGCCAAAATGGGCCGCAGAGGGCTGTTTTGGCCAGCAGAGGCACTGCAGGCCGGTCCTTTGATATTTCCACACCAGGCTGGTGGGCCGGATTTAAGCATCGCATGGGCCAGATCCAGCCCGCGGGCCTTGAGTTTGACACCCCTATGCTAGATAGTTGAAATTTCTTCAGCATTTAAAAAGTTAAAAGAAAATCAGCAGATTAAACCTAAATTGGAAAAGTCCCCTACCTGATTATAAACACAAAGTTGTTGACTAGGAATTCTTGAATTCTAATCCCAACATATCTGAAATAAAATTCAAATTATGTAGTGTTTTACATATTATTTATTTCCTGTAAAGAATGTTAACATATAACCCACTACAACTAGTAATCTAATGATTTATGCATGGTAACTAATGAATGTCTCCCCCAAAAGGGAATGATAGGCGTATTATTAGGGGAAAAACAGAAAGACACTCTATGGAGAAATCTAAATTCAAAGAAAGTAACCTTATGTAGTCCTCTGGGAATGTATGGATGAAGTTGACTTTAAAAAATTCTTCTTGGTTTCTCATAAGTTTCCAAATAGGATTTTACTCTTAAGTTTTAGGAAGTACTTCCTGAATGCATGTATCCATAGCTAGCGATTGGCTATAAATTCTTGAATTACATCATAAGGAGCAAAAATAGTGATGGAAAGCCATCATTTGGAAAGTTTCAACAATTTAGTCTTTTCAACGATATTCCAAAAAAGGGACAGTTTCTTTCTTCAGCTATTTCTCCCAACATCTTTCTTTTTGTCAACGATTGAAATCAGTGTAGAACAGAAGAAAATTATGGTCCACTATACTTAATCTTCAGAAAGGAAAGTTAACAAGCTGAAGTATAATGATTTGCTTATCACATAATTAACTACTTTAATAGTAGTGTTGAGGAATTTATCTCTAGGTAAATTTTGTAAGCTAACATTTGGCTATGTATGGCATTTTGCATGCTGAAACTATATAGGATTTTATTTCCTGAAAAAATGTTTTTGAATATGGCATTGCAGGAGCATAATCAGTACCAATTCTGGACAGTTTTTTTTAAAAACCAAATCATTGTTTTGAAGATTGTTTCCAATGACTTCAAAATATTAATTTTGCAGTGGTCTTCAAGACATGAAAAAAATGCCTTAATATAACTGCATATCACAAATAGTTGAACACTCTTTCATTGTTTGGTTTATCACAAATATTAGCAAAAGTGGTGTAATGTTTTCCAAAACTTGGAATTTTGCATAGGAAAAAATGGTTTATAAGCTTCACCTTATTTATAAAACAAAAACATTGAATTTGAAAACAATTAAAGTTTCCAAATTCATTCCTGTTTAAACTGGACTATTTTGTTACCTGTATCTAGTTCTTTTATATTCAATAGGATTTGTGTTTCTGTTACTTCATTTATTCTTACTGAAGAAGATGGTGCACAACAGAAATTTGATAGCTCTTTTCTTGCAGGAATGTGCACAGTATTTTTTGGAGGTAAAAGATAAAGACATAAAGCATTCGCTTGCTGGTTTGTTTGTAGAAATTCTCATCCCTGTTGCTGCTGTAAGTATAATTTATTATTTCACAAATACGGGGTATGGTATTTATGCAAAAGTAGAGACATTTTCTCTTCAAATGGAGGTCTAAAAAACCCACTTTTTTGTATTTGAGCGTATTTTGTCATACAGATAATGACGAATGTAGTTTAATTCTTTTTTTTACAACCAAATATGTGATTTTTAAAAAAAAAATCCATTATGGGGTTTACTTGTAAAATTAAGACCAAAATTCACCTTCCCACAATTCAGTGAAAAACTCCCCCCCCCCCCCCCCATTTTTAGCAGAGGAACCAGTGGAATTAAAATAAATGTACAGCTGTTCTTTCTGTCTCTCTGTTCTTGTAGGCTTGTTTATTTTGGGGGGTTTTTTGCTATTTATGGTAGGACTTGTATGCAGTAAATCTTTAAAGTGTTTGGACTTTGTCTATGTGTTTTGTTGTATAACTGAATTGTTTTTAACAGCAGGATTTAAATCTGAGAAAGTATTACATGACTCATGCTTTGTATCATTTTCTGTGTTACTACCTTTATCCTTGAAGGTATAGTGTAAATCTGTTTCTTTTTATTCTAGGCTGTTAAAAATGAAGTGAATGTGCCATGCCTGAAAAATTTTGTGGAGATGCTCTATCAGACAACTTTTGAGCTGAGCTCACGAAAGAAGCATTCATTGGTATTTTAAGTTGTTTAATTTTTGTCTAGGATATCAAATACATAATTTGATAGTATGTCACATAGCAAATATCTGGGATCAGAATTTGAAAGAGAACTATAAGATTTTTTCTTGATAGGATCTTTTAAATCCAATTTTAGTTATTTTAATCCAATTTTAATCCAATTATTTAATTTTATGATCTTGGTTCTCTATATGTGTAGCAATTGAAGGAAGCATTTTCAATACTGTAAACTGATGTTTAGAAAACTTTTCTCAGGTGCCAAACCTATGTTAAGTTTTATTTGAAGAGAAAAGCTGTTTTCCCATATTGGTTTAAAATAGATCTGGGTGGGGCTGTTTGCTGAGCATCTGTAAACCACTTAGAGAGGGCTGTAAAGTACTATGAAGCGGTATATAAGTCTAAGTGCTATTGCTATTATAGCATAGATTCATTTATGTATCAGGATTCTGGCTAATGTAAGAATGCAATCATAGATAACACCAAATATTTACCAAACTGTGGTTTAACCACACTTTATTGAATGCATCATAGTTTGTTAAATATATACAGCTCATTGGTCCATTAATCATTTTTTACAAGTTTACAGTGGCTGAGTTTGCATGCTTAATAACCCAGCCATGCTATTTTTTGTTTTTCTGAAAGTTGTAACAAATTGTTCCTCTCTCACAGGCTTTGTATCCATTGATCACCTGTTTGTTGTGTGTCAGTCAGAAGCAGTTTTTTCTAAATAACTGGCATATCTTCCTACAGAATTGTCTGTCTCATTTGAAGGTAAGGACTGTTTCATCACGCTCCTGTCAGATTTAGTAAGTAATATTCTCAATCTAGATTAACCACAAAATAATGTCCGTATAAAATAATTGTAAGGCTCCCATAGAAGAGAATATTTGTAACTCAGGGTTGAACTGAGGGTAGAGTCCTTGGTGTTCTCTGAGCTTGTTGATTACAGATGGTAACAAATGGTTTGATTGCAATTAGGTAATCAGGGAAAGAATATAATGCTTGTCGCACACAACAATTTGTGAACCTATTTGAGGCCTATTCATAAGGCTTGTAATGTGAAGCCATTTCAAGTCAGAATAACGTTTTCCTGCATATTTCTCAGAATTGATTTTTCATACTGCCTGTGCTCATTATATCCATTGTGAATTCCAGTTATTTAGAAATTTACTTTGGGGAAGTTGGACTTGGTCATGAGTCCTTTTTAAATATTGCTTTCCGCTGGAAACTGCTTGGAATAGCTGTACCTAAGACCAAGAGCCTTCTTGAGTGCAATTCTAATGTTGACCAAAGATCAGCAATGTTTTCTCAGCCAGGAGCTGCACTTCCTTACTTTTTTTTTTTGTTTCTACATTTATTTATTGCCCCAGGTTGGATGCTAAAATATCAAGCTATTTGCATTTTAATAGGAGGTTAAGGGCACTAAAGAGAGCCAGTATGGTGTAGTAGTTAAGGCATCAAATTAAAAATCAGGAGAGTGTGAGTTCTAGTCTTGCCTTAGGCACAGTCAGCTGGGTATCTTGGGCTCTTCACTATGTCTTGGCCCTAGGGAAGAGGCAATGGCAAACCACCTCTGAAAAAAAATGCTGCAAGGACTTGTCTGCATCTTCAAGAATCAAGATTGAACAAAAGGGGAGGGGAATGATGGTTAAAGATTACAGAATCTTAAATCAGATACTTAGCCTCTTAATCTTATTTTTAAAAAGTGGGTGGGAGGATCATATATTCCAAAATAAATAGTGTTGACACTGAACTTCAGTGATATAATCTGAAAAAAATACTCTAAAAATACAGAAACCGGGCTGAGGAGCCTTATGTTAATGTAGGTTGCTCATCACTGAAGTAGATGATCTATTATCAAAATACCCTTTCTTCTGTAAGTGCACAGGAATCTGAAGGAGGGGGGAAAGAGCAGATAGAAAAGCAATAATTTCATCAGAGATCAGAATAGAGTATTATATGTTGTATGTAACCTTGCTTTCTCTTTTGAGTTCTGTTTTTGTTATTGTGGAGATATCAGTTTGAAATCATATCCAGGGTAGTGGAACATTCACCATTCCGATAACGTATGATGTGTGCCCCATAGCCTTGTTTATGATACCATCCACTTGTAGAGTCACATCAATTTTAATGGAAAATCTAAAAGCACTTTTTAATTATTTTTACTGTAACATTTGAATAATATACGCGCTGCATTGATTTTTGTTAATAATATTACTGTTAATGCTTGAATTCACAACTGCCTAGCTTTAAATTGTGTAACAACAACAATTCAACAGTTGGATGTGTTAGGATAGTATTCTTTCTCTTACTATTTACTTTGTCAAGGTTGTGTGTATTTCTTTACACAACGGCAACTCTTTTGCAGCACCTCCCCTTTTATTGTCTCTGTCTACCTGCTGTTGCTCTGTGTTAAGTATAAAGGGGTATGCAAGTGTCTTTTTAATTTCCTTATTGAGAAATATCACATTGCTGACAATGGGCAAATAAAAACTTCCATTGTCGGGGATTTTAGTTGTCATATAGCATGTACCACATATTTTAATATAGTTTTGTTCCCCTAACAACATAACATTTTATGATGTGGCTCTATTCAATAGAAGGAACTAAAGCTATTATAGTGTTTTTTATTTAATATTTAAAATTAATTTGTTTATTAAAAACCTGCAATATTACAGTTTTTTAAAAAGAAATCGGATTTGAAAAAATAATTCATGCATTATATTCAAGATACTGAGATTTTACAATAGAAACATAATTATGCTCAAATTCTGTAACTAACAAAGCTGCCAAGTAAATCTAGTTCTCTGTTATTTTCTCTTAACATGTTTTAACTGTTTTAAAACATTATTAAGTAATAAGTTATCACAACTCAGAATAAAACTAATATAGAGTATATATAAATAAAGTGTCAGAATTAATAACATATCTTTTAAGATATGTCTCAGAATGCTGGTTGACAAAACTTTTTAATTATCTTGCATTAAGCTTACCTTAATGCAGGAAAACATGGATGAGCAACTCAGAAGTTCATGTTATTGAATATTTGGAGATCTTTATCCTAATACAATTAATTTCATAATACTTGGATTTGATTGTACCTGATATATGATTCCATTTGTTATCATGGGGTTTAAGTGAATTGATAATAACTTGGTGGGTGTATGGATCAACCTTTAGATTAAAGAGAATTAGCAGTGTAATACTATGCATGTCTACCGGAAGTTAATCCCACTAAATTCAGTAAAATTTGTTCCTTACTGCATAAGATTGTAGTTTGCTTAATAGATACTTAGGCCATAAAGGAAATACGAGTAGTTTTAAATATTTGTAAACCAAGAAAGAAACAAAATAGACTAGGAGAATAGGAAAATATTATTTTTCCATTTTTTTAGAATTATAAAAGAAAATAATAAAAAAAATGTTTATAGACAATCTTAAGGGTGATCAGTTTTCTATGTTAGAATTCCAGCAGTTATTTTTAAAAAGTCTAAAATTGTTCACATCTTGATATAATCCAAGTTTAGATGTAGACTATTCTTGCACATAGTTTCTAAATAGTGACTGTGAGATATTGCAAATAACATATAGTATACTAAGGACACTGAATTATAGTACTGTGGTATCCAAATCATGCGTATAACCATGGTGGTGCAGTAATTAGAATGCAGTATTGCAGGCTAACTCTGCCCGTTGCCAGGAGTTCAATCCTGACAGGCTCAAGGTCGACCCCGCCTTCCATCCTTCCGAGATAAGTAAAATGAGGACTCAGATTATTGAGGCAAATATGCTGACGTTGTAAACTGCTGAGCAGTATATAAGTGCTATTGCTTATACAAACGGAGTTTTTTTCTGTCAAAATATTTCTGTTGAATGGAGCCCCAATAAACAGCTTTCTGTTTGTCCTTTTTATTTTTTCATCTAACATGCATGTGCTTCCCATTCTCATGTTTGTTATGTTTTGCTGTCTTGCATTGCTTTATTTAGATCCCATCTAACAACAGTATCAGAAAACAAATAGAAACACTTCAGGTGAGTTAATATGCTGTCATCGTAAAGTAAGAAATTGCTTTGCTTCATGTTTTTCTGTTGTTTCATTGTATATTTTATTTCCCTCTCTAGAACAAGCAGTTTTGTTTTAATGTATCTCAAAAAGAGTATTATAAGTTAGAATTATTTGTGGAGAAAAGATACTTCGGTCACAATATTAACCGTGTTATTATTACTACTATTTGATACCTTTTTCTTTAAATATTTCCTCTGAGTTAATCACAGAAAGCATGTTTTTATTTTAAATAAAGACTGAAATAGCTTTGATTTTCTGACTACGTAGTATTCTGTGGAGGAAGACATTTTCTGCAACATGCAGGCAATGAGATGGGAATCATATTGGATTATTTCTGGGACAGGTTTTACAAAGTACATTCCGAAACAACACTTCACTTAAACTACAAATATTAATATGGTTCACATGTTTATGAAAAAAAATACAAAGAATCAATTTCTACCTAACTTTAATGTCTTTATGTTAATTTGAGTGCCCAGTGTTTTGCCATTGCAGGAACTTGAAGTATAATTTTAAGAATGTCTTGGTTATTAGAGCTACTACTAAATAATTATCTGCAGTGAAGCTTACATGCAATAGTAACAGTTTTTTAAAAATGTTTTTTACAGAATAAAGACCCGAAAATGTCTCGAGTTGCACTGGAATCCCTATATAGATTATTATGGGTTTATGTTATTAGAATAAAATGTGAAAGCAACACTGTAACACAAAGGTAAGCCATTTGGTTTAATGTACTAAAATGTTGATAATGTTAAAAGGGCTGTGGCTGCCTTTTGGTAGAATTGCTAATGGCATTTTTCAATATTCTCTTCTACATCTTTTCCTGTACAGCCGTCTGATGGGCATAGTATCTGCACTTTTTCCAAAAGGCTCTCGCAGTGTGGTCCCTCGAGACACACCTTTGAACATATTTGTAAAAATTATTCAGTTCATTGCTCAGGTAAATCTTCTTTATAAAAGCTTTAGCCCAAATGTGATAATTGCCTGAAATATTTCAAAATTTGCTCATTCCCCTATTTAAATCTTAATGTTCTACAAGAACTTTTAAGTTACATATTTTTAATCTTCCAAGAAAGCTGTGATATATGTTAGATTGAAACACCAGAATTTGCCCAAACTACTCAGGGATACTGTTAAAGAACAGAAGGCTTAAAGTTTAGGTTTTAATACATAACAAATACCATAGCTTTCTAGTTTTTGAAGTTGTCACATTTCCCCATGTAACAGGACTTGCTTATAGGATTTTGGATTAATAATTACATCTATCTGTCAGCCACTCTTGATCTTCAGTCATTTTTGAACACTCTCAGTGGCACATACAGTACAAAGGATAGAAATCCGTGAAGAAATAAGTTGCCTTTTAGAAATATTTGTATGCCACTCCCGATTTCTACACTGGTAAATTTCTAATAAACCTCTTGTAAAAAAAAGTTCCAAAATTTGAAATCCAGTGATACAAAATATGTAATGCCGGCTGGTAGCTGCCTATGCAGGAGAAAAGATTTGAGCTTCAGATAATCTTAAATTTAGGCACATATTTTTGTGGGACCTTGATCAACATGTGATAGTACAAATATCTTTAAATAATTTACATTACAACTTACAATTACCATAATAAATGGGAAAAGTGAGAGTAATCTGGGAAGATAATTTTTTTCTTAAATAAATAAAAATAAACAAAATTAATTAGATTTATGCCAGTTACCATGAAAGTCAAGATTTGCCTTTTTCCTAAAATGGTTTAGCGTATTTATAAAAAGTTTTATACAGTTGTGATTTTCCCCCCCTAGGAACGTTTGGATTTTGCAATGAAAGAAATAATTTTTGATCTTCTCAGTGTGGGAAAATCCCCGAAAACCTTCACTATTAATCCAGAGGTACAAAAGAGAAACTAAAATATTGTATGCAATTTGTTTTTAATAAGATTATAAACACATAATGTAATGAGGGTCTCTTAGAAATACTACAGCTAATTTGATGTAGTAGCTAAGGCATCAGGCTAGAAACTGGGAAACACTGAGTTTTTATCCCATCTCAGAGAGAAAACCAGCTAGGTGACTTTGGACCAGTTATTTTCTTTCTGCCCTAGGAAGTAGGCACTGGTAAACCACTTCTGAAAAAAGATTAAAAGACAAGGAAAACAAATTCTAAAACTTTACCTTGTTAGTCCAATTATTTATTATCTATGCTGGTATCTTCTCATCTTTGGATTCTTGATTAGAGATTGTGGTCACACAAAGATAAACTAGAGCAAAAGGAAAATTGTATTAAACACTGAGTTTAAGGATAAGCTCCTTTCTCCTCCTATCTGTCTTTGCAGTTAAGTGAAGAAATAAGTCAAGATTTTGTTCTCTTTGGCCAATCCTTTCATGTGCTTGGCAAACTAAGTATTCCGGTTATAACAAACCAATTCAGCATACCATCTTAACAATGTAGTATTTGTAATATTTGTGTTTAGCAATTGAATAAGGTTTATTTTAAATTCTGAATTTAAATACAACACATTTGGAATTGGCTGAAGTGAAACATTTCTTCTTTCTGCAAAATGAGGAAGAAAGCATATGTGTCTGAAAAAACTGACTTTCGATATATTTGGATATCATTTCCAAAGCCATACATTTTTCCCATATTTGCTGAATGAGCTAAAATTATCTGGCTTCAGATGTCACACTATTTTATTATTTTATTAGTTCAATTTATATGCCGCCCTTCTCCGGAGACTCAGAGCGGCTTACAATGCGTTAAGCAATAGCCTTCATACTTTTGTATATATATACCTGCTTAGTAGGGCTTTCGCCCCCCCCCCCCCCCCCGCCAAAAGCGGTGTTCTTTTTTATACAATGTCATACTCAGTCATAAATTGTAGTTTACAAATCATAACAGATGTTTAAATGTTGTACAAAGCCAAAATCAATTCATGTTAACAGTTTCTGGAATACAGCCATAATAATATACTGTAGCCTGGCATTGTTGCACAAATTACGCAAATTACATCATGGCATGTGATGTTCCCTCTTCTTGGATATTCATGGCTAGGTTATGCTAGTCATATATAAATGACTCCTTGTAGGGCTGGCTGAGGGGAAAAAAAACCTTGACATTTAAAAGTATTTTATCGTTCATTTAGCCAATAGAAACATAAGAACTGGTCTAGTTTAAAGCAGATTTTAAAAAGTCATTAAGTGCTTAATTTAAGTGAGATGTCACTTGTGTGTCTTGGGAGAATGATATTTTATAAAACAAAAGCTCCATTCTGCTAAATATGGGTATGGCAGATGAAGATGAGCTGGAGAGAGGCTACCTTTATTCATTTTACATCATTAGTCTGAGGTATGTTGCTATCCTTGCTGGTTTCTGATAGATGTTCCTCTGGGTTTTTTGCAGCGAATGAATATAGGTCTCAGAGTCTTCCTTGTGATAGCAGACAGTTTGCAGCAGAAGGATGGAGAGCCACCTATGCCAACTACAGGTGTTGTCCTTCCATCAGGAAATACTCTCCGTGTAAAGAAAATTTTTCTTAATAAAACTCTGACTGATGAAGAAGCAAAAGTTATAGGTGAGTAATTTATGGTTTGGGAAAGGAATAATGTGTTTATTATTAAAAATAGTGAATGATAGAAAAGTAACTTTTTTAAGCACAATCAAATTAACCACATTAATTGCTTATGATTTTGAATAGTACAATGTTTTGTAGCAACACTAAATACCAAAAGCATTTGCATAAATATTTTTTAACTTTGTGAGAAATCCTGCTTTTTATCTAAGCTTGAGGAAGGCTGGAGGCTCTCCCTAACATTACGCTCATTCATACAGAAACTCAGAATATCAATGAAATATTGTGTTATTTTCTGACACTCGGGGTGGTTAATATTTGGGAAAGAACCCATCCAACCATCAAGGCCATCTATTATAGCTGGAAGTTACAAAAGAAAGGCAAGCTTTGGATTTGTTAAATTCAGAATTGTTGTCAGTCCTGCCCCCGTCTGATCCTCTAGGGAAGTAAAACTCTCTACTCCATTTGATTGAAGTGAAAGATAGTTTTACTAAGAGATGCTGATTGCAGTAGAGTTGGATGGAATCTGAAATTTCCCTAGCCCTCCCCACATGGTCCATCTGTGTGTAGCCAATTGGGCATATTTTGGGAAATGCTGAGGTGTTTAGGCTGGTACAATTCCACTGTCAGGGTAAATGGCCTTGAAGATGCCAGCACAGATAACATTCCAAAACCTTCTGTTCTTCCTCAGTTGTCATTTCCCACCATTGAGGTATACATTTTTATTGCCCATTTCTTCCACCTCCCTTCTCCGGTTCATTGATGGCAAGACACCAGCGAGGTGCCAAGCCTAAGGTGGTGAATCTAATAATTGTAGTAATTACAGTTATAGTAATTCATTAGGATTTTTGAAAGGATTAGGTGGGTTTATTCCTTTTTTCTTCTGACTTTGTAGCCGACTACCCTGCACCTAATTTTATTGCCCTTGTAATAACAAGTAGAACCCGGGATCTTCTGCCTGAATCTGGAATGCTTCAGAAGTCCAACTGCGGGGCCTATTTCTCATCCTGTCCCCAATTTCAACTTTTAAACTGGGAAGGAATACAGTTCTGTTCCTTCAAGCTGGATTCAGGGATACTAATAATGTCAGAATAAATTAAATAAATATTTTTAAAACGTTTAACCAATATCTGAGTAGTCAGATGCCCAATTTAAATTTATGACTTTAAAAATATTTTAAAATAAAACACAATGGTATTTCTTTTTAAGTCATGTGTAGAGTTCTTGTATCGAATAAGATTGAAGAATCGTTTAAGAAATAAATGATTTGAACTTATTCTTTCAGGAATGTCGATATACTATCCTCAAGTAAGGAAAGCACTAGATAGCATACTTAGGCATCTAGACAAAGAAGTTGGAAGGCCAATGTGCATGACGAGTGTGCAGATGACCAACAAAGAACCTGAAGATATGATCACGTAAGTAGCACATTAAGTACAACTAATTCAGTGCAGTTATGTTAAACTTTAAATAAAAGTTACGAAATGATATCTTTATTAATAAAAAGTTTATTTTTAGTCTAGACTGCCAATGTTTTGCTGCTGTGTTTTAACTATTTAAGGTTTGGATGTTGTAAGCTGCCCAGAGTCTTTTTTTCAAGTGGGTGGCCATAATAAATTTAGTAAATAACAATATTAATAATTACAATAGCGATTATAACATTTTGCTAGCAGAGATAGTGGAGAATTACCCAGGCATATTTTAGAAACTGTCTGAATTTAACTGACAACTTGATAAGTTTGTTTAACTGGTACGTCCTGACAAGTTAGTTTAAAACTGACTACAGAATGATCTATCAATGAAATCAGACTTCGATAAAGCTTTTATATCTCTTTATTCTTTGATATGGATCCCCTCATACCATAGAGGATCTATAGCTTAAAAAAAAAAGCTATAGAAGCTTTAAGAAGCTGAGGCATGCAATCTCCTATCTGCCAGGAGCCTAAAGTCAGAACCTGATCCTGTGAAGAAACTTTAGTCACTGGAAAGCATCTAGTGTGTTTTGGGAGCTGCAATCCACTGAAAAACTAGCAATGAGGTAGCAAGATGATATGTTTACCTGTGTTGTGCTCAGTCTTCCTGGGCAGGTGTGGTCATCTTTGCCTTGGCTTTGATTGGGTTCTTAGGTCATATAGAAAACAAGAAAAAGAAGAAAGAAGAAGAAAGTTAATCTGAGGGGAAATTATATTCACACCTCTTGCCAATTCTTTTGTTGCTATAATACAGAAGAAATTCCTATTTTCTAAGTAACACCTCACTTTTGCAATGTCAGTTTACGTACATAGTTAGCCTGCTAGTTCTTATGAGATATGGTGAGTACAAGAGCTGTTTTTGACAATCAGCAGAAATCTGTAATCATTTCATAAACTTTCAGTTGACCTAAGAAAAACATTGCTTCATTTTTTTTTCTTTTCTGTGGTCATCATGGCTTTTATTTTTACTGTTTAGTGTAATAAGCCATTGTCTCCATCAGAGCTTAATCATTATAAATATATATAATTGTTTATCTGTTTCTGTAGATCAGTTAAAATATATAACTTAATAGCTGTAATTAAAATAAAATGCTTAAGTTGGAGTGGATATACAATCAATCTAGTCACTTGAAATAAGCTCATGTAATATTCTCATTCACAGGGGTGAGAGAAAGCCAAAAATTGATTTGTTTAGAACTTGTATCGCTGCTATCCCAAGACTGATTCCAGATGGAATGAGCAGAAATGACCTTATTGAACTGCTTGCAAGGTAGGACTAGCCAGGCTTTTACTGGAGGAAACAATCGAGAGCCCATTGTACCCTCAGACATCTCTGTTTTATCTCTTTGTCAAACTTTTAAGATAAAATTATTGTAATTTTTAAAAAGGAGAGTCTGGAATTATCCATTATCATCATTAGCTCCAAGAGTTCCTTTTATCCCCCAGATTGTCGTTAGAAAATAAAATAGTCTTAGAAAATCAAAATTATGAATAGTTGGAGATTCCTCAGATATTTACAAAAGATCAGTTTTTGAAATTATAGAACTATTCTGAAAAATAGCTTACAACCTAAAATATACATTATAAGATGAAAACAAAATATTCTCATTTGCAGCTTAAAATGTAAAAGGTTAGCAGAGAGTATTCCATGATCAAGGCTTATCTATAAATATTGGCTACTCATTTAAGTTAATCTAAATGTTGGGTTCAGGTAGATCTCAATTAATGAACAGGTTCATACAGGAGAACTTAACTCTTCATTTATATGGGTCTGCTCTTATGTAGAGTTTTACAGTTTCAAATTGTACCTTAGAATTTGAATTGGTTTTAAATTCAAATCCAATTCAAGTCGCAGCTTCATCTATTGTCTGGCAGAGATGTGGCTCAGAGCTGGTAGACTGCTGATCTGGGATGGCTGTAGGCAAATCAATAGTACCTGTGCTAATGATACACAAAGTGTATTTAATTCTAAAGTAATAAGGATGAATAAAACCTAACTGAAAGGTAATAGTGAAAGGACAGGAATTCATTCCAGGGAGTAGAAGAACTTGGGAAAAGAGTGATCTTATAGTTTACTTCTGGTTTCAGAAGTAATTTAATCACAATTAAATCATCTGCAGTTCTATATCTGTACCAGGCATCGTTGCTAATTGTGCATAATGCAAGAATTGCCAAATTACTACCCCAGTCCTGTATATTGCCTTTTGTCTTCTTCAGATTTAACTTGTTTTTATAATAGGTAGGCTAATTCTTCATTGGTTTCTAACAAATCAATTGTCAACAGGCTGACCATTCACATGGATGAAGAACTGCGTGCACTGGCTTTCAATACTTTACAAGCATTAATGCTGGATTTTCCAGATTGGCGGGAAGATGTTTTGTCAGGATTTGTTTATTTTATTGTCCGTGAAGTCACTGATTTGCATCCTACTCTCCTGGACAATGCAGTTAAAATGTTGGTGCAGCTGATCAGCCAGTGGAAGCAAGCAGTCCAAATACAAAACAAGAGCCAAGAAACTCAGGTACAATTACACTGTATGATTTTTTTTTAAAAAAATGATTTATATGCCGCCCTTCTCCGGAGACTCAGGGCGGCTTACAATGCGTTAAGCAATAGCCTTCATACTTTTGTATATTTATACAAAGTCAGCTTATTGCCCCCACAAACTGGGTCCTCATTTTACCTACCTTAGAAAGGATGGAAGGCTGAGTCAACCTTGAGCCTGGTGAGATCCAAACTTATAGTAATTGCAGATAGCTGGTGTTAATCACAATGCTTTTAGTCTGCTGAGCTACCAGACATAAATACCAGAATTTATGTGTTTTAATTGAGTAATGAATTCCCACAAATGTGAGCATTATGTTAGATATGTGAATACATAGAGGACTATGCTGTGTAATAGTTGGTCGTATTCTTCACATTGGATAGCAAGATGAAAATGTTGTCCCATTTGTTTGCATGGAGGTAAAAGTGCCCATGGGGCTTTTATATGGCCATAAGTAAGGGATGTGGTGTCTCAGTGGCTAAGATGCTGAGCTTATTGATCGAAAGGTCAGCAGTTCAACGGTTCGAATCCCTAGTGCCGCATAATGGGGTGAGCTCCCGTTACTTGTCCCAGCTTCTGCCAACCTAGCAGATTGAAAGCACGTAAAAAATGCAAGTAGAAAAATAGGAACTACCTTTGGTGGGAAGGTAACAGCGTTCCATGCGCCTTTGGTGTTTAGTCATGCTGGCCACATGACCATGGAGACGTCTTTGGACAGCGCTGGCTCTTGGCTTTGAAACGGAGATGAGCACCGCCCCCTAGAGTCGGGAACGACTAGCACATATGTGTGAGGGGAACCTTTACCTTTACCTTTAAGTATTCGGAAAGCATAAATACAAATGAATAGATCCCATTGATTTTAGTCATTTCTATTTTTCCCCTTTTAGCGTGGCGTAGCCAATGGAACTGCTCCTACCCTTTCCCTGGAAAGGACCCCTTATTCAAATGTGTTCCATGTGGTTGAAGGCTTTGCGTTGGTTATCCTTTGTAGCACAAGACCTGCCACTAGAAGACTAGCTGTCAGTTGTCTGAAGGAAATAAGAGCTCTCTTCACCGTTTTAGACATGACTAAGGTAAGCAAATTGTTATGTATGTCTGTGTTTGTCTTAATGTTGCCTTGGCTTTGTCATGTATCGGATATTTGTGTTCTTAGGGTGATGATGAGTTGGCCATAGATGTAATGGACAGATTGAGTTCATCAATTCTGGAAAGTTTCATACATCTCACAGGTGCTGACCAGGTAAGATTCACTCTTTAGAAATTGTGAAGAATAACAAACGCTTAATGATTGATTATTATTTTTTTTGCTTTACTTAATACATACAATGCACATTATAACGTACAGGTAGTCCTCTACTTACAACTGTCCATTTAGTGACTGTTCGAAGTTTAGTGACTGTTCGAAGTGGCCCTGAAAAAAGTGGCTTAAGTGGGTTTCACACTTGCAACCATTGCCACATCCCCAGGACCATGTGATCAAAATTTAGCCATCTGGCAATGGCATGTATTTATGACAGTTGCACTGTCCTGGAGTCATGGGATCACCATTTGTAACCACCCCAAGTGGCTTCTGACAAGCAAAGTCAGTGGGGAAGCCAGATTTTCATAATGAATCGTATAACACCTGCACTGATTGACTTAACAACTGTGGCAACAAAGGTCATCTTTCTTAACAGCTGTCTTGTTTAGCAACAGAAACTTTGGGCTCAGTTGTGGTCGTAAATTGAGAACTACCAGCATAGCAAGACCTGTACAGGTAGTCCTCGACTTCTGACTACAATTAAGCCTAAAGTTTCTGTTGTTCAGCAAGACATTTGTTAAGTGAGTTTTGCTCCACTATACAACCTTTCTTGATTCTGTTCTTAAGTGAATCAGTGCAGCTGATAAGTTAGTAACCCAGTTCTTAAGTGAATTTGGCTTCCCCATTTTGACTGCTTATCCGAAGGTCGCAAAACGGGATCACATGACTTTGGGACGCAGCAGTGGTCATAAATATGAACCAGTTGCCAAGCACCTACATTTTGATCAGATCATGAGAATGCTCGTAACTGTGAAAAACGGTCAAAAGGTCAAATTTTTTAGCGCCGTTGTAACTTTGAATGGTCACCAAATGAACTGTTGTAAGTCAAGAACTTACCTGTACATACTGCAATAATTATTGAACACTACATATTAAATCTCAAAAAGCCTATAAGCCTAAACTAAATATTTTAAGTTTAATTGCCATATTTACTCTTTCACATGATTACATGAATGGAGAGCTGGGGTTCCTTGAGAATTGTGATCCCAAAGGTACTTTTTCAAAAGGCAACTGGACTTTGTTTTTCCTTGAAGAAGTCTGTCTTCTCATCCAAGAAGCTTCTTCACTTCTTCTTCTTCTTCACTTCTGAACTGAAGAAACTTCTTGGATGAGAAGCGAGACTTCTTCCAGGAAAAACAATTGCCTTTTGAAAAAGTACCTTTGGGACAATCCTGACCTGGATGACAGAGAATCTCCATAGCCACTGAGAATAGTAGATGCTGCTGACAATAATTGAATGGGTGGGAGATGCAAATAGTTGCAAGACGTTGCTTCAAAAATGGAAATGGCCGAGCCCAGCCTCATTCCTTTTCTCTCCTGTATTTTTTTCCCTGTTTAGTTGCCTCTTTCTCTCACCTCATCAGTTTGGTTCATCACTTTCTCTTCATTTCCCTTCTAGTGCAACTATCCCTTCCCTTTCCCCATCTCAACATGCTGTTTTTTCCTTATATTTTACTGGTTTTCTTCTGGAAGGAGGGAAGAGTCTCTTTGCTTCTGTGAGTAAGAGAGAATGATCACTATATGCACATAGGGAAATAATGTTATACATGGTGGTTTATTTTACAGACAATTAATAATTTTAATCCATAGCTATTAAAGTGTAGCTTCAAGCACATACTTTCATATACAAGTATAATGCTCACATATTTGCATGGGGGGGCAGGTTACTGTAGAAGTTGGCAATTGTAGGTTCGAGAAGGAGGGCAAATTTTTTCCCGTATTTCTTCCTTTCTGTATTGTTTGAAGGATAATGCTGATGAAGTATTAAATTTAAGATTGTCTTTCTGGTAGATAAAATAATCACTCTGAGTAAGGGACAGCTTGCTTTGGCAAATGAAATCAGAATATTTGCTTTTCTTCAATGCTATCCCAAGTCCACACTTAAACCTGAAAATGCAAGTGTCTTTTGTCTATATAATAGTTGTTGCTGTTCATTTCCAAGGAAGAATGTGTGAGCAGAGCGCACCCACATCTGCTGCTCACATAAATGCAGCATGTGAACATGCACTTGCCCACTGCTCACACAAATGAGGATGCATGTGCCCACTCACCGGCCATTTCCGTGGCCCGTTTACAATGCCCTCATGGCCCACAGGTTGGAGACCCTTGCTGTAGACTGTAGAGTGGGTTGAACTTTTATGCTATAGTAGACTGAGAGATCATCCAAGCTCTGGAATGAGATGCCTCAAGTATGCTGTTATCATCTAAATCAGGGGTGTCAGGCCTGCAGGGTGCTTAGATTTGGCCTGCGGTGCTTCTCCCAGCAAAAACGTTTTCGGTGGCAGAGGGTTGCAGGAGACCGTTGCAGCCAAAAACGGAGCTCGGGCCCATTTTCGCTGGCAGAGCACTCAGGCCAGGGGTGAAATCCTCCCGGTTCAGACCGATCCGGTAGCGATGGAGGCGGGGTGGTTCGGAGAACTGGTAGCAAAAATCCTGCCCCCCCCCCCAATGCCAGCTGAGCTGCGTGATCATCAGAGACTTTTTTATTATATTTAAAAGCATTTTTTCTACAATCTCTTTGGCTGAAAAAATGCTTTTAAAAGTAAAAAAAAAAAAAGTTGGCCATGCCCATCCAGTCACATTACCTCTCCCCCCCCCCCCCCCCCCCCCCCCACTCACCAAGCCATGCCCACAGAAATGGTAGTAACAAATTTTACATTTCACCATTGGCTCAGGCCTACAGGCATCCCCAACACAAGTGATGTTGAACTGGCCACATACCCATCCCAGCCCCCCAAGGTCAAACGCAACCCTGATGCGGCCCTCAATGAAATTGAGTTTGACACCCCTGATTTAAACTGAAATCTGAAGATACTTCGAAAATTGCAATTTAAGTTTCAGTCGCACTTTAAATTAAAGCTTGGGAATGAGCAAGTTAAATCAAATCTAAACAAAGAATTGTAATAGAAAGCCAGGCTCTGCAATTGGGATTTAACTAGTTGTGAAAGATCAGGTTCACAATTTAGGAGTGTTCCCTGATATTTTTGTTGGCATAGATAGCAAGTAACATTTTAATAAAATTGTATTTAGTAACTCACTACCTATCTTTCTGAACTAGCCTGATCTAACAATAGCTATGTATGTCTTCATTTTATTCATTAAATGTATATGCAACCCATCTCACCATGATTTGGGAAGCCTACAAACGATGCAATGATAAACATAAAGCCAATTACAATTGAAAAGAGTTTACATAAGAGCTAAGACTAAAGAGACTGACACCACAGGGATGAAATCTTCTTATCCCTTCAACCACTCTAGCAAGGAACACACACATAAACGCCATTTCAGCAGCTATTCAGAGGCTATTTCTGAAAGGCTAATTCATTCGTGTACTGAAATACCTGCATTGATAACATTCTATAGTGCCTGTACATTAAAACAGCTAGAGATTACTGTCTTTTCCCCCACTTCTAAGAGAATAATCTCTTTGTACATTTGTTTGTGTCGTCACCATCAGAGATGTAATGATACCAATATCTTAATTGTGTAAAATTAAGTCTTCTAGCCTTTCCTTCTTTTCTTTGAAAATCTCTGAGTTGCCTGTGTCACCTTTGCTAATGTTAATATGATTAATAATTACAATGAGTAAATTCTAACAAGAGGAAGCATTTGTATTGGAGAGGGGAGCAGTATAAGAAAAGTTTGTACATTGCTCTGTAAACTGTGATCTGACTGAATTTACCTAAAAGGAATATTTTCATCTTTTTCCAAATATAGTACTTTGTTTTTCCAAATAAGCCATTTTCATTTTGCAATGGGAATAGCCTTAGATTATGTATGCCTGTAGCTTCAGATACCATTTTTAAAGCATTTTCAGTGAGCTAAATGAATCTATTTTTGTTTCCATACACAGACTATGTTATTGTACTGTCCCAGTTCAATAGATTTACAAACATTAATTGACTGGAGCTCTTCTCCTATCAGCCACCAATTTGATGTCATCAGTCCGTCACATATATGGATATTTGCACATGTGTCTCAGGGTCAGGACCCCTGGATTATTAGCCTTTCCAGTTTGATGAAACAGGAAAATCTTCCAAAGCACTGTCCCACCGCAGTGAGCTATGCTTGGATGTTTGCTTATACCAGACTCCAACTGTTGTCTCCCCAGGTTGACATAAAGTAAGTCACTTTTTAATACAATGAAGTACTTTCATGTATGTGGAGAAAACAGGCTGAATAAAATAGCTTATATTTTAATTCAGTGAAAAATGTAGATTTGGCTTTTTTTTAAAAAAAATGTGGAATGCTAGAGCAAAATTATTTTTGCAGTGCTATCAATTCATATTTTAATATTTTGTGTATGTGTGTGTGTGTGTGTGTGTATGTATGTGTATACATACATACACACACGACGAGCTCTAGAAAAATCCAATCACAAACCGAAACTCTGGCTCAGATACGTAGACGACACCTTCATAATCTGGCCACATGGGAAAGAAAAACTGGACAACTTCCTCGCACACCTCAACAGCCTACACCCCAAAATACAGTTCACCATGGAAACGGAAGCGAACAACCAACTTCCCTTCCTGGATGTCTTAGTCTACAGGAAATCCGATGGCTCCCTAGGACACACTATCTACCAGAAGAAAACACACACAAACCGCTATCTGCATGCACTCTCACACCACCACCCAGCCCAGATCAACTCTGTAGCCAAGACACTCATCTACAGAACAAAACGCTTAGCTGACGAACAACACCTAAAAACCGAACTACATACTCTCACTAACGTACTAACATCCAATGGATTCCAAAGAAATAAGATTACCAACCTAATCCAAAAAGAAATCCCCACTAAAATTCAAGACAGAGAACAAGAAAACGGCAAAGCCCTCCTCCCATACATAAAAGGCACCACAGACAGAATAAGTAAAATCCTCCAGAAACATAACATCAAGACAGCATTCTGCACAAACCGAAAAATATCCACCATCCTGAGGAACCCCAAAGACAAAATTGAGTTAGAAAATCAAGGAGTATATGAAATCCCATGCACCGCCTGCCCCACCACATACATCGGACAAACCAACAGAAGAATAAGTGCATGCATTGAAGAACACAAAAACTCAGTCAAAAAAGAGGAACCAACTTCTTCCCTGGTCCAACATTTTAAAGCCACAGGACATGAAATTGACTTTAAAAAGACCAGAACTATCGCCAAAACTGAACACTTTAATGACAGAATAATCAGAGAAGCCATCGAGATAGAAAAACACCCACACAGCATGAACAAACGAGACGATACTTCCCGCCTGCCAGCCATTTGGAAACCCGCCCTTATTGACAAACGAGTCCCTAACACGATGAATGACACCAGACCCACACTCACAAGAGCCACACAGGATATCACCACCACACATCCACGCAGAAAGCAGACTCAAACCCACACTGATAATGAGGCATGACCAAGGACCAGAAGCCAGACCGCAGCTGCATCATTAGCCACTTTTAACCCCTCCAATCCATACATGAATCAGACCAACACCCTCCATGAAAAGCTCTCCCGACCACAAGCACGAAGCCAAACAACAACGCAGCTCACCAGCTCAAATCCCCCTGCAACTCAGACTAAGCCGAGCACAACCAAGCCCCCACCCAAACAGAACACACCCCCAGCCAATCAGAGCACAGCCAAGCCCCTAACCAATCAGAACACACCTCCACCCAATCAGAACACAGCCAAGCTCCCACCTAATCAGCTCCCACCCCCACTAGCAGTTAAAAGGAAGGGTCAGCTGCAATCTCACATTGCTCCGGGAAGCATGAAGCCGAGAACACCAGCCTGAAGATGACGAATGAGACTTCGTCGAAACGTCGCCAAGATACTTCCAATTCTACGCGGGAGAAGACCCGAATAACCAAAGACCTACACACACACACACACACACACACACACACACACACACACACACACATATATATATATATATATATATATCTGAATTTAAATTACCAACTTTATAACAGAGTATAATACAAATAATCCTCATTTAGCAACCAAAATTGGGACCAGCAACTGCAAAGCAGTCACTAAGTGAAACAGCATCTGTGCCTTAGCTTTGCTTTACAGACTTGCGAAAATCATAAATATGACGATCGGCCGTAAAAATAGTTTCCATCACTACTATAAGTGTAAATGGGCACTAAACAACTACCTGTATTAGAATTTTCACAGGAGTTGGAGAAACTGATGAGCCACCCTTGTTGTTCCCTTGCAATAGATAAAATAATTTAGGAATACAAAGATTCTTTTAAAACCTCTTCCTACGCCAGAGTAATTATTATATGTCAGCCCATGGTGAGTTAATACTGATACTGTGTCCTCCCTCTCTCAGTGCCCAGAAGGCTGTAAGGAGCTGGATGGGGAGCAATGGGTTGAAACTAAACCCTTGCAAGACCGAGTGGCTCTGGATTTGGGGTTCATTTGCCACCTTTGGTCTTGAATGGGGTGGCACTACCACAAACAGACCTTGTGTGTAATCTAGGAGTTTTCCTGGACTCACGACTCCTGCTCAAAGAGCTGGTGGCGGTCGTAGCCAGGAGGGCCTTTGTGCAACTGCAAGTTGTGCATCAGTTACACCCTTTCCTGGACTGACAGTCCCTACTCACGGTCACTTGTGCCCTAGTCATTTCCCGTCTTGAATATTGCAACGCGCTCTACATGGGGCTGCCCTTGAAGAGCATCCAGAAGCTCCAGTTGGTGCAAAATACAGCAGCCCATATGGTTTTGTGGAGATCCAGATGTGCACATGTATCACCTCTCCTGCAGGAGTTGCACTGGTTGCCGATTTGCTTCCAGGTGCAATTCAAGGTTCTGATTGTCATCTTTAAAGCACTTCATGACTTGGGACCAGGTTATCTGAGGGACCATCTCTTGCTGGTCACATCTACCCGACCCATCATAGCGGGGAGGCAGGGAATGTTGCAGGTCCCATCCCTGAGGGAAATTCACCTGGTGGGACCCAGAAGAAGGGCCTTCTCTGTGGTGGCTCCCTCCCTCTGGAACATCTTTCCCCCAGAGATTAGAATGGCCCCCACTCTTAATACTCTCCCAGAAGGCGCTAAAGACCTAGTTCTGTCAGCAGGCCTGGGAAACCCAGAGCGGGATGGAGCCCATTAAATGGCTTGTGTGACCTGCTGTCGCCAGGGTAGGGGGGGGGGTTGGTTTTGTTATATTGTACTATATTAATTTATTTCATTCTTTTTGTTAGTTTTTATTGTTTTAAATGTGGTTTTATATTCTGTAAGCCAGGTGAGTCGCCATGGGTGAATAGGCGGCGATATAAATTCAATAAATAAATTAAATAAATACACATAAACGTCGGTTGTGATATTTTGCTTAAACATTGAGTCTCATTTAACCTTAAATATTCAACGCGTTACAACATTTTCTCCTTTCAACTTTTCACTTTTTCCCCCCCTTAACAGCAGCCCTGTGAATGCCAAGAAAGTAAATACTGCCATCAGCAGTGATTCCTACATTGGGCTCTGGAGAAACTATCTGATTCTTTGTTGTAGTGCCACAACGTCTACGCCATCTTCTGCATCCACAGGTTCTGTCAGATGCTCCCCTCCTGAGACGCTGGCGTCTACTCCAGATAGTGGCTATGGCATTGATTCAAAAGTATGTTCCTCCAGTGCATTAATTCTGTTTCTGTTCTTCTTAAGCAGTTTGGATTTCTTTTCTCCTTGTTGAGGTGTTATAAGTGTATATACAGTTATTGAGTTTCATTTTCTTGTTCAGTTATTGGAAATAAAATTCAGAAACCCAGTGTTGTTCCCTGCCGCTTTTTAAAATCAAAAGATGTATTTGCCAGCGTAGGGAAAGGTTAGTGTAGGTAGAGCTACAATGTTTTAAAGGCCCACTTGTTACTTTTCGTCAAAGAAATGATTTATTATATGTGGTTTCCCTGTAAAATGATGCTTGATTTTTTTTTTTCATTTGGCTGTCAGTTAAGCTGTCAGTTTTGTTAGTGAAATTCCAAATTGTATTAGAAATGAATGAGTTACTGTTTGGATACACAAGGTCTCAAATAACCTGGTCTTTGCAGAGGAAATAGTTAAAGCTGAATCCCATAATTGTATTTATTTTATTTATCAAATTTAGGTACTGTCCATCTCACTTACAGAGTGACTCTGGACAGTTGACAGCTAAAAGCATCTAAAATAGAATAGAATATTCTTTATTGATCAAGTGTGATTGGAGACACAAGGAATTTGTCTCCGGTGCACAAGCTCATGTACAAACAACAAAATGATAAGTCATAGATCATAAATCATAGTTACAATCATAAATCCTAAGATATAAACAACCTGCAATAAATCGAGGGAGAGACAGAGAGACACGTGGAACCGTGTTTCTGTGGAGTGCAGAAACAGCTCAAACCATCAGGATCTGAGCTCTGTTTCTGCCCCTTAAAGGAGGATGCGATCTTTCCTCCGGGTTCAGAAGAAAATTCCTTACTCACAGTGCAGAAGCTGAGCTGAAATGATCAGGCTCCCGTTTCTCCATCCCACCAAAGGAGTTCAGCTCTTCTCAGGATGCAGCTCTTTCAGCCAGCCTCCAGGGACAAGAGGGAGTCCTCACAGCAGGCGGCAGCAGCAGCTTGCAATATATCCTGCCAGCTTCCCCACTGATATTTTGGAGAAGCTGACAGAGAAAATTACAAATAGCAATCGCATGATCACAGGGAGCTTGGCAAATGATTGTAAGTGCAAACAGGTTAACAAGTATCCAGATCATGGTCATTGTCAGTGTTCCAAGTAAAACCCCCAACAGAATTTAAAACTCTGAGGCAGGCATCTTCCTCAAAATATAGATTTATTAGAGATGTCATATTAGCACATCTGGGGAAAACCCAAATCTGAAAGCCCTGTGTTTTCCCCACCCAAAAGTACAACTAAAGTTCCTTTACCTCGAAGCACATAGGTGTCACATGATTCAATCCGATTACTGTCCCAACTTCAACCACCTTCCAACTCCTCAGGTGCTGGCCAGACATCCTTGACTCCCAAGAGAAAGAATGTTACGATTACATACTCCACACTATCTCTACCTCCCCCTCCCCATTCCCACAGCTTGCCCAACCACCGCTGTGGCAGCCCTGAAGACTCCCATTAAAGATGGCTCCAGGGCTGACAGTCATGTGATTATGGGGTGGGGGAGGGGGTGCACAGCATTTTATAATGGCCAGAAGTTCCCTGTGATCTATAAAGCACTCTTTCTGAGACCCTGCAAATTCAAACGATTGTTAGACAATCAGCCATAGGTCCACAGCTACCTGTACACAGATGAAGTGGTATTTGTTTCATAGATGAAACTGTAAAGTCAGTTACTAGTTAGCCACAAAGATTTATTTTTAATACAACCCAAAGAACTGTACCTACTCATAAAATAACAAGGAAAAGAATATAGGGGGAAATAGGTTTTTTTTTTAAAAAAAATTATACTGTAACAGGTGTGCCTGACACTTCACAAAAAGCAGTAAAACAGATGTTTCCCAAGAATTTACAGTCCATAATTTACATGTGGAGAAACCAGTGAGGGGTAGAATAAATAAGAAAAGGGCAGGAAGGGAAATGATGGAAAATAAAATGTCTGCAAGTTTCATGAAGACTAGTCAGAGCTCCCACGCCCAACTACAAAAGCCATCTCTAAATATAGTGAAAAGTCTAGAGGTATAGTAATTTGTGAACCTTCTCTTGTTGTTACAATCACTGCAATTCATTTGAAGTGCAAAAGTTACACAAGGAGGATCCTAATAAGGCTAGTTAGTCTCTTTTGACTTTTTTTGTGTGCATCATTGAATACCAATAGGCAATGCAAACAGGTATTGGGAGTACATTAGAAATTATCTTCCAGACCTCTCCCAGCTCTCTCCCTTTGCTTGAGGCTAGATTTTAAGTGCATGAAACCCCTGCACCAATAGGAGAGGGAGGATTGACATTCTTCCTAAAGTCCAGTCACTCTGCATATGCCTTTTGCAGTTGTGTGTGAGCTTAAAGCAGAGGCAGCATCTGAGGATTCTCTTCGCTTGATGGACGGGATTGAGTATGTGCTGAGGAAATTAACTTTTATTCTAAGATGTAAATTAAAAGCAGTTTTCTGAAATATTTTTTTTAACTGAATGAAAATGAAAACCGAATTCATACGATGCCATTTTCCCAGAATAAAACTTGGTAAAACATGAGGCAATTAGAATCAGTGAAATATATACACATCTCTTTAATGTAAAAGATTATGAAAAAAAGTATAGCTGGATGCAAAAATAGATAAATAATTGGGTTTCAGAATCCTCTCAAAAGCTGTTTAAGAAAAGTATTTGAAGCTGAAGATTTTGGAAGAAGTGTTTATTGAAATGTTTTATGGCACCGTGATTCCATGTACGTATTCATAAAATATAGATCAACTAACAAACTCAGCATGTACTTTTTGGCTTACATCTATAAATATATAATGTTTAGCTTTTGGAAAGAAAATCATTTCTTCACTGGGTTTAATTGATTAATATGGTACCAGGAAAAACGTACAGCAAGATTTAACATAGTGAAATAAAGCAAACATCAGAAATACCAGATACGTTTGTAACGTTCAAATAACTTGTGAAACCTTGTATACCACGGAATCTTCGTATGTGCAGGGATGCTTTATAATTCTTCCTCCCTGTCTTTAATTTCTTGAGCATTATTACTGTTCAACCTAACACTAATCTGACTATGATACTAAGTGAACTTGGATTGCCTTTTTTTCGCCCCCAGATAATTGGTGTACCATCCCCTTCATCCTTGTTTAAGCACATTGTTCCAATGATGCGCTCTGAGAGCATGGAAATTACAGAATCCCTTGTGCTGGGCCTTGGCAGAACGAGCCCAGGGGCTTTTAGGTAAATTTCATTTTCATTTTTTCATTTTATTTGATTTGTATACCGCCCTACTCCCGAAGGTCTCAGGCGGTGAACAGCCACACAATAAAATACACAAATACAAAATTTAAAACGCAGAATAAAATTGAATTAAATAATTTGGCCAAATGTTTTAAAAGTATCTATTTTTGCTGCTGGCTTGGAAGAAAATAAAGCCCAACAATCCCATCCTTTAGTAAAACTAATCTTGTTTTCCCTAGTGCTAAGTAGTATTGCAAATAAATACAAATAATAAAGTGAGTGGGGAAAACCCTATAGTTGACAGAACTTTCTGGTGGCCGAGTCATATCGCTTAGTGACATCCTATCCCCTTTTGATCCCATGATATTTCTTGTTCAAGAATTATACATTGTGGAGTTTCTTCCCACATTGATAAGAAATACTGGCAATTATAAAAACAGTCAGCATGTTTTTAGTATCTACTTTTATAAAAGAGATACGTTTTCAATCCCTTTCATCATAAAAAGGAAGAAAACAGGGTTTTTTTCTTTCTGGAATTCCTGTACAGTAATCTTAACCCTCCTTCTAGTAGTGAATATTACTAGTCGTAGTACTTGGAGAAGAGGGAAGTCAAACATTTGTCCTTTAGGGGACAGGCTCTGCTTGTGGCCCCAAATCTAGAGTAGGAAGCAGTAGTTTTCTTCATAAAGGAAGTCTGCCCAATTCCTACCCCCTAATGGGTTGTTCCAGGCTTTGTGTGATATATCAAGGACTCCATAACAAACTAGATGGAGCAAGGATATATCATGAGGGGTATTTGAGCAAGTGAGGCTTAAGGATCTGGAAAACTAAAGGCAAGCAATGTGCATCACAAAATCCCACCACTTTACCAGTGGATGACCTCACCCATTCTGATGGCCGCTAACAAAATGCTGGAATCTTTAGTTTTTAAAAGTATTTAAAGTTATAATTTAAATATTCTTCTATTTATTTCTTATGAAAACCTATACTTTGGGGGAAAATTGAATATGGTCAATTGTTTTGTATAATCAGGGATTATAATGCCTGTTATATATTATTAGTAAATTACACAGCTACACTTAAAATTATACTTTTCTATGGTTATCATAAGTGGACGTGTGTGTATATGAGAGAGAGAGAGAGACAGACACCATGAGGTTGATATCTAAATATTTATGCATGTAATATTTAGAAATACAACTGTTGAATTTAAAGTATTACCAAACTGATCTGTAATTATTACACAGGGAATTAATAGAAGAGTTGCATCCTATAATTAAAGAAGCACTTGAAAGAAGGCCAGAGGTAATAAATATTTTTAAAACGATGTTGAGTATCCAGTAATTTCTGCATTTCTAATTTAAATTTAGTTCGACTGTGTTGTTTCACTGTGTCATATAATATATGTGGGTATATGCATAATTTTGTACTTTGTCATGCTTATGTAGTGTATATTGGAGGTGGTGATCCTTTGAGAGCTGTATACAACGAAATTTCATTTTAATGTATGCCAGTTAGTGTACACTCAAAGTGACAATAACGTTACTCTAAAGTTCTAAATATTAAATAGAAGCCTTAAAATTTGTGGCACATCAGATTTTACACAATGAGCCTTTTGAAGTAGCAGCATATTTGAAAAGCATATTGGAAAGAGACATCTAGCAGGCATCAGGAGCTGGGTGACTTTCTCTCGGCATTGCAAATTCAGCAAGATTGTGCCTAAATCAGTACAGGTAGTCCTCGACTTTCAACAGTTCATTTAGTGACCATTCAAAGTTACAACGGCACTGAAAAAGGTGACTTACGAGCGTTTTTCACATTTATGACCTTTGAAGCAACTCCATCAGTCGTGATCAAAATCCAGGTGCTTTCAAGCAAAGTCAGCAAGGAAGCCAGATTCATTTAACAGCCAGGTTACTAGCTTCATCAACTGCAATGATACACTTCACAACTGTGGCAAGGAAGGTTGTAAAATGGGGCAAAACTCATTTTACAAATGTCTCATTTAACAACAGAAACTTGGCTCTCAATTGTGGTCGTAAGTCAAGGAGTACCTGTACTTCGGTGGAAGACCTGCAGGGAATACCCAGCCTAGGTTTGGAAGCTGAAAAAAACCTCCAGAAAAATGGCCCTAGCAAATCAATGTTAGTATTAAATAATTCCAAGGAAATAGCATAAAGATGCCCATGAAGGCAAACAGCAGGAGAGCAGCTTATGTCAGAGTCAGTAACTGTGTACAGGACTAGGTTGCCCAAGTAAAAGATAAAGGCCTTAATTTTGTTGACCTGGGCCTAGCTGTGATTTCGTAGGTTTTAGTTTATCACAGAAGGCTGGCAGAGTTGCCCCCTGTTGATTGACACATTTTTGTTTCCATCTTACGCCTTAACCATGCCCAGAATTACAGGATGGGGAGTTTGCACATTTTGTGATTTGAAAAGTTTCCATTGGAGCTTTTTCTTTTTTACTTTTCATGAGCCACACATAAACCCAATGTATCTTGACCTGTGAGAATTAATGTTGAAGTATAAATGGTTAAATTTTCACATTCCTGTTGTCCAGTAATAGAATTGCACAATACTTGTTTCTATGGTAAAATTAAATGTATTGTCCTAAAAGATTTTTTTTTCTGCATCCAGGTGAATTGCATAGGATTCCCTTTTACTGTCCATTGTATTTTAAATAAGGCCTTTATCTTGGTAACATTTACATACATTAAAGTAACAATTGTCTAGCATCACATATAAATATAGATGTCTACATGTCTAAAATTGTTTTGCTGATAAAGGAGAATAGTTATACTTCAGGGATGAAGAGCGATCCTTGGTGCTTTCCGAGTGTAATTGTTTTCTTGCAGGTATTTCATTACCAATGGCAATGAGCCTTTACCAATGACAATGAGCACCAAACACCCCTAATATTGTACTGGCAGGAAATAATACATTTATGATTTAGCTTTTGAAATTCCCATTTTTTGCAAAAATGCCAAATTTGTGCAATAATTATCAGTGTTCCAAAACAAAGCATCATATTGCTTATTTGTTCAAACAGATGGAAGTGAAATGTCCAAACTCGCATGTTACTGTGCCGATGTCAAATATCAATTTAGCTTTATCATGCTGTTCCCTTTAACTTCTAAAACAGAATATGAAACGACGTAGGCGGCGAGATATATTACGTGTGCAACTTGTACGAATATTTGAACTCTTGGCAGATGCTGGTGTCATTAGTCACAGGTAAGCAATCGATTTTCATTTAGCCACACACCAGCAAAAACGTAGGTAAGTATATTATCTAAGAATGGTCTGCAGAAAACTACCTTAAATACTGTGCTGATGTGCTGAAGAGGATCATTGGACATTATTATTTATTTGATTTATATCTCACCTTTCTTTCAGGTACTTAAAGCAGTGTGCACAATACTCCTTCTCCCTGTTTTCTCCCTACAAATCTCCCCAACGATGTAGGTTGGACTAAGGCACACTGATTGGCCCAGTGTTATCCAACAAGCTAAGGGTGATTTCCCTGATGTTAGTCCATTTAACCACAATGGCTTTCATTCACTTGCACATTCTCTATAGTAGAATTATATTGGTGTTATAGATCACAAAATATGGAGTAGTTCCTCTGATTCAGTATATCTCAACCTTGGCCACTTGAAGAAGTGTGGATAATTCTGTGAATTGAAGTCCACTCATCTTAAAGTGTTCAGGGTTGAGAAAAACGGATTAATTCTTCTAGCATTGCTACAGTGGCTCATTTCAGAAAAATTACAGAGACACATAGCCTGAGAGTTTATACTAATATGTAAATCATCAAAATTCCTCCATACTATTGCTGCTGTCTGTTCCTACAGCAATTGCCCACCTCCCATAGGCATTTATGTTTCAGAAATTGCTTGTGGATGAGAGATGAGATATTCATCAGCTCTTACTGCTGATGGTCCATTGCCCCTTTCAGTACTCAAAGTGCAATGGCCAAAATCTTTATTGGGCTTCATTTTATAAGAAGTGAAGATGAGACTTCCCGCTATAAATAAATCCTAAGAAGCAACTACTATATATAAATCCCAAGAAGCAACTTGGCTTCCACACAGATCCCTAGTTTCCATCCAGTAAGGCAGTCTGAGGAAATATTTCATCCAGTGAGTTCAGCTGCTTTTCTGTTCCCCAGCAGGTTGATGAGCTCAAATCTGTTGGCATTTTAAATAATGGGCCTCTTTTCTCATAAATAGTACTAGAAAGGGAGGGAAATAAACAAATCCACAAAATATTTCTCCTATTTAGAAAATTCTTGACAAGTTAGTGACAATAATAGTAAGTTAATTGGTTAATAATTATTTCGTGTGTTGTTTTGGTTGCGTCTAACAAAGACAGAATGCAGCTCTGCATTTTGGACATTTTTTCCTCCACAGGCGAAAATAGTTACAAAACAATTATCTTCACCAAAACACGATATCCATATTTTGAACCATATACTAAAGCATGTTTTGACCTTTTGTCATAGTACTAAGGATGGGATACAATGCCCAATTTTAACTATAGGATAAGCATATTCAAAATGTTCAAATTCAGACAAGCAGTTTCGGGAAGTGGCTCAGGCTCGAAATAGGCCTGCTTGGAGATGTTCTTAGCCAGAAATACTTTTGATATATAGCTGGAACAATAGCAAATGCTTCTACAAATATCAGAACAGCTATTTTCAGTTTAAAATGGGCCACTGAATCTTGAATGAAACTGAATTTTTTTTTGCACAGTATTGTTATAAAATCACTGCTACTATACTATATTCAGGATACAGTATTCATATATTCATATAGTATTCATATATTTGACCATGCTAACATTTTTCTTCCCAAATCTGCCTATAGTTTGTGATAATTTACACGTCTATATTAAAATGCTTGTGCTTTTCTTTATAGTGCAAGTGGCGGCCTTGATAATGAAACACATTCCCTAAACAATACTTTACTGGAGTACGTGGATCTTACCAGACAACTGCTGGAAGCAGAAAATGAAAAGGACTCTGACACACTGAAAGATATCCGTTGCCATTTTAGTGCCTTAGTGGCAAATATTATTCAGAACGTTCCAGGTATTTCTCACCCCCCACCCCAATTATTTGGTCTACATTTCAAGCTCAAAACATCTCATGTGGAAATGTGTTACTTCTTGTAACTTGAAAACTGCTTGTTTAATTATGGGTCGTAATTAAATCCTCTTAATTCCAGTCATCTCCCTCTTCCGTAGATAGTAGGCAACAGCAAACCAATTCTGAAAAATTTCTTACCAAGAAAACTGCAGGGACTTGTCCACACACACACACATGCACATCCACTCATGCACACATACAAATCCAGTTTAACTTTTTTATAGATTGAGCAGCTAATAATAAGTTGTTGTTTCATGTCTTCTGTAATTTATATCAACAAATTTGTGTATCAGTGAGATATTCCACAAACAGGGTCTCCAGTCTGAAGTAGAAAGATCCCATACTTGATGGAGGGTTCCCCCCTCCCAGCCAGTTTATTTTTAGGGGATGGAATCCTCTTTCCAGTTGGACAACATGCTAGTAGATTTTGCATACTTGACCTGTTGACTTGGATGCTCAGTTTTGAGGTCCTGCATCAGAGGTGCCCTTTCACCTGTGAGGATCCGAAAGTTTGATCTGATTACAGATCAAAGTAATATTACAAGGGGAGAGATGACTTTTATTGCCCTCGCATGGACTTTGCTGAAGAAAATCTCAATATTTGGTGGCTAGTTCATTTTTTTAAAAAACAATAAGCAATTGTCTCTGATACTTTAATTTCATTTCATTTATTACATAAATATTTCCTCTGCTATTTTCCACTGTTGTGCAGTGCATCAGAGAAGGAGCGTCTTTCCACAGCAGAGCCTCCGTCACAGTCTGTTTATGTTGTTTAGTCACTGGGCTGGACCTTTCAGCATCATGTTTACTCCTTTGGACAGATACAGTGATAGAAATATGCAGATTAATAGGCATCAGTACTGTGCATTAAAGGTAATAAGCTCTCACATGCTTAGCTCTTATTGTAGAATTTTGTAATATGATCACACAAGTTGTCTGGAATGATCATAACTCTTCTATAGTGGTTGCCAAATAGTTGGACAGTAATTGCACAAAATAGAATCTTTTACTGCTCCCAATAATTATGATCCTTGATAAATTATATAAATGCATGCAACAAAAGAATGTTCAGTTTTCTTGGGGAATGAAATAATAAATACTTACAAATATATTTTTATAAATATATACTGTAAATATAATTATATAACTATATTATAATATAACTATGATATATAAATTGATATATATTTAGAGAGAGAAAGAGAGGACATAATTTAAATAGAAACACAGCTCTCTTTATCTGATACTTTCATCCATTTTTTTAAGGCAATGTCTGCAGTGCTTTGTTGTGGTCCAGTTGCAGATAATGTAGGACTTTCACCGGATGGCTATCTATACAAATGGCTAGATAATATTTTGGATTCTCAGGATAAGAAGGTATTGTGTACAATACTGATAACTTAAAATCTCTGTTTGAAGTCAGATAATCAGGGGTTAAGGGTAGAGAAACTGAGGAAAAAGTAGCTCTCTATACGCTAAAAATAATTAAAATCAGGACATCTAATCAGAATGAGAGATCTGTCTTTTTGGTTTGGATTTTTTTTTTAATGTAATTACTTAGTTCAGGAAGGACATAAATTATTTAGCCTGTCTCAAGGATAGATCAGCTTTTTTTATCTACAAGCTGCACTTCTCCTCTGCCAGGAGATAGGAACTAAACCTTGGTGACCTGATGTGTTCGGAGAAGAGAAGGTCCACATTGTGATCTTTATTTATTAATTAAATTTGTTTGCCAACCATCTCACCGCAAGGCAATCTGGGCTGCTTACAAGGTTAAAAGCAATAACTATACAAATAATATAATACAGGTAATTTTAAAAAATACTGTATTATATGCCTTTTAACAACCCCCTTTTCTCATTTTGGAAGATTGAGGGAATTTTAAATTATAATCCATTTTGTTTCTTAATTTCTAGAACAGGGGAAAAAAGGCCAACTTTGGAATATTTGGATCTGTTAAAATGTTCGAAAAAAAGTTTAAAAAGTTAAAAAAAGTTCAAAATTTTGCTTCTGGCTTCTTGGGAAACTCTAGATGCTCATGCTGCAAATGCATATGGGCCTATAGGTTCCTTCACCTATTTAATAATAGCTTAATTCAGGGAATTGTATTGATTAAGCCTTTTCTCTTTATGTATACTCAGATATTTGTTACTAGAAACAAAGAATGTACCTCACAGCAACGGGGCAGGACTTGAATTTTATATTGTGTTTGTTTAGGTGCATCAGCTTGGTTGTGAAGCAGTTATGTTGCTTTTGGAGCTCAACCCTGACCAGAGTAACCTCATGTATTGGGCTGTAGATCGTTGTTATACAGGCTCGAAGCGTGTAGCAGCTGGATGTTTTAAAGCCATAGCCAGCGTATTCCAAAACAGGTATTAAAGAAAGAATTTAGAATGGGTATAGGTAGTCCTTGACTAACAACTAGTCGTTTTACTACCATTCGGAGTTATGACTGCCTTGGAAAAGATGCTTTATAGCCCAGAAAGCATTTTCGGCTGTTGTAAAATGTCATAGCACACATTCGCTCCCCCCCCCTCTCCCACCAATCACATGACTGAAGTTCAGGCACTTGGCAACACGGCTTGCATTTACAACCAGTTGAAGCATCCCACAGGTACAATATTCAGAAGAATGGGTTTGTTTAACGACAATGCCATTTGCTTAACAGCCACGTGGTTCGTTTAACAACTTGAGAGGTTTACTTAACAATCGCTACAAAAAAAGTCAGAAAAATGGGTCTGGTCATGTGAGCGTCTTGACAAGATTGCAACAACGAACAGTCAGATTTCCAGTCCCAGTTGTGGTCATAAGTCAAGGACTAGCTATAATAGAATCAATTCAAGTTGCTATTGTATGTGCCATGGTGGGGAAGCAACAGCTCCCTAAATTTTACAGATAATCCTCCTTAAAAAGCACAGCTAATGGTGAGGACAATAGCAGTTCAATATGTGGCCAACTTCAGATTCTCCCCACCAATCTATATGCATAACTGGGTTACTATCAGGATAAACATGATACAAACCACCAGCATCTGATTTGCTGTGGGAGATGTGAGGATTATCTTGCTCAATTTATTTGTGTGGCTATTGTAAGAATACAAAAGAAAGGTAATTCTAAAGCTGTCTAATCAGCCCTCTGAGAAACGATTCTGAATTCTGCCGCGAGTTGACCAATTCATTGGCAGAATCTTGACAGCCACAATAAGCCCCATTTGTGCTGAATTTGTATTGTGTGCTATTGTGTCCGCTGCTCACCGTCTAATCCAGGGATGGAGAATTATGGCCCTTTTATGACGTGTGGACTTCAGCACGCTGGCTCAGGAATTCTGGGAGTTGGAAATCCACAAGTCATAAAGACGCCATAGTTCTCCATCTCTGATCTAATCAATGGGAAATGTAGACCTGTTATTCTCCTGATACAAGGATTCATGAGATACCCTGGAGAAGCTGGGGGATGCTTGTGCATTCCCCCATATTCTAGCTTGAACCTAATTAATGTGGTTGTGTAGTGCCAAAAATCACTGATAAGGAAATAAGGCTAATGCTTATTTTTTCCTGAACGCCATCACTCTGCTAAACAAATAATTCCCTCAACACTGTCAAACTATTTACTAAGCCTCCATTATTATTAATCTTCTCATCATTCCTATCACCCATCTCCTTCCACTTATGACTGTATGACTGTAACTTTGTTGCTTGTATCCATACAATTTATATCGATATTGATTGTTTTCTGATTGCTTATTTGTACTCTATGACATTAGGTGTTGTAACTTATGATTCTTGGTGAACGTATCCTTTCTTTTATATACATTGAGCCACTTGGTCAATAAAGAATTCTATTCTATTCCTATTCCGATTCCGATTCCGATTCCGATTCCGATTCCTATTCCTATTCCTATTCCTTACTATTACTATTGCTATTATATCGGTGATGCAAAAATCCAGGTAACCCCTGCATCGAAGCAAAGAGAGTTTCCTGAATCTTTTTGCTACCATTGAACTGTGAGCTAGAATTTTGTAGCCCTAGCTTAGATTGATTTAGTAATTAACTAAATCATTTCAACAGAGCTAATCAGGCTATTGGAAATAGCGCAGCTTTCTAAGTAGCTTTATATATAGGTTCACATTCTAAATTTTTTAAGTATTTCATTTATTCCGTTTTTAAACCACTTAGTTATTAATACTTTCTTTTCTTCATAGGGATTACCAGTGTGATACTGTTACTCTTCTCAATCTTATATTATTTAAAGCAGCTGATTCTTCTAGAGCTATCTATGAAGTTGCTATGCAGCTTTTGCAAGTTAGTATGAAATGTTTTTATTAGTACATCAATATTTTTGTTTGAGGCTTTTAAATTTTAATACTGTTTTAAAAGCTTTTGGATAAAAATCGATATTTAACATGTTGCTATGGTGTATCACTGCAGTTAATTTCAGGAAAGTTTCCACAAATTAGCCCAGTGGGAATAGTTTTTTTTTTCATTTCTCCATAGCCTTTAGGGTATTTTATTTGAGCTGTGTGTAAGGGGTAAAATGTAATGGACAGGGTTTCAGAGACTTAAAAATTGAAAACCCACAGAAATATACATTTTCCTTTTGGTTGGGGAGGAGATAATCCAGGGGTGGACTGGTGCGGGTTCGCAGCAGTGGTGGGTTGCCCACGGTAAGAACCGGTAGTAAAACTGGTGGGAGGCTCCGCCCACTGGCCCGGACATCATCAAAATAGATCTGCGCGCA